>CM037862.1:25781300-26321771 GCA_021292105.1 Anadara kagoshimensis | reverse complement strand
TTATGGTATATGCAGCTCAAATGTTGTTTTCTTAAATGAATTAACAGTATTGTTTTTTTCAGTATATTTTACATACTGTCCCTTTGTATTTTAAAAATAGGGGCTGAAAAAGGGCCATTTTTGAGTTGACCACAAAAACTGTGGTGTGAGACCATAAGAAACGCACTGAAAAACCATAAAAGGCACATATATGCAACATTTCACCATGTATTGATTTAATTTATTATGTATAAACATATAATTGTGTTTAGACATGAATTCATACAAAAATTGCAGACACCATGTGGTATTATACCAGTTATACCCAAATATAAGTAATAGCTTTTGTGCAGAAACACTAGCTTGGACGTGCAGAAATAGCCAAATTATGGGGTGCACACAGTTACATGTAATAGGTGCATGGGAGGAAAGTACACATGAAAGTATGTCATGTCATATATCATTTTATTCAGAATTTCAATATCTGTCTGCCAAATAAATAAAATCAGCACTTTAAAATGAAAAAAAAGATTTGATGAAACGCACTGAAAAAACCATAAAAAGGCACATATGCAACATTTCACCATTTATTGATTTAATTTATTATGTATAAACATATAATTGTGTTTAGACATGAATTCATACAAAATTGCAGACACCATGTGGTATATACCAGTTATTACCCAAATATAAGTAATAGCTTTTGTGCAGAAACACTAGCTTGGACGTGCAGAAAATAGCCAAATTAGGGGTGCACACAGTTACATGTAATAGGTGCTATGGGAGGAAAGTACACATGAAAGTATGTCATGTCATATATCATTTTATTCAGAATTTCAATATCTGTCTGCCAAATAAAAAAATCAGCACTTTAAAATGAAAAAAAGATTTATGGTCTCACACCAGGGTTTCTGTCTACTTCCGGGATAGGGACCCAAAGAGTACACTAGAGAATACATGTTTTCTTTAAAAATTGACCCTATTTGATACATAAAAGGTATTTGCTTACACTACAGTGATGAATTTATTGAATTATAGTATTTTGTCTTGGATTTGACCAAAATTGGGTATAGTTGGTGTAGGTATAAGTAGGGCAGTGTAGGGTTAAATCATAGGTCATGTTGGTGGTGAGGCCACTTCCTGTGTAGATTTTTGCACATGTTTTGAATTTGTGTTACTTTGAGAGAGAATAGCGAAAAAAGTAATTGCAGAGCGTACACTTATACAGCAGTTTTGACAGACTTAGATATAAGTTTAGTAAAAAGGGGGTTTGATGTCTGATATCGGTAACATATCTTCAGGGGGGATGGCAAAATAGGGGTACTTTGGATCAAAATTAGGTTATTTTCAAATGTACACTGTGATATGACCCCCCATGTATAATACATTTGCCAAGGTATTTTTGTACTGCATTATGGTATATGCAAGCATAATGTTGTTTTCTTAAAATGAATTAACAGTATTGTTATTTTTTCAGTATATTTTACATACTGTCCCTTTGTATTTTAAAAATAGGGGCTGAAAAAGGGCCATTTTGAGTTGACACAAAAACTGTGGTGTAGACCATAAGAAAACGCACTGAAAAACCATAAAAAGGCACATATATGCAACATTTCACCATGTATTGATTTTAATTTATTATGTATAAACATATAATTGTGTTTAGACATGAATCATACAAAAATTGCAGACACCATGTGGTATTATACCAGTTATACCCAAATATAAGTAATAGCTTTTGTGCAGAAACACTAGCTTGGACGTGCAGAAAATAGCCAAATTATGGGGTGCACACAGTTACATGTAATAGGTGCTATGGGAGGAAAGTACACATGAAAGTATGTCATGTCATATATCATTTTATTCAGAATTTCAATATCTGTCTGCCAAATAAATAAAATCAGCACCCTTTAAAATGAAAAAAAAGATTTATGAAACGCACTGAAAAACATAAAAAGGCACATATATGCAACATTTCACCATTTATTGATTTAATTTATTATGTATAAACATATAATTGTGTTAGACATGAATTCATACAAAAATTGCAGACACCATGTGGTATTATACCAGTTATACCCAAATATAAGTAATAGCTTTTGTGCAGAAACACTAGCTTGGACGTGCAGAAAATAGCCAAAATTATGGGGTGCACACAGTTACATGTAATAGGTGCTATGGAGGAAAGTACACATGAAAGTATGTCATGTCATATATCATTTTATTCAGAATTTCAATATCTGTCTGCCAAATAAATAAAATCAGCACCTTTAAAATGAAAAAAAAAGATTTATGGTCTCACACCAGGGTTTCTGTCTACTTCCGGGATAGGGACCCAAAGAGTACACTAGAGAATACAGTTTTCTTTAAAAATTGACCCTATTTTGATACATAAAAGGTATTTGCTTACACTACAGTGATGAATTTATTGAATATAGTATTTTGTTTGATTTGACCAAAATTGGGATAGTTGGTGTAGGTATAAGTAGGGCAGTGTAGGGTTAAATCATAGGTCATGTTGTGGTGAGGCCAACTTCCTGTGTAGATTTTTGCACATGTTTGAATTTGTGTTACTTTGAGAGAGAATAGCGAAAAAAGTAATTGCAGAGCGTACACTTTATACAGCAGTTTTGACAGACTTAGATATAAGTTAGTAAAAAAGGGGTTTGATGTCTGATATCGGTAACATATCTTCAGGGGGATGGCAAATAGGGGGTACTTGGATCAAAATTAGGGTTATTTTTCAAAATGTACACTGGATGACCCCCCAGTATAATACATTTGCCAAAGGTATTTTTGTACTGCATTATGGTATATGCAAGCTCAAATGTTGTTTTCTTAAAATGAATTAACAGTATTGTTATTTTTCAGTATATTTTACATACTGTCCCTTTGTATTTTAAAAATAGGGGCTGAAAAAGGGCCATTTTTGAGTTGACCACAAAAACTGTGGTGTGAGACCATAAGAAACGCACTGAAAAACCATAAAAAGGCACATATATGCAACATTTCACCATGTATTGATTTAATTTTATGTATAAACATATAATGTGTTAGACATGAATTCATACAAAAATTGCAGACACCATGTGGTATTATACCAGTTATACCCAAATATAAGTAATAGCTTTTGTGCAGAAACACTAGCTTGGACGTGCAGAAAATAGCCAAATTATGGGTGCACACAGTTACATGTAATAGGTGCTATGGGAGGAAAGTACACATGAAAGTATGTCATGTCATATATCATTTTATTCAGAATTCAATATCTGTCTGCCAAATAAATAAAATCAGCACCTTTAAAATGAAAAAAAAGATTATGAAAACGCACTGAAAAACATAAAAAAGGCAATATATGCAACATTCACCATTTATTGATTTAATTTATTATGTATAAACATATAATTGTGTTTAGACATGAATTCATACAAAAATTGCAGACACCATGTGGTATTATACCAGTTATACCCAAATATAAGTAATAGCTTTTGTGCAGAAACACTAGCTTGGACGTGCAGAAAATAGCCAAATTATGGGGTGCACACAGTTACATGTAATAGGTGCTATGGGAGGAAAAGTACACATGAAAGTATGTCATGTCATATATCATTTTATTCAGAATTTCAATATCTGTCTGCCAAATAAATAAAATCAGCACCTTTAAAATGAAAAAAAAAGATTTATGGTCTCACACCAGGGTTTCTGTCTACTTCCGGGATAGGGACCCAAAGAGTACACTAGAGAATACATGTTTTCTTTAAAAATTGACCCTATTTTGATACATAAAAGGTATTTGCTTACACTACAGTGATGAATTTATTGAATTATAGTATTTTGTCTTTGGATTTGACCAAAATTGGGTATAGTTGGTGTAGGTATAAGTAGGGCAGTGTAGGTTAAATCATAGGTCATGTTGGTGGTGAGGCCAACTTCCTGTGTAGATTTTGCACATGTTTTGAATTTGTGTTACTTTGAGAGAGAATAGCGAAAAAAGTAATTGCAGAGCGTACACTTTATACAGCAGTTTTTGACAGACTTAGATATAAGTTTAGTAAAAAGGGGTTTGATGTCTGATATCGGTAACATATCTTCAGGGGGATGGCAAATAGGGGGTACTTTGGATCAAAATTAGGGTATTTTCAAAATGTACACTGTGATATGACCCCCCATGTATAATACATTTGCCAAAGGTATTTTTGTACTGCATTATGGTATATGCAAGCTCAAATGTTGTTTTCTTAAAATGAATTAACAGTATTGTTATTTTTCAGTATATTTTACATACTGTCCCTTTGTATTTTAAAAATAGGGGCTGAAAAAGGGCCATTTTTGAGTTGACCACAAAAACTGTGGTGTGAGACCATAAGAAACGCACTGAAAAACCATAAAAGGCACATATATGCAACATTTCACCATGTATTGATTTAATTTATTATGTATAAACATATAATTGTGTTTAGACATGAATTCATACAAAAATTGCAGACACCATGTGGTATTATACCAGTTATACCCAAATATAAAGTAATAGCTTTTGTGCAGAAACACTAGCTTGGACGTGCAGAAAATAGCCAAATTATGGGGTGCACACAGTTACATGTAATAGGTGCTATGGGAGGAAAGTACACATGAAAGTATGTCATGTCATATATCATTTATTCAGAATTTCAATATCTGTCTGCCAAATAAATAAAATCAGCACCTTTAAAATGAAAAAAAAGATTTATGAAACGCACTGAAAAACCATAAAAAGGCACATATATGACATTTCACCATTTATTGATTTAATTTATTATGTATAAACATATAATTGTGTTTAGACATGAATTCATACAAAAATTGCAGACACCATGTGGTATTATACCAGTTATACCCAAATATAAGTATAGCTTTTGTGCAGAAACACTAGCTTGGACGTGCAGAAAATAGCCAAATTATGGGGTGCACACAGTTACATGTAATAGGTGCTATGGGAGGAAAGTACACATGAAAGTATGTCATGTCATATATCATTTTATTCAGAATTTCAATATCTGTCTGCCAATAAATAAAATCAGCACCTTTAAAATGAAAAAAAAAGATTTATGGTCTCACACCAGGGTTTCTGTCTACTTCCGGGATAGGGACCCAAAGAGTACACTAGAGAATACATGTTTTCTTTAAAAATTGACCCTATTTTGATACATAAAAGGTATTGCTTACACTACAGTGATGAATTTATTGAATTATAGTATTGTTCTTTGGATTTGACCAAAATTGGGTATAGTTGGTGTAGGTATAAGTAGGGCAGTGTAGGGTTAAATCATAGGTCATGTTGGTGGTGAGGCCAACTTCCTGTGTAGATTTTTGCACATGTTTTTGAATTTGTGTTACTTTGAGAGAGAATAGCGAAAAAAGTAATTGCAGAGCGTACACTTTATACAGCAGTTTTTGACAGACTTAGATATAAGTTTAGTAAAAAAGGGGTTTGATGTCTGATATCGGTAACATATCTTCAGGGGGATGGCAAATAGGGGGTACTTTGGATCAAAATTAGGTTATTTTCAAATGTACACTGTGATATGACCCCCCATGTATAATACATTTGCCAAAGGTATTTTTTGTACTGCATTATGGTATATGCAAGCTCAAATGTTGTTTTCTTAAAATGAATTAACAGTATTGTTATTTTTTTCAGTATATTTTACATACTGTCCCTTTGTATTTTAAAAATAGGGGCTGAAAAAGGGCCATTTTTGAGTTGACCACAAAAACTGTGGTGTGAGACCATAAGAAACGCACTGAAAAACCATAAAAAGGCACATATATGCAACATTTCACCATGTATTGATTTAATTTATTATGTATAAACATATAATTGTGTTTAGACATGAATTCATACAAAAATTGCAGACACCATGTGGTATTATACCAGTTATACCCAAATATAAGTAATAGCTTTTGTGCAGAAACACTAGCTTGGACGTGCAGAAAATAGCCAAATTATGGGGTGCACACAGTTACATGTAATAGGTGCTATGGGAGGAAAGTACACATGAAAGTATGTCATGTCATATATCATTTTATTCAGAATTTCAATATCTGTCTGCCAAATAAATAAAATCAGCACCTTTAAAATGAAAAAAAAGATTTATGAAACGCACTGAAAACCATAAAAAGGCACATATATGCAACATTTCACCATTTATTGATTTAATTTATTATGTATAAACATATAATTGTGTTTAGACATGAATTCATACAAAAATTGCAGACACCATGTGGTATTATACCAGTTATACCCAAATATAAGTAATAGCTTTTGTGCAGAAACACTAGCTTGGACGTGCAGAAATAGCCAAATTATGGGGTGCACACAGTTACATGTAATAGGTGCTATGGGAGGAAAGTACACATGAAAGTATGTCATGTCATATATTTTATTCAGAATTTCAATATCTGTCTGCCAAATAAATAAAATCAGCACCTTTAAAATGAAAAAAAAAGATTTATGGTCTCAACCAGGGTTTCTGTCTACTTCCGGGATAGGGACCCAAAGAGTACACTAGAGAATACATGTTTTCTTTAAAAATTGACCCTATTTTGATACATAAAAGGTATTTGCTTACACTACAGTGATGAATTTATTGAATTATAGTATTTTGTCTTTGGATTTGACCAAAATTGGGTATAGTTGGTGTAGGTATAAGTAGGGCAGTGTAGGGTTAAATCATAGGTCATGTTGGTGGTGAGGCCAACTTCCTGTGTAGATTTTTGCACATGTTTTGAATTTGTGTTACTTTGAGAGAGAATAGCGAAAAAAGTAATTGCAGAGCGTACACTTTATACAGCAGTTTTTGACAGACTTAGATATAAGTTTAGTAAAAAAGGGGGTTTGATGTCTGATATCGGTAACATATCTTCAGGGGGGATGGCAAATAGGGGTACTTTGGATCAAAATTAGGGTTATTTTCAAATGTACACTGTGATATGACCCCCATGTATAATACATTTGCCAAAGGTATTTTTGTACTGCATTATGGTATATGCAAGCTCAAATGTTGTTTTCTTAAAATGAATTAACAGTATTGTTATTTTTTCAGTATATTTTACATACTGTCCCTTTGTATTTTAAAAATAGGGGCTGAAAAAGGGCCATTTTTGAGTTGACCACAAAAACTGTGGTGTGAGACCATAAGAAACGCACTGAAAAACCATAAAAAGGCACATATATGCAACATTTCACCATGTATTGATTTAATTTATTATGTATAAACATATAATTGTGTTTAGACATGAATTCATACAAAAATTGCAGACACCATGTGGTATTATACCAGTTATACCCAAATATAAGTAATAGCTTTTGTGCAGAAACACTAGCTTGGACGTGCAGAAAATAGCCAAATTATGGGGTGCACACAGTTACATGTAATAGGTGCTATGGGAGGAAAGTACACATGAAAGTATGTCATGTCATATATCATTTTATTCAGAATTTCAATATCTGTCTGCCAAATAAATAAAATCAGCACCTTTAAAATGAAAAAAAAGATTTATGAAACGCACTGAAAAACCATAAAAAGGCACATATATGCAACATTTCACCATTTATTGATTTAATTTATTATGTATAAACATATAATTGTGTTTAGACATGAATTCATACAAAAATTGCAGACACCATGTGGTATTATACCAGTTATACCCAAATATAAGTAATAGCTTTTGTGCAGAAACACTAGCTTGGACGTGCAGAAAATAGCCAAATTATGGGGTGCACACAGTACATGTAATAGGTGCTATGGGAGGAAAGTACACATGAAAGTATGTCATGTCATATATCATTTTATTCAGAATTTCAATATCTGTCTGCCAAATAAATAAAATCAGCACCTTTAAAATGAAAAAAAAAGATTTATGGTCTCACACCAGGGTTTCTGTCTACTTCCGGGATAGGGACCCAAAGAGTACACTAGAGAATACATGTTTTCTTTAAAAATTGACCCTATTTTGATACATAAAAGGTATTTGCTTACACTACAGTGATGAATTTATTGAATTATAGTATTTTGTCTTTGGATTTGACCAAAATTGGGTATAGTTGGTGTAGGTATAAGTAGGGCAGTGTAGGGTTAAATCATAGGTCATGTGTTGGTGAGGCCAACTTCCTGTGTAGATTTTTGCACATGTTTTGAATTTGTGTTACTTTGAGAGAGAATAGCGAAAAAAGTAATTGCAGAGCGTACACTTTATACAGCAGTTTTTGACAGACTTAGATATAAGTTTAGTAAAAAAGGGGTTTGATGTCTGATATCGGTAACATATCTTCAGGGGGGATGGCAAATAGGGGGTACTTTGGATCAAAATTAGGGTTATTTTCAAAATGTACACTGTGATATGACCCCCCATGTATAATACATTTGCCAAAGGTATTTTTGTACTGCATTATGGTATATGCAAGCTCAAATGTTGTTTTCTTAAAATGAATTAACAGTATTGTTATTTTTTCAGTATATTTTACATACTGTCCCTTTGTATTTTAAAAATAGGGGCTGAAAAAGGGCCATTTTTGAGTTGACCACAAAAACTGTGGTGTGAGACCATAAGAAACGCACTGAAAACCATAAAAAGGCACATATATGCAACATTTCACCATGTATTGATTTAATTTATTATGTATAAACATATATTGTGTTTAGACATGAATTCATACAAAAATTGCAGACACCATGTGGTATTATACCAGTTATACCCAAATATAAGTAATAGCTTTTGTGCAGAAACACTAGCTTGGACGTGCAGAAAATAGCCAAATTATGGGGTGCACACAGTTACATGTAATAGGTGCTATGGGAGGAAAGTACACATGAAAGTATGTCATGTCATATATCATTTTATTCAGAATTTCAATATCTGTCTGCCAAATAAATAAAATCAGCACCTTTAAAATGAAAAAAAAGATTTATGAAACGCACTGAAAACCATAAAAGGCACATATATGCAACATTTCACCATTTATTGATTTAATTTATTATGTATAAACATATAATTGTGTTTAGACATGAATTCATACAAAAATTGCAGACACCATGTGGTATTATACCAGTTATACCCAAATATAAGTAATAGCTTTTGTGCAGAAACACTAGCTTGGACGTGCAGAAAATAGCCAAATTATGGGGTGCACACAGTTACATGTAATAGGTGCTATGGAGGAAAGTACACATGAAAGTATGTCATGTCATATATCATTTTATTCAGAATTTCAATATCTGTCTGCCAAATAAATAAAATCAGCACCTTTAAAATGAAAAAAAAAGATTTATGGTCTCACACCAGGGTTTCTGTCTACTTCCGGGATAGGGACCCAAAGAGTACACTAGAGAATACATGTTTTCTTTAAAATTGACCCTATTTTGATACATAAAAGGTATTTGCTTACATACAGTGATGAATTTATTGAATTATAGTATTTTGTCTTTGGATTTGACCAAATTGGGTATAGTTGGTGTAGGTATAAGTAGGGCAGTGTAGGGTTAAATCATAGGTCATGTTGGTGGTGAGGCCAACTTCCTGTGTAGATTTTTGCACATGTTTTGAATTTGTGTTACTTTGAGAGAGAATAGCGAAAAAAGTAATTGCAGAGCGTACACTTTATACAGCAGTTTTTGACAGACTTAGATATAAGTTTAGTAAAAAAGGGGGTTTGATGTCTGATATCGGTAACATATCTTCAGGGGGGATGGCAAATAGGGGGTACTTTGGATCAAAATTAGGGTTATTTTCAAAATGTACACTGTGATATGACCCCCCATGTATAATACATTTGCCAAAGGTATTTTTGTACTGCATTATGGTATATGCAAGCTCAAATGTTGTTTTCTTAAAATGAATTAACAGTATTGTTATTTTTTCAGTATATTTTACATACTGTCCCTTTGTATTTTAAAAATAGGGGCTGAAAAAGGGCCATTTTTGAGTTGACCACAAAAACTGTGGTGTGAGACCATAAGAAACGCACTGAAAAACCATAAAAAGGCACATATATGCAACATTTCACCATGTATTGATTTAATTTATTATGTATAAACATATAATTGTGTTTAGACATGAATTCATACAAAAATTGCAGACACCATGTGGTATTATACCAGTATACCCAAATATAAGTAATAGCTTTTGTGCAGAAACACTAGCTTGGACGTGCAGAAAATAGCCAAATTATGGGGTGCACACAGTTACATGTAATAGGTGCTATGGGAGGAAAGTACACATGAAAGTATGTCATGTCATATATCATTTTATTCAGAATTTCAATATCTGTCTGCCAAATAAATAAAATCAGCACCTTTAAAATGAAAAAAAAGATTTATGAAACGCACTGAAAACCATAAAAAGGCACATATATGCAACATTTCACCATTTATTGATTTAATTTATTATGTATAAACATATAATTGTGTTTAGACATGAATTCATACAAAAATTGCAGACACCATGTGGTATTATACCAGTTATACCCAAATATAAGTAATAGCTTTTGTGCAGAAACACTAGCTTGGACGTGCAGAAAATAGCCAAATTATGGGGTGCACACAGTTACATGTAATAGGTGCTATGGGAGGAAAGTACACATGAAAGTATGTCATGTCATATATCATTTTATTCAGAATTTCAATATCTGTCTGCCAAATAAATAAAATCAGCACCTTTAAAATGAAAAAAAAGATTTATGGTCTCACACCAGGGTTTCTGTCTACTTCCGGGATAGGGACCCAAAGAGTACACTAGAGAATACATGTTTTCTTTAAAAATTGACCCTATTTTGATACATAAAAGGTATTTGCTTACACTACAGTGATGAATTTATTGAATTATAGTATTTTGTCTTTGGATTTGACCAAAATTGGGTATAGTTGGTGTAGGTATAAGTAGGGCAGTGTAGGGTTAAATCATAGGTCATGTTGGTGGTGAGGCCAACTTCCTGTGTAGATTTTTGCACATGTTTTGAATTTGTGTTACTTTGAGAGAGAATAGCGAAAAAAGTAATTGCAGAGCGTACACTTTATACAGCAGTTTTTGACAGACTTAGAGATAAGTTTAGTAAAAAAGGGGGTTTGATGTCTGATATCGGTAACATATCTTCAGGGGGATGGCAAATAGGGGGTACTTTGGATCAAAATTAGGGTTATTTCAAAATGTACACTGTGATATGACCCCCCATGTATAATACATTTGCCAAAGGTATTTTTGTACTGCATTATGGTATATGCAAGCTCAAATGTTGTTTTCTTAAATGAATTAACAGTATTGTTATTTTTTCAGTATATTTTACATACTGTCCCTTTGTATTTTAAAAATAGGGCTGAAAAAGGGCCATTTTTGAGTTGACCACAAAAACTGTGGTGTGAGACCATAAGAAACGCACTGAAAAACCATAAAAAGGCACATATATGCAACATTTCACCATGTATTGATTTAATTTATTATGTATAAACATATAATTGTGTTTAGACATGAATTCATACAAAAATTGCAGACACCATGTGGTATTATACCAGTTATACCCAAATATAAGTAATAGCTTTTGTGCAGAAACACTAGCTTGGACGTGCAGAAAATAGCCAAATTATGGGGTGCACACAGTTACATGTAATAGGTGCTATGGGAGGAAAGTACACATGAAAGTATGTCATGTCATATATCATTTTATTCAGAATTTCAATATCTGTCTGCCAAATAAATAAAATCAGCACCTTTAAAATGAAAAAAAAGATTTATGAAACGCACTGAAAAACCATAAAAAGGCACATATATGCAACATTTCACCATTTATTGATTTAATTTATTATGTATAAACATATAATTGTGTTTAGACATGAATTCATACAAAAATTGCAGACACCATGTGGTATTATACCAGTTATACCCAAATATAAGTAATAGCTTTTGTGCAGAAACACTAGCTTGGACGTGCAGAAAATAGCCAAATTATGGGGTGCACACAGTTACATGTAATAGGTGCTATGGGAGGAAAGTACACATGAAAGTATGTCATGTCATATATCATTTTATTCAGAATTTCAATATCTGTCTGCCAAATAAATAAAATCAGCACCTTTAAAATGAAAAAAAAAGATTTATGGTCTCACACCAGGGTTTCTGTCTACTTCCGGGATAGGGACCCAAAGAGTACACTAGAGAATACATGTTTTCTTTAAAAATTGACCCTATTTTGATACATAAAAGGTATTTGCTTACACTACAGTGATGAATTTATTGAATTATAGTATTTTGTCTTTGGATTTGACCAAAATTGGGTATAGTTGGTGTAGGTATAAGTAGGGCAGTGTAGGGTTAAATCATAGGTCATGTTGGTGGTGAGGCCAACTTCCTGTGTAGATTTTTGCACATGTTTTGAATTTGTGTTACTTTGAGAGAGAATAGCGAAAAAAGTAATTGCAGAGCGTACACTTTATACAGCAGTTTTTGACAGACTTAGATATAAGTTTAGTAAAAAAGGGGGTTTGATGTCTGATATCGGTAACATATCTTCAGGGGGGATGGCAAATAGGGGGTACTTTGGATCAAAATTAGGGTTATTTTCAAAATGTACACTGTGATATGACCCCCCATGTATAATACATTTGCCAAAGGTATTTTTGTACTGCATTATGGTATATGCAAGCTCAAATGTTGTTTTCTTAAAATGAATTAACAGTATTGTTATTTTTTCAGTATATTTTACATACTGTCCCTTTGTATTTTAAAAATAGGGGCTGAAAAAGGGCCATTTTTGAGTTGACCACAAAAACTGTGGTGTGAGACCATAAGAAACGCACTGAAAAACCATAAAAAGGCACATATATGCAACATTTCACCATGTATTGATTTAATTTATTATGTATAAACATATAATTGTGTTTAGACATGAATTCATACAAAAATTGCAGACACCATGTGGTATTATACCAGTTATACCCAAATATAAGTAATAGCTTTTGTGCAGAAACACTAGCTTGGACGTGCAGAAAATAGCCAAATTATGGGGTGCACACAGTTACATGTAATAGGTGCTATGGGAGGAAAGTACACATGAAAGTATGTCATGTCATATATCATTTTATTCAGAATTTCAATATCTGTCTGCCAAATAAATAAAATCAGCACCTTTAAAATGAAAAAAAAGATTTATGAAACGCACTGAAAAACCATAAAAAGGCACATATATGCAACATTTCACCATTTATTGATTTAATTTATTATGTATAAACATATAATTGTGTTTAGACATGAATTCATACAAAAATTGCAGACACCATGTGGTATTATACCAGTTATACCCAAATATAAGTAATAGCTTTTGTGCAGAAACACTAGCTTGGACGTGCAGAAAATAGCCAAATTATGGGGTGCACACAGTTACATGTAATAGGTGCTATGGGAGGAAAGTACACATGAAAGTATGTCATGTCATATATCATTTTATTCAGAATTTCAATATCTGTCTGCCAAATAAATAAAATCAGCACCTTTAAAATGAAAAAAAAGATTTATGGTCTCACACCAGGGTTTCTGTCTACTTCCGGGATAGGGACCCAAAGAGTACACTAGAGAATACATGTTTTCTTTAAAAATTGACCCTATTTTGATACATAAAAGGTATTTGCTTACACTACAGTGATGAATTTATTGAATTATAGTATTTTGTCTTTGGATTTGACCAAAATTGGGTATAGTTGGTGTAGGTATAAGTAGGGCAGTGTAGGGTTAAATCATAGGTCATGTTGGTGGTGAGGCCAACTTCCTGTGTAGATTTTTGCACATGTTTTGAATTTGTGTTACTTTGAGAGAGAATAGCGAAAAAAGTAATTGCAGAGCGTACACTTTATACAGCAGTTTTTGACAGACTTAGATATAAGTTTAGTAAAAAAGGGGGTTTGATGTCTGATATCGGTAACATATCTTCAGGGGGATGGCAAATAGGGGGTACTTTGGATCAAAATTAGGGTTATTTTCAAAATGTACACTGTGATATGACCCCCCATGTATAATACATTTGCCAAAGGTATTTTTGTACTGCATTATGGTATATGCAAGCTCAAATGTTGTTTCTTAAAATGAATTAACAGTATTGTTATTTTTTCAGTATATTTTACATACTGTCCCTTTGTATTTTAAAAATAGGGGCTGAAAAAGGGCCATTTTTGAGTTGACCACAAAAACTGTGGTGTGAGACCTATGTGGACATCCAGAATTGTCACCCGACAGAAGGGTTGTCACCCGAGGGCATCGCCTGCATACGGTTCCACAGTAGCTGTGCATGGGTCTTTTGGGAGTAAGATCTAGGTTTACCTCTCTTTCTGTTTCCATCAAATACATTTCCGGTATTTTCACTGAAGCTTAGGTGACCCTTAATATATTTTCTGCATCTTTGTCATACATAATTAATTCCAAGTCCGCTTCCGACGAACTGCAAATAACAACTGGCCACCATTGTTATTGTTTACTAAATGACAACACAGTTCTGTTGTACGAGAAATCCATGATTTGAAAGCAGCAGAGTAGTCGGACTTGGGTATCCTCTTTAGGCACTGATGCACAGCACTACCAAGCTGACTTCGAGAGTTATACCGACGGCCTGCGAGCATCTTTTTCAAGGTAGGAAAGGAAAAAGTCGCATGGGCTTAAATCTGGTGAATATGGGGGATGTGGAAGTTGTATTACTCTTTCATCGTGAAGAAACTGCTGCACTACATTACTCTTGTGGGAGGATGCATTATCATGGATGATGTGTATGCCTCTTAAACCAGTTCTAGGGCGGAAATTATTATAGTGTTTTTTAACAGACTTTAACACCTTGTCCCTATAAAATATCCCAGTAACAGATTAACCTGGCGGAGAAGGAATCTGAACAACAGGGCCATTCGAATTGAAGAAGACTGTACAGAACTTTTTTTGAACTTTGAAGTCGTTTTGCTATTACAAGATTGTCCTTTTTTCAACCACTGCTTATTATTTATCCTTCTTTGGGGCTCAAAAAATGTATCCAAGTTTCATCTCCTGTTAGTAACTCACTTAATCGCCTAACACCAGTATTTTTGTATTTATTTCAATATTTGTTTGCAACTTTTAACTCGTTGTGCTTTTTGTTCTTTTGTTAAAAGATGGGGTACCCAACGTGCGCATACTTTTTTCAATTTCAGGTGCTTTGTTAAAATTTGATCTATACTACCCGTTGAAATACCGAGACACGAAGCTATATCAGAAACTGTATACCTAGCGTCTTCGTTCACCATGGCTTCAACAGCAGCAATGATTCTTTCAGACGATGACGATTTTGGACGTTATGAACGGGGGTTGTCTTTAACAGTTTCTTTCCCATCTGTAAACACTTTCACCAATCTATAAACAGTTGCTTTAGACACAGACGATTCTCCATAAATTATTTTAAGTTCACTCAATATCTGTTTATTTGGTATTGACAAAGCACAACGGTTTTTGATATAGCTTCTTATTTCAGACTTCTCTTCAGGCTTCATTTTACATCAAAATATTATTAGTGTATATGACTGTAATTACTAAATATTTTTTTTACGAAATTTCATGCGTATATCACCCGTGATTTTACATATTCAATCCCGGTTATCTTGTACATACGTGTCAATTTTATGGAAGCCAATAAGTCTCAAAACTTTTTGAAGTGCCCTCGTATAATAATTTTGTTAATTTTTAAGATATTGAGTTATTTAAGAAGTCATTTTAAAGATCATTTCATGCTTATAACATTTTTGTATTCAGTTTTTGTCAAAAAAAAACATTAATTTGTAGTTCCGAAATAAATGGTCAAAATTAGCTAGATTAAGTTAAGGAAAATCTTAGTTAAGGAATGATTGTGAAACTAGGATCAGGGCTGAGGCTCATGTTTCACAATCATTCCTTAGCTAAGATTTTCCTTAACTTAAATTTAGCAAATATTTGTAATCTCTTTTTGGAACTATTGGTGAATATTTTTGTCAAAACTAAATGCAAATGTTTTAATCTAGCAGTGACCATTAAAATGACACCTTAATTTCCTGAATATCTTTAAAATTAACAAAATTATAAAGTTTTGAAATTTTGCAAGATTTAAGTTAAGGAAAATCTTAGCTAAGGAATGATTGTGAAACCGAAGCCTGGGCTCCTTAGCTAAGATTTTCCTTAACTTAATTTTAGCAAAATTTAGTGATTGCTTTTTGAAGCTACTGATTAATATTTTTGTCAAAACTATATGCGAAAAGTAATCTTAAAAATGACACCATAAATTAATGAATATCTTGAAAATTAACAAAATTATAAAGATTTGAAATTGTTCAAGATTTCAGTTAAGGAAAATCTTAGCTAAGGAATGATTGTGAAACCGGGCCCAGTTTACTACATCGTTGAATGGTCAATGAACTATGTTCAAAAGTTGCTTAGCAACGGTGCATGATTTCTACTGCTACAGTATCCCCATTTCTATTTGTGAAACCTTGTATAGGTACCAGTCTCTAGTGAGAATTTTACCCAGTCTAGGTCTGTTAGAGTGAGTGAGTGAGTAATGGTGATTAACGTCCCAGTCAATAATATTTCACTTATATCGAGACGTCGCCAGCTATAAGCGAAGGTGCAGAAATTTTGCCTGTGCGTTGTACTGATGGCATTATACAGCAGGTTTTCTTTATTGTGACACGGGACCTCGTTTTATTATAAGTCCCCATCCGAAATAACCGTGACTCTCATTTCGCAATGCCGAGTGCTTGGCGAAAGAACAGTCACTACCCACTTTCTTGTCTTGGGTCAGACCCGGCAGGGGATCGAACCCACGACCTTCCACTTACAGAGCGAGCACTACCGCAGTGGTCTCTAGATCTGTTAGAGTCAATACATATGGACTTTCAATCACATGGGTATTAGAGTCAACAAATGACCCCAGTAGCATGATTTGTGTACCTTAAAGTAACGGTTTCACAATCATTTCTTAACTAAGATTTTTCTTAACTTAAATCTGACAAAAACTGAAATCTCTATTATTTTGTTAATTTATAATATATTCAAGAATTTAATATCTCATTTTGAAAACCACTTCGAGCTTATAACAGGAGTGTTTAGTTGTGCCAAATTATTTTAAGTAGTTCGAAAAAAGGTTAACAAAATATGTTAAATTTAAGTTGAAAAATCTTAACTAAGGAATGATTGTGAAACCGGGGCCAGGAGATTGAAAGATTCGTAATTTATCCATTCGTTCATTCTTTCTATTTCTCTCCGTGGATTTTATAGTTTAACAATTATTTAACAAGTCTTCTGTATTTTCACAAATTCAGTGCACATTGAAAATGCAAGAATAAAGTCGTATTTTCTAACTCACAAAACAATTGTCAAAACTTAATACAAAATATACTGACCTAATAGGAAAAAATATTCATTCATTCATGAAAAAGTGAAATTAATTCTGTACATAGAGTAATTTTTTAACTTTTAAACAAAACTACAAATATGACTATGTGAAACTGAATTATCCCTTCTGTACCTTCTTACTTGGAACAACTATAAATGCAATATTCATGATGATCACACCTGAAAAAACCCGAACAATAATGACCTACCTGACCCTAAATGCCCTGATGTAACTTTGAATGAGGCCCAATTGGTATATAAACTTGATCAAATTTCCAGAATTTTCGCTAAATTTCTCTATGTACAGGAGAACCGAACAATAATGTTTTTAATTAAAAATATAATTTGGTTAGGTCAGTGCATTTTATTGCCAGTTTAATGGAAATATTTTCAATTAAAAGAAATTAATAATAAAAACCATGTGCACTCAATTTATGGAAATACAGTAAGTCGCTAACGGGTTATACAAAAGCTGATGTCACATTATTATATATTTAATTTGCCGATCAAATCTAGACCCACCAGCTGGATGTAATTTTATTTTCAATTAGGCCACCTCAAAATTTTTAGTCATGTTCACGGATTTTCTTTTTATCGTACATCGTCGTCCCCAACGTTTTGATGATTTAAGCTTGAAAATCCTTGATCACGAAAACGAAATAATGGCCTAAGCTTGCCGGGTCTGACCCAAGACTCAAAAAGTGGGTAGTGACTGTTCTTTCGCCAAGCACTCGGCATCACGACATGAAAGTCACAGTTCTTTCGGATGGGAACTTAAAATAAACGAGGCCCCGTGTCTTGGTAAAAGAACCCTGTTGTATAATGCCATCAGCGCAACGCACAGGCAAAATTTCTGCACCTTCGCCTATAGCTGGCGACGTCTCGATATAAGTGAAATATTTTTGACTGGGACGTTAAACACCATTACTCATTTAGAGTTTAAAAGAAAAAATCATTTTCAAATTATGGACATTATGGACACGAAGAAAACGATTTGAAAATGATACTAGTATCAATTTTTTTTTCTTAAATCTAAATTTTACCGTTGGGTGGATCCGGCAGAACTACAAAATAATTTTGCTTGGCCTTAGAAATTAATAAACTTTCTGAACTTGTTCTTGTTGAAAGATTTCTGATGCGACGTTAAACAACATGATAAGAACCAGGCAATAAAATTATTTTATTTTAAATAACGTTCTTTTTTTCATTATTAGTTTGTTAGTAATTTAATAGTTAACCTACTTTTTTATAACTTCTGTATTTTCCTAGTTACGGCCATTATATTAATATTCTGAATTATTGCAGCACAACCTTTATTGTTTCACTGTAAACCCAAAGTGCAAATCGCGAGATAGTGTCTTATTGAATTGGTTTGGGGTTGGCAGTTGACAAGAAAGGTTGTTTTACATTATGTTGTAAAGTTGTTCTTGAGACGGGTTTAAATAAGCTAGCACTTGTTCCTGAATCCAGTTTAAAGTTTGTTTTGTGTTGTATTATTTGTATTTAATGATGAATAAATATTGTTTAAACTAAATAACGTTCATTATAAAAATGCATAAATACTTAATATTTACATTTTGTCTGTTTTCTGTCTTCTACACAAGGTTTCAGAGCAATTGCGTTCATATCGGCTATGAACCGCATTTCTAAACAGTTCAATTGTTAAATGACGCCAGCAATAAAACAAACGATGGCATGTTTAAAACAATCGTCTGTGACGTCACATCCTGGATGGTTACTGTTGCTGTTGTCTACGAAGAGAAAGGCTAGTTTTGCACATCACAACAGAATGGAAGCCGGCTAAAGATGACGATCAGGAATAAATTTGATGTCTCCAAACCTGTTGGAGAGGCGGACTCCAAAACTGAAAGAGGAACAGTTGTTTCGGAATTAAGGAAAAAACAAGATGACAAAATGCGTAAGAAATTAATTTTAATTAACTTCTCTTTTATCATAAATGTGTATTTTTACCTGATATTTCATTTTCAATGCTTGACAGAGAATTTCAATATTTTTCGAATTCTCGGAATGATAAATATGCACGTTCTTTCCATTTAATTAATCCCTTAAGGGTTATGTTATATTATATATTTTTTTAAATTTCATTCATTCAGAATTTTTTTATTAAAAAGGTGTGATATGGTAGTAATAGAAAACGCGATACTTTTAAAATGTAACTTAACGTAAATTAAGGAGGAAAATGAATTTTACCATTTGGAAATTTTTTATCTATTTATTTATTTACATGTATTTATTTATTTATTTATTAAATTACTTAGCCAGCAAGGCATTTACTTAATCCAAGAAACTATTCAAAACATTCAATTATTTTCCATAAGTTCTTGGTTAAAAGGAATGGTAGAATCATGAGTTTATCTTCCTGTATTTTAATATCTCTCTCTCTCTCTCTCTCTCTCTCTCTCTCCAAATTGATCTCCCATTCAAAGTTTAAGAACGGTAGGATCACGGAATCTTTTAGCTCTCTCTCTCTCTCTCTCTCTCTCTCTCTCTCTCATATATATATATAATTATATATACACATCGCCAGATCAGGATCAATAATGAATCCAGTTATACCTGATGTATTTAATTGTCTTTCTGAACTACTGCTTATTTATTTATGATAATGCCTTACATTACATCGTTTCAGTTGCGTGATCATCCAGCACCTATCCTGTAAATTGTCAATAATATTGAATATATAGGTGAAAATACTTGTAGTGGTAACAAACTTAGCAGACCTGATCATGACCCATGTACAGTACAGACTTGTCGAAAGTTAACACTGAGCCAACAAAATAGTTATCTGAGCCCATAGCTCCATTGATATATCTGGACGATTGGTGCAGCTGCGATCGAGCCCTCGGAGCTTTCGGTCTCTAAATTAAGTAACGCATATCTTGGTAACTTGGTAGTAGAGCTTTGAATTCTCTTCCTTAGCTCTGTGTTAAACTTTCGACAGGTATATACTTTATCGTTGTCATAAAAATCAAAATCATACATTTTTATTGTATCATCAATTAACCGTTCTTCAGTGTGTCACGATTAATTTGTATTAATTTGTGTTTCGTTTTTCACGAATCTAAACGAGGTACCTACCGCGATCAATTAATTTGGATGTTTCTTTCTTCTCGGATCTATACGAGATGTCACGGTTAATTAATGTGTGTTTTGTTTTTTTACCGGATCTCTATACGAGGTGTCACGATTAATTAATTTGCATGTTTTGTTTTTACCGGATCTATACAAGGTTAATTAATTTGTATGTTTCGTTTTCCACGGATCTATACGAGGTGTCACGATAAATTCATGTTTCGTTTATCACGGATATATTCCGTTTCTACAGATCTATACAAGGTGTCACGAATAATTTTGTTTTGTTTTTCGTTTTACTCGGAACTATACGAGGTGACACGATTAATTAATTTGTATGTTTCGCTTTTACGGATATATACGAGGTGTCACGATTAAATAATTTGTATATTTCGTTTTTTGAGGTGACACGATTCATTTGTATTTCGTTTTTTACGGATCTATACAAGATGCCACGATTAGTAAATTTGTGTTTTTCCTTTTACTCGGATCTATACGAGGTGTCAAGATTTATAAATTTGTATGTTTCGTTTTTTACGGATCTTTACGAGGTCTCACGATAAATTAATTTGCAAGTTTCGTTTTTACCGGATCTATACGAGGTGTCACGATTATTTTTTTTTTTCGTTTTCCTTGCATTTAAACGAGGTGTCCCGATTTATTAATTTGCCGTTTGTTTTGGATTTTTTTCTTGGATCTAAATGATGTGTCAAACATGTATCGTTTTTTACGGCGAAGTAGTTATTGTCCCGTACGTGTCAATAACAAATGTGTTATTGCCACGTATTTTTATACCCGTATTTTATAGTATACATGTACATGGGCTTTATAACTTTATGATTGGCTTTAAATACACTAATTTAGTGATAATTAAAGTATATTTAATGGAAACTTGTCATATTTGGGTAAAAAAATTATTTTGATAAACAAAACCCGTAAATACGGTTTTAGATTCGCCATATTGTTTTCCTTATACTGTAGAATCGTTTTTCACAGTTCATCACGATCAAAGATCGATCATCAATCATTTAGACAGCATTTTTTTGAAAAAATATCAATAAAATTCTGGTTTAATTCAAAATTGGACTATTTAATCCTATCGATATATGAAGTTACCTGCGTACATGCACGTATTCACCTTTTTACGGATATATACTAAGTTTTACGATTGATTGTATGTTTCGTTTTATCCGGTCCTATATAATGTAACACGCTTCATTTGTATGTTTCGTTTCTAACGGATCTATACGAGATGGCACGAATGGATCTATACGAGCTATAGCGAGATGTCACGATTAATCAATTTGTATGTTTCGTTTTTTACGAATCTATACGAAGTGTCACCATTAATCAATTTGTATGTTTCGTTTTTACGGATCTATACAAGGCTTCACGATTAAATAATTTGTAAGTTTCGTTTTTCACGGATCTATAGGAGGTGCCTTTATCTTCCTGGATCTATACGAGCTATAGCGAGGTGTCACGATTTATTAATTTGTTAATTGTGAAAACCAAAATTATATTTTAGGGGTTGAACAAAAAATCCGAAGGACCTAAATATATTTTACCAAAATTATCTAAGGAAATACTTTTCATGAGGAAGTAAACCTTAGTTTTTTAGGATTTTCAAATTTTAAATAGCAACATATTTAGACAAACGTATATTGCTGACAACACAAAAGTAATGCCGACTGAGTTTGTGATATCCTCGGGAAACATCCACTAGCAGAGAGATGTTAAAACACGAAATTTTATTTTTGCTATTACTAATCCAATGTACATTTTTTTCATCGCATAAACATTCAGTTACATTTTAAGCCAATATTGGCGACAGATTCGTAAAATCCGTTGCTTAAGTAACGGTTCAAAAAACAAGATCAAGAATATTTGAATCATCAAACCAAGAACTTATGCTTTGAGCGTTTAACTAACTCAAATATTTGGATATAGTTAGAACCTTCTTTCCCAACCCTTCCCAGTCCCTTATATTTTACGTAAAAAAGCGATTTTTTAAACGGACATGTCCAAAATGACTTTATTTTGTCATTTTAGGCTTTTAAGTCAATACATGGTATTAAAACTCAAATTTTAAATAAATTTCCAAAGATTCTTTTTATGTTTGATTTCTCCATTAACATTTTCTTTATGAAGTCATTTTTCGCAAAAATATGGTAAAATATAAAGGAGAAAAAAATTAATGCTCATAAAAGCCTCAAACTTCGGTTATTAGGAATAATTGACAACCATTTACATGAACATTTACAATGTTGCAGTGATATTGATCAGTAATTACCTGTTACAGTACAGGCCTGTCAAAAGTTTAACGCTCGGCGAAGGAAAGGGATCTATGCTCGGTAGCCGAGAGATGGATAGCAAATGACCGATAACATTCGAAAAAATAAATAACAGCTACCGACAAGCTGCCAAAATATAGCTAACGCGGAGCCGAGATGAACTGCCGAGAAAACGGAAACGGGATCAATGCTCAGTAGCCAAGAGATTGAGACCAAGTGACCGATAATCATCCGATAAATATATAACAGCTACCGACAAGCTGCCAAGATATAGCTAACGCGGAGCCGAGATGAACTGTCGAGAAAACGGAAACGGGATCTATGGTCGGTAGCCGAGAGATGGATAGCAAGCGGCCGATAATCATCTGAAAAAAGCAGCTACCAACAAGCTGCCAAGATATATAGCTCACGCGGAGCCGAGATGAACTGCCGGGAAAACGGAAACGGGATCTATGGTCGGTAGCCGAGAGATGGATAGCAAGTGACCGATAATCATCCGAAAATATATAGCAGCTACCCACAAGCTGTCGAGATATAGCTAACGCGGAGCCGGGATGAACTGCCGAGAAAACGGAAACGGGATCTATGCTTGGTAGCCGAGAGATGGATAGCAAGTGACCGATAATCATCCGAGAAATATATAACAGCTACCAACAAGCTGCCAAGATATATAGCTAACGCGGAGCCGAGATGAACTGTCGAGAAAACGGAAACGGGATCTATGCTCGGTAGCCGAGAGATGGATAGCAAGCGACTGATAATCATCCGAGAATTATGTAGCAGCTACCAACAAGCTGCCAAGATATATAGCTAACGCGGAGCCGAGATGAACTGCCGGGAAAACGGAAACGGGATCTATGGTCGGTAGCCGAGAGATGGATAGCAAGTGATCGATAATCATCCGAGAATTATATAGCGGCTACTGACAAGCTGCCAATATATAGATAATGCGGAGCCGAGATGAACTGCCGAGAAAACGGAAACGGGATCTATGGTCGGTAGTCGAGAGATGGAGACCAAGTGACCGATAATCATTTGAAAAATATATAACAGCTACCAACAAGCTGCCAAGATATATAGCCAACGCGGAGCCAAGATGAACTGCCGAGAAAACGGAAACGGGATCAATGCTCAGTAGCCAAGAGATTGAGACCAAGTGACCGATAATCACCCGAAAAATATATAACAGCTACCGACAAGCTATCAAGATATATAGCCAATGGGGAGCCGAGATGAACTGCCGAGAAAACGGAAACCGGATATATGGTCGGTAGCCGAGAGAAGGATGGCAAGTGACCGATAATCATCCGAAAAATATATAACAGCTATCGACAAGCTGACAATATATAGCTAACGCGGAGCCGAGATGAACTGCCGGGAAAACGGAAACGGGATCTATGGTCGGTAGCCGAGAGATGGATAGCAAGTGGCCGATAATCATCCGAAAAATATATAACAACTACCAACAAGCTGCCAAAATATAGCCAACGCGGAGCCGAGATGAACTGTCGAGAAAACGGAAACGGGATCTATGCTTGGTAGCCGAGAGATGGATAGCAAGTGACCGATAATCATCCGTAAAATATATAACAACTACCAACAAGCTGTCGAGAAATAGCCAACGAGCAGTCGAGATGAACTGTCGATTAAGCTTTGATTCGTTACCTCGATGTTAAATTTTTGACAGGTCTGTACTGTAGTTTATAATCGTAGAGATGTCATTAAAATCATGCGTTACCAAAGCTTTTGTTTGATATGTGATAATTAACTTGTATTTTATACTTCTTGACTTTGATAAAACAAAACATAAATGTGAAGTAGAAAATATTTTATGTTTTTATGTTCGTTTATTTTGTTTTGTATAAATTGGTGATAAAAGGAAAGAAAATCGTATTTTCCCTGGTTGAAGTTCACGTGTCTAACCTAACTTGTCAATTTCAAAGTTTTTACTTTGCTTCTGAATTGTGATTCCGACATGGATTAGTATGTTTGTTTTTGATAATAATTTTCACTTTTCAAATTGCAAATAACTGGAAATTCATGGTGTATTTTATATTTTCAGCGTCGAGAAATGCTATGGGTGAATATATTGTTCCTGAAGGTGGAAAACTTCTAACATCTCTAGGTACGTATTTATATAGTTTATTACCTTATGAATTGTCACTAATACGTTTAAAAATGGAATCCACATCCATGGACAGTACTGATGCTGAGGCATATTGATTTCAACCCGACTTTTAGTTTCTTTGCCATGAGTGGTACTGTCCTAATATAAAGTTGTGATCAATAGAAGGCGTTGCTGCTTTGTAATAGCATTAGGTAGTTGATTAATTGGATGTTGTTTTACGTTGTGTCAGCAATTCCACTGTCCACTATTAGCGACGAGAATTTTTAATTCATCTCAAGGATTAATTCTAAACACATGTGAGAGTAATGTGTATGTTTGATATGCTAAGTTCCTATTCATCGTACACAAAATCAGGTTTTAAATGCTGATTTTTTTTTTAATTTTGTATTTTTTGCAGATTTGATATTTCTGAAACTCACCGTACATATTTTTGATTTTCCTATAAGCCTTTTGATTACTTTTTTCAAAGACACCATTTTTATGTTTTTATACTTTGTTTTCTATTATATTATGTTAGTTATTTTTATCGGCGCATATTTTTATACTCCCGCAAACTAGTTTGAGGGAGGTATATATAGGAATCACCATGTCCGTCTGTCAGTCCGTCGGTGTAAAATCGTGTCTGGACCATATCTCATAGCTGCTTTGGATGACTGTCATAAAACTTCACATGGATAATCTTAACAGTCCAAAGGTTTGTCATTACCTTGAACCAAGGTCATATCTGAAAGGTCAAGGTCGTGGGAAAACATTAAATGTTGGGGGTATTTGGCTCTCAAGAGACAGTTCTAGTTAATTTTCCATATGTACACTGTGTCTCTCCAAGGTATCCTTTTTGATATTTTTATACCTTGACGCTTGTTATCAGTCATATTATATTATTTTTTTTATATTTTTATTATTAGGTATTGCTGGTCCGGGTCCCGCTGATTATTCACCACATATTGATCTAACAAAGAGTGCACCACCACAATATTCCATTGGTGGGAAGTATAAGTCAAAACGAAAAGGTAATTAATAATACACTGTTCTTTACTTCAATAGGTCCGTTGTTATTTTACTTAGTGTAATGGACATCTACAGGCAAACAATTTTGACCTGTCTGTTTGACCTTTAATTAGAAATATTCATATAGGTGGATCCATTCAACACATGGGTGTTAAGATACAAGTTAATGCATACACAGTGCACAGGCTTACCCTATTAGACCTGTGTTCCCTGTACATAAATGTTATTGATCCGTGTTTAATTTTTAAATGAAAGGTCATGCGGACAGGTCAAAGTTGTTTGCCTATACCTACCATGTTATGCTTTATAAATAGCATTATTGCAAAAATGATGATTTATCATCAACAAAGTATATCCATTGTATAATCACCCCTAAAATCCATTAAAAACCCAAAGTATAATTAAACTGCGTCCTTGGTAACTGACGTCTTACGATTGTTATACTCAGTATCATACCATGACGTCATATTTTAGCTGTTTGCTTGCATTTTGGCTGCACAAAAAATGAGTTTTCTTATAATGATACAATCAGCAGAATCTTACGTTCGCGTGTTTATGTAATATTGAATTTATGAAACTATTTATGCAACTCCGCGCAATGTTCGCTGCACACAATTTTATTCAATTTCTTTAATGCATTACAATATCATACTGTGTATAACATTCATATGAGTTCCATTTATTATTTTAAACTCCATCAACATTGAACATCACTCAACTCTTGTCTAGTTTCTTTATTTAAATCACCTACCTTCAAACGTTTTTATTTACGCGCTTCTGGTTTCTTTTCTCTCTTGTCTCCATGGCAACTGTCAGTGGAGATGCCAAGAACACTTGGGTTTGAAGCAATGATTGACAGGTGACACGCAAAATGTCGATTTCATTCACCATCCATTTGTTATTTTAGTATTAACGAAATTATGAATTAAAGAAAATGCGGTTTAATTGAATTTATATATTTTATTTTATATCTTTTTCAGATGAACTCCCAGGACCAGCAGATTACACCACAACCGGAGACTTGATATGGACAAAGAAGAAATCTACATTGAAAGGCCGAAATAAAAGCTATTTTGATGAGGAAGGTAAAATTAAAAAAATAAAAAGTTATATACATATAAAAGTGTTGGCCAGTCACACATTCTGTTACATTTTATTTTTGCGATGTTGATTCTGTTAAACTAAGAATATACGAACAAAAATGGAGACAAACGAAAGGGGTTTATGGCGAATACTAAAGATCAGTGGCTTTATTATTATTAATTATCACCAAAATAAACAGCCAAACATAAGTAAAATCTTTGTCAATAAACATTTTAGTTTTTTGGGCATAGCTAAGTCGTAGCAGGGCAAAAAGTTTACCTTTGTTGTGCGATCGGTGAAATGTGCAATGAGTGATTATTGGTGCGTCATGCCTTCCATGACACATGGACAAAGGTGTGTTTAAGATCTCATACGGAGGACTTTAATTAAACTACTAAGAATGACATGAGCATGATATCCACGTAAAATCTTGAAACGGGCACTGATTTAGGAGAAAGTAGAGAAAGACAAATTGCAATTAATGATAAATCTTGTGTTATAATTCTGTAATCCTGCTATAATTGGTGATGCATGATATTGGGTTTCTAATACATGAACTTGACGCAATAAATATAGTTGTTGTTGTTGCTGTTGTTGTTGCTGTTGTTGTTGAATGTTGCTAAGCTTGCTTCGGCAATATGTCGGCTATTCGCGACGAGAACCACTTTATCAATGTATGAACATTTTTGTGTATGCATGTTCAGTGCTAGTGTATTTAGTGATCTGTCTTGTACCAGTGCCCACTCAGCGCGACTTTAAGGTGTTAGCTCATCGAGTCAGTATACGCTGCAGAAAAACGTACTACTCCTCAGTCACTTTATACTGATACCAAGTGAACCAGTAAAGGCCAACGTCAAGGAACATGTTCCACGTGGTCTGGACGATAGTTGAGAGACCCTGGATTTGTAGACTGACTGCTTATCCATTATGCCACCGCGGCATCTGCATTATATATGGCAAAATCGGGAAGACACCATCATGATCAAACATATCGCTCCATGTTCAAACAAAGATATTTAATATCAATTTAATTGAAGGTGATTTTATTTATTTATTTATTTATTCCAGCTGCTAAAAGTTGTACTGAGATTGGACCTGCTAAGTACCATGTTCCAAATAAAACCATTAAAGTAAATGCTGGTCCAAAGTACAGCATGGCCCACAAACAGTCCTCAAATGTGTATACTGGACCACCTAACTCATTAATACATCCTGTGGATACACACGGTAAATATTGTAATTAAGCATTGTTGTAACCGTCGTGAACTTTCCCGAGCACCAGGTCTCACTTGCACAAAACTTCTCAAACTCTGTTTTAACTCAAAACTTGTCACATTTCAATCATTGGATATTCGTGTAATACGCTTACGCTACTGTATATCGGGATTGATCAACGCTACTGTATATTATCGGGATGGGCTAACATTCGCCATTATCGACATTTTAGGTATTTGCTTATACTTTCGTTTTTGCGTCGTTGGTTGATATTCATTCTAAATGCAAGTAAATTATTTCAAAATTGAATTTTCTCGAAAGTTTTATTTTCGCGTCTTGTAAATCGCGCAAAAGCGCGAAAATTTCCAGGTTAACAGTATGTGATGTGACTTGCGATATTAATACTGGTATCAAATAGTTTATGATAAATGAACAGTCTATAGCTTTGAATGTATTAGGAATAAAAGTGAGGTCGTGTATTGGTCAGTGACAATAACTCAACCAAGAAACTTTTAAATTATTAAATCACAACCATTGCGGTAGTTCAGTTAGTAGAGTGCTCGCTCTGTAAGTGGGAGGGTCATGGGTTCCAACCCCGACCGGGTCTGACCCAAGATTTGAAAGTGGGTAGCGCCAAACACTCGGCATAATGAAATGAAAGTCACGGTTCTTTTGGATTGGAACTTAACAATGTTGTATAATGCCATCAGTGCACCACACAGGCAAAATGTATGTACCTTCGCCTATAGCTGGAGTTAGTATTTCATTTGGAACGACTTGGTAAGCCAAAAAAGGTAACGGGTTGGTTGAAGTCGAGGGGAACTAATGCAAACTGGAACCATGTGACTAGCATGCTTGTTAAAAGATGTTTCATTATTAATTAAATGAATAATGTAACGTTATCAAACAATGGATCAATACAATTTGTTTGTTCTACATTTTATGAAATAAATGGACCCATACCAAAAATATAGCAAAAATTTCTCTGAAATCGTAAATAACAGTCTACAAAATGTAGTGAAACCTGTATGTAAAGACCAAACATGGGGCATTAGAGTTGAGTTGATTAATGGTGTTTAACGTCCCAGTCAAGAATATTTCACTTATATCGAGACGTCGCCAGCCATAGGCGAAGGTGTAGAAATTTTGCCTGTGCATTGCGCTGATGGCATTATACAGCAGGGTTCGTTAACGTGCCAAGCCAACCGTGACACGGAACCTAGTATATATTAAGTTCCCATCCGAAAGAACCCTGACTTTTATTTCGCAATGCCGAGTGCTTGGCGAAAGAACAGTCACTACCCACTTTCAAGTATTGGGTCAGACCCGGCCGGGGATCGAACCCACGACCTCCCACATACGAAGCGAGCACTTTACCAACTGAGCTACCGCAGTGGTCATAGGATATTAGAAATAAAATGTTGATTTATATAAATATAATACAGGTGGTCTTTATTAGGAGTTTCATTTTGGTTGAAATATGAAGAAAAGATACTTAAAACTTGCTCTAATGGTCAGGTGGTCTTTATACTGAGGTTTATTGTGGGTGATGTACTGTAAATATATTTAATTTCACGTGTATTTATTTTCGCGGTATATGAAATTTAGACATATCCGTGTAGTTAAATTTTCGCGTTTTTGAAAAAATGCACTATATAACACAATAAGCATAATATAATTTTCGCTTGGTATTAATTTTCGCGCAAAATATACGACATCGAAATAAGCGAAAATTAGTACACCGCGAAAATAAATACGTTTACAGTATGAAGCAAAGAGATATAACAGTGATGTTAATGGGTAGTTGGTCTTTGTATAGTGGTTCTTTTTGCTGAAACTTGAAGCAAAGGTACTCAGTGGACAGGTGGTCTTCATATACAGGTGGTAGCTATAGCAGGTTTCGTTGTATATTCCGACAATCTATATTTTGCACAATTGTTAAGATATACAGTCAAATCTGTCGATAAAAGCCATCCAAGGGAGCCAGTAAAAGTGGTCTTTATAGACAGGTGGTCCTTATATACAGGGTCAAAAACATGAATAAAGGCCAATTGGGATAAAAATTTTACTGGCCTTTATAAGCAGCTGGCCCTTATATAGAGATTAAACACAGGTGTGACTGTAGATGTAATGTGAATGTGGCTACCTTTTTTTATTCATACGATTTTCTTTTGTCTTGTATACAGGTAATAACGCCCCAGGACCAAATTATCGTCCAAATTCTAGGTACTGGGGTAGAGGTCATAAGAAGTCATTTGGGGACTCATGGAAATTGCCGCAAATTCATGGACCAGGTAGGTTTGACTTGGTAAATCATTGTTATGTAAACGTAAACGTTAATATGATATATTTGTCCAGTAAGATCCGCCAGTCTCAACTTATGTGGCCAGCGTGGATTCGCGATTTTCGGGAACAAGAACTATCGGCGAGACCTGATGTCACGAAATAAGTCATGGTTTTGACGCAACCGACTGTAACATTTCGAACATTTTTATATCAGAAATAACGAAACTTGCTGATCTTATTTATTTATTTTTTTTTTTTTTTTGCTATATTACTAGGGTTTGCCGCTGTACCACGTGTTACCCTCTAACGTTCGTGTGGAAAAATTATATCCACTGGTTTTGGAATCATATCAATATCAGTTCATGGTTTCCCATAAAAGCAACGTTATTACGGGAATTTGCGACGTTAACTTTTTTTCAAAATGTCCAGCTAAAATGTAAAGGAGCTATGATCACGTGATAAAGTGGCGAACCCCGTTCTAAAATATGGACACCAGTGCAGACTTTTTGCTAACTTTTGGATTATATTGGTTTCATTGTCATATTTTGGTCTTTCAACATGTTCTTCTTTACATCACTGATGAGGAAATTAGTCCAAAAAGTTTTATGAAATGTACTAAAGGCGCTGTCACACTCAAGCGTATAGAGCCAGCGTATGAGAAATGTATCGAATATTTCGAAAAAATTGTCTATACGCACACCTTTTCAGCGTATGAGGTCGATTTTCGGTTAATGACCGTTAGAGTAACGTGAGCCTAGCGTACCGTCAGCGTATGTGAGCGTATGTTATGTGTATTTAAGTTTGACGTATACCGACGTATGAGTATATCAGCGTATACGTACATACGACGTATACGGAACGTCAGCCTAACGGATGAGGAGCATACACAGGGGGGAGGGGGGGGGGTTAAAAGTGACATTCTACACCTTCTTCTTCTGTGTCTAGCATACTCAACTGCCAACTGTAACAAATCTTGGTGATGTTGCAGCACAGCAACCGCCATCTCTGGACTGCTGGTTCAAACGGATACAGATTTGGAAATACCCTCATTCGCTGGAAATACGCATGTAATTCGCAATGAGCCGCAAGTTGGTTATATGCTCATAACACATTAGGCATAAGTTCTGTACGTTAGACTGTCGTTAAAACTACCACCATAACGTTAGCCATTCGTTAGACACACGTCAGACACACGTTCATTATACGCTCCTCTAACGCTCCTCTAACGCTAGGTTTCCTGACCATCTCAATTTCAACGCATGAGAAGCGTACTCGACGTATGAGTAACGTACCTTCAGCGTACCTCTAGCGTATTCAGCGTATGAGGAACGTATGAGGAGCGTAAAATTCATTCGTCGGCATACGACGAAATATTTTGTGCATGTTCAAAATTTGTTTTGGCCGTCAACGTACATTAGCGTACACCGACGTGCCCCGGCGTACTAGAAACGTATTCCAGCGTACCCTTAGCGTGTTTCAGCGTATGTCAGCCCAAAAAGTCCATACGTTCCTAATACGCTGGCTCTATACGCTAGAGTGTGACAGCGCTTTAACATTTGGAACGTTGAAGCACTTCTAATAAAACCCAGGATTTATAACCTACACACAGTGTTTTTAGTCATAAGGCTCCTTTTGAGCCTTGTTATTTTAAAATAAATGGCTGTACTTCTGTTTCACTTTCAGGTCCAGCAGATTATGGAGTGGCGCCACCTGGCGCAGGCGGTCCTTCTTATTCGTTTGGTTCAAAATTACCACCGCCCCCTAGTGTCCAAAGAAGTAAGCAAATTATTAACCCACAGTTTAATTAGTGTCGTTTCTGAAATATTTTGAAATGTTTTTGGGATGCATCAAGAAGACAGTCAACTTAATAATAATCAGCGAGTCATCTCTTTTAATGTCTTTATATCCCATGAACTTTGTCTGATAATGCTGATTTGTCCCATTGCCTTCTTTCTTTAATAGTTCACACTATGATATACAATTGAAAACAAACGCCAATCCTTAAATTTACAATCATGTTTTCTTAATAACAAAAACAATTCTCGATTTCAGAATTAAACCATACAAGAAGTTTCGAAACTTCACCCATTAGACCCCGCCTTTTAAACTTCAACGCTCCAATCGAAGGAGAAAACTTTTTTAATTTTGAAGTATTTATCTAAAAGTAAAAATTAAATTTACGATCGATGAATTTGTTAGAATGCTAGATTCAACAGAAGACATCGATGAATTAGAAATATCAATTGAGACTCTTTGTGTAGTTTACGGATTATAACTGTTCATGCGTCATTGCGATTATTTACACTTTAATACACTATAGTTTATAAAAAATAACTTCTGTCTGAGAAAAATGGTTCAAAAAACCTAGTGATAATAATAAGATTGTAAATATTTTAATAAAGGTATTACAGGAGGTGCTTACCCTTCCGGAGCACCCGGCCTCACTTCCCTGGTGGAAGTTTACGTGTCTAACCTGACTTGTCAGTTCCAAAGTTTTTACTTTGCTGTTGGATGATGATTCGGACATGGCTTAGTACGTTTGTTTTTGATTAATTAAACGTATACTCCAAGAGGCAGATGATTTTTATAAATGTAACAAGATACCAACGAAATCAGAAACGTACATACACGTAGCTAAATTTTCATGATATTTACATTATACTTGTATTTATTTTGTAGCTATTAACAAACACAGTCCGGCGTCTAATACTTATGATTTGGGGACAACTATCGGTACTGCTACGTCAGTTACCATATCAGGAAGAAGAGTGGAAATCGACAGAGGAAGTAAGATTAATAGAATTTACCCCCTGTTTTGTAGTGAAGACAAAGGAATCTCATTCCGAAGGTTGAGATTTCTATGTCTTCACTGCGAATGATGGGGTTGATTCGTTTTCTCCCATATTCGATATTTTACTGTTTTGTAAAAGTTTCGTGAAAAAAATATCCTAAAACTACGCAAAACGTTACGTCGTTGGCATTTGCAACCAATGACGTCACAATCAACATGTTATTGTGATGTCACAGCGCATGTAGCTTGTCTTACCCTTAGGTAAGACAGAAAAATCTTGCAGGGGTTCAAATTCCTTGGCCCAAAGGTCCGGGACCTTTTGATTTACATTTTGACCCTTGATATTTAAACTCTAAAAGTCGGATGGAACAGAATAATATGGACTTTCAATGATGATATTGGACTTTTAAAAGTAATGTGCCAAAAATATAGGCAAAAAGTCCTCGGCCTTGCATTAAAACATCATTTTGAACCTCTGAGATTTTAAGCTAAAAGCTATAATATCTACCAAATAATTTTCTTTACAGAAAAAAAAATATAACAATATCGCTTTTAGATACATTTATCTTTATAATGAATAAAAATGTCTTAAATTTTTCAAACTGTCTTATGTTGCCATTTATATCTATTTAAAATACTTTTGGTACATTCATACGATATACTCACGTTTCATTATGTATTAACGCAATATATTTACAAATATATTTCCTCTCCTCCGTTTAACCTCACCACTATATTAATTGAACTCCCATTTTAACTTGACTTCCTCAATTATTAAGTGTGTGGTTTTCGTAGTGCTTATGCCATACAACATCAGATCCCCTTGTACCTCGTCTTCAGGTTTAAGAATGAACCAGTCCTAAAAAGAACGACAAAAACTACCACAGCATAGCATAAAATTATAAGAAAAATTCTGATAAATAGCGCCCTGGAGGGCCGAAAATTCGCACCAGGGCGGCCCCAAACCCCCTGCCCTCTTTAGGCGTCCACATCATAAACACCTCAGCTACGCCCCTGATATTGATAGGTACATGTGCATAAAAGTCGTATATGTATACATTCGTAATATTATATAAACCCCATAAATGGATTTTTCTTAAAAGAAATTATTATTAAACAATCTTCCAGCAAATAAAGGCGACCAATTCCGATAACAAAATCTCCAAATATTGTTTGTCTCAAAATGTCAAACAAATGATAAATCGAACCATAACTGTATTGAATTCTGATAAATCATATTAGCATTAAGACAAATGTTGTATCAAATTTATAGATTTTAGAGAAATTGAGAATGCATATTATTTTGATACTTAATTTATGTTAATACGGTTTATGTTTTAGTTCTTGGAGGTCCGTCACCAGCTGCATACTATCTGAGAAGCTCATTAAAAGGCGACAAACGCGTCACAATGGCCTACAGATGGTTTGATAATGAAGGTAATATATAGCTATAGATGAATTGTTGTGATCCCTCACTTTAGGTCACAAAAATACTTCGTTAGTTGATCATTTACCAACTTTCTTGTTCTGTTCCATCTACATTTAAAAAAAAGAATCATTGTCAGTCTGCAAATCTAGATATAACAAATCTTATTCTAACCATGACTTAAATGTTTGACATATATTCTTCCATATTTGATATGCGATATTTAATGTTTGACGTGTGTTTTTCCATGTTTGACATGTGTTCTTATATGTATGATGTATGTTCTTCTATGCATGATGTGTGTTCTTCAATGTATGGCGTCTCTTCGTGTTCGTCTATGTATGATGTGTGTTCTTCTATGTATAATGTGTGTTCTTCTATGTTTGACATATCTCCTCCTATTTATGACGTTTGTTCTTCCATGTTGACATGTGTTCTTCTATGTATGATGTGTGTTCTTCTATTTATGATGTGTGTTCTTCTATGTTTGACGTGTGTTCTTCCGTGTTTAACATGTGTTCTTCTATGTATGATGTTTGTTCTTCCAGATGAATTGTTGTGATCCCTCACTTTAGGTCACAAAAATACTTCGTTAGTTGATCATTTACCAACTTTCTTGTTCTGTTCCATCTACATTTAAAAAAAAGAATCATTGTCAGTCTGCAAATCTAGATATAACAAATCTTATTCTAACCATGACTTAAATGTTTGACATATATTCTTCCATATTTGATATGCGATATTTAATGTTTGACGTGTGTTTTTCCATGTTTGACATGTGTTCTTCTATGTATGATTGTGTTCTTCTATGTTTGACATGTGTACTTCTATGCATGATATGTGTTCTTCTATTTTTGACATGAAAACTTTAATGTTTGACATGTATTCTTCTATTTAGTCTTCAATGTTAATTGCAATATATAACTGCACCAATCGTTCACCGGAATTGCGGAAGCAACCATGTTTTACGTCGCATTTTTCGTTATTTATAAAATAATTATGTTTTCAGAAAGTAAAATTCTGACAATGTGCAATATTTTAATCACAACCATTAGTTTAATTTCATTAAATCGGCTATTCATAATTTTTTTACGAAAAACTATTAACCAATTAATGCAAATGGTTGTTTTTACATTTAAATAATGATACTTTTTTTGAGAAATAATGTCATACAGACAAGAAGACGTGAAAAATCGGCCTCTTTTATAACAAGTGCAGCGTCTTTTTTCTGGTAATGTTTTTATAGTCTTGGCAGATGGTGTTCCTGATGGTTCAATTTGTTGATAGGTGCATGGAATTCAACAAACAGATATCTCCGAAATATCTAGATCTCATGATCAACCAATGAACTGAATGATTCAATGTTAAATATATGTACTGATCGTATTTTATCTAGTCTTACCCAAACGTTTTTTTTTCGTTCATTGATTTAATTTTTAAATGGTTCTAAAATTAGTAGTGGTTTAATTTGTTCTTCCAATAGTGTAATAACCACACCATTCGAATATTTATCCCTGTCAATATTTAAAACTCTATGGTTGTATTGCTATTGCAACTTCTCTTTAAAAATAAGTTTGCCCCCTAACTCAAAATATTTACGCTTCATCTCTGTATGACCATGGAATAATGTTTTATGTTTGTCTTGTCGTTTTTGTCTTGTGGCTGTTCAGCTTGCGATGTGCCATAAATACTGTCAAAAATATGTTTTGCAGTAGTCAATTTCTTTTTTCTTTTGCATTTAGAGCCAGTTCATCCTGGTCCCGCTGACTATTCACTTAATGATAAAAATATGAGGAAAAATCCAGTCTATACTCATAGACAAAGAACAAAACCATCATTTCCAGAATCTCTGCGCTATGTTCGTAAAGGTAAGCAAAATTTTGTTCGCCACTTTTCTCGTAAACTATTAACAGGTATTGATGAACATTCACAGGAACAGTAGTGGGTGGAGTTGACATACCGTCGGCTATTCGTTTTTTGATCATGTTTATGGTTGGGGAAAATATGGTTTTTCCAGTTGGTATATTTGGTTAAGATTTATTAAAGCTGTGTTACATCTTACGTGAAAACGTTTTAATGTTAACATAACAAACTGTTTATTACAACGCCAGATTTCTTGCTATTTCAATGGTCACTATGAAGCAAATAAACTGTTGTGTGTTTTTGCTAATATCGCGTCAAATTTTATGGGTATGAACTGGACTAAAGTTTATATTTGTGACTTTTTTCATTTGAATAAAAACATTCTCAACCACGGGCTTTTATAATAAAAATTCATATTGTAAAAAACGAATATGTTACATGTTATTTTATAGATTTGCGCAAATGTTGCAGTGCTTATTTTAGCTCAACGTAAATTGAGCAAGCAAGATGATAAATATTGCTTGATTTTGAAATTTTGTTTTAACATAGATCTTCAACCATTATTAATTCAATCCGTTTTCTACCAGGGTATCAGTTGTTATCATTGAATTTAACATCTTTAAACGGCAACAGAAATAATTAAGTACGAGATATTGCATGTAGGATTTTTAGTTGTTATTATTACTAAACCATTTCAATTTTGCAGCACTAGACGACTATTTCGAAATAAAATTCCTCATCACCGAACTTGTGGAAAGCCAAATATGTTTAAGTTGTTGATGTGAGAAGAAGGGAGCAAAATGTATTTTACTAAATCTACCTAAGCCATTAAACGTTAAATTCATTCAAGCATTCTATAAGATCTGCGCACTACGACATCGATATAGTTGAGCTCAACTCGGCTGTTGTTTCTTCATTTTCTTTTTCATACTTTTTGGATTGAAATATTTGATAAATTCTTTAGCGGATGTATCAATTGTTCAAATTATCAATGGAATGATTCACGAAAATGATTTTAACTGCTTTCTGCACACTAAAATCTAATGGTTGTCATAAATTTTTCACGATACATATTTTGGCAAATTCAATGTCACCGCCAAAATACGCCAAAATTTGCACCCCGCCAAAATAACCTGCTGTACGGTATTATTCAAGTAAATATCACAGGCTTCGTTTCATTAAGAGTTAACATAAATGGACGTTGTACGAATTACGCAGGTACGCAGTGTGCATCTCGTTCAAGTGTCCATTTATAATAATCCCGAATGAAACGAATCAAAAATAGTCAATGAATTAAAATCAAATTTCATAAAAAATAAAAAACATTTTAATATAGTTTTTTATGTTATCAAAAACGGTAAATGACGCAAGTTAATCTATAACGTCCACGACGAGTGCCAATAATACAAAGCTGTTACGTCAACAGTTGCTGATCGTTGAATCACTGAGGTATACTTCATCACGCGAAAGTATTTCCTAGCTAAATTTAATGAAATACATTTTGGTATTTTGGGTATCTTTTCAACATCTCTGGGGAAAAAATTGGTTTCACAATTTTGGTCAAAGCATTACTGATGAGGAATTGTATTCCGAATCTGCCGTCTGTTGCTGTAAAAATAAAACTGGCACAATGTGAAAAATTACGAATCATGTTTGTTTTGTCATTCCATGTAAAGACATCGAGAGAATTTTATCAAATTAATTTATAATTGACTACTCCTTATAACTTTTGTTGTCCACTTTTTATTGTAGATGAAGAAGAGATGCCAGGACCTGGAATGTATAACGTGTCTAAATGTTTTGATAATAACGATTCTCCGGCATACTCTATTGGTACAAAGCTAGTCGAAGGAGACAGTAAGTTTATAATAATCACTCTACCAGCTGTTTTCTACTACGTCCGTAAATGTGTCAAAATGTTTCGATAACAATGATTCACCAGCTTACTCTATTGGTACTAACTAGTCGAAGGCGATAGTAAGTTAAAAAATAATTACTCTTTAAGCGTATTGTGTGTTCGTTGTTTTATATAACGTCCGTGTAACGTGTCTAAATGTTTTGATAATAATATTTTCTCCAGTATACTCTTTTAGTCAAGGCAAACAACATTGACTTGTACTTTTGACCTTTCATCAGGAATATTCATATAGGAGGATCCACCCAATACAGGTCATGTTAAGATTAGTTGGTAATTATAAAACTAGTGTATACACAAGACACTTGATTAGTATTCACATTATATAGACAAAACAAACACATGTATTCCATATACATAAATACACTGGTCCGTGATATATATGCAAATTGAAAAGCAAATGGACAGGCCAAAGTTGTTTACCTGTACAAAGCTAGTCGAAGGAGACTAATCACTCTACAAACTGTTTATTGGCTGAAATAATTTTAAGCGTAAACCTTATTTCTAGCATGTTGTTTTTTTTAATTTCGTCTGTTGCTTTTGTAATGGTATTCGCTTGGTATTAATTTTTGCGCAAAACAAACGACTGTGAATTAAGCGAAAATTAATACACCGCGAAAATAAATACGTTTACAGCATTAGTTTAATCATTCCTCATAGTAACAATGCGTTTTGTGAAACAAAAAATACATGACAAAATAAATGTTATTATATTTGATATATGTTATTTGGCATACAAATTATCCATCAAAATATGGCCATAATAACAACGCGTTTTGTGAAATAAAAAATACATGACAACAAAATAAATGTTATTTGGCATACAAATTATCTATAAAAATGTGGTCATCACTCTTATTTCATATCTGTCAACTTTAACTAGACTTTTTATTCCATTGTTATTGAAAAAATAAATTATATTTTATTTTATACTCTATCCCGTTTTGTATTTATTACACACGTGGCTGTTGTTACTAGCGTAAAAGAATGTGCATGTTTTATTTACATAGTTTTATTTTAGTTTTATATCTGTCTTTTATTTTATACAAAGGTCAGAATCCAGCACCAAATTCCTACCAAGTCGAAAAGAAGAATAAACCTGGAGCCAAGATTGCTCCTTCGTTTTCAATGGCAAAACGAGTAGAATACATAAAAAGTAAGTTGGATTTGTATTTTTTTCTTCTAAACAATAAATGTTTTTGGCGTTTAATATTTTCGGAATAAATAATGCTTAATACAATATTTCAATGACAACGCTTTCACGAAAAATCATACGTCACAACTTTGCTTAAAAAGACAACGGAAGTGAAAAATTTTATATAAAAAAACAACAACAAAAAACCAAAAAAAAAAAACCATGCGATTTTTAAAAACAATGAAAGTCAGGAATTCAATTGATTAAAAACATATATTTACATATTCTGGTACGGTACAGGCCTGTCGAAGGTTTAACACCAACTTTTGCGGCCACTGGCTTACGATTTCTCGGCCAATCAGAAGACCTACTACGACTTCTTTTCATTTGTTAAACAGTCTGTACTTTAGGTCCGAATCTGTCTCGTGACATATGCAGTGAGGAATAAGGATAATTGTCCTTGTATTAAATCTGGAGAGAAGACTGTCACCAAATCATTCAACTCCAGATGTAGATATATAGATGGCGTTCTGTCCCTTTTAAAATTATTTTGGAGACTGTAACTATCATAGTGAGCTCGAAATATAAGATACGTCTAATTCTTCAAGTTCTGTTTACATTTAGATTTATACCTCAGTTATAACGCCTTCGAAAGGCTTCATTTGAAACTCTATGACTTCATTTTTCTATTGTCAACTTTCCTTTTCAGCGCTTTTCTCCTGCTTATGGTGCATTTTTTCACAATTGATACGCTATGGAAGAGCTTGTTCCCACTGTGGGAACTTAAACAAGAAAACAAATAAATTGTTGATCCAGAGATATTGCAAGAGTTGGCTCAAAAAATATTTTATGGCTGTAATCACAGTTTTGTTGATATGTTTGATGTCTCTGTGCCCAGGATTACTCTGGATATATTTGACATCCTTTTGTTTCATGTTCCTTTCACTTAATTTTGTTTAGACTCGTGGCGGCTGTGGCTTTTCCCCTTACGAAGCACCTAGCCTCACTTTCCTGGTGGAAGTTCACGTGTTTAACATAACTTGTCCGTTTCAAAGTTTTAACTTTGCTTCTGGATTCGGATTTGGACATTGATTAGTATGTTTTTTTTATTTCCTGTGTGAATAACATTTGTGTATTTGAATGTGTACCTATAAGACTTTTAAGATTGTGTCATTAACTATAACCAACTATAATATGTTTTATTTTTGCCACAGGTAATATAACACCTGGTCCTGCCGCCTATCATGTTAAAGCTATTGAAGCTGGTCCTAAGTTTACGATGACCGGGAGACCAAAATCACGTAAAAGTAAGTATTATCTACCTAAGGGAACCAGTAAAAGTGGCCTTTATGGGCAGGTGGCCTTTATATACAGGCTCAAATAATATGAATAAAGAACAATTTAGATTTCATTATAGTGACCTTTATGAGCAAGTAGTCCTTATATAGAGGTTACCTTTAAGGCAGTTTGGACTGAAGTTAAATTAGTATGTAGAGTTCAATTCCCAGTCAAAATTGTTCTCTTAGGCTAGGGCTGCAAAATTAAAACAATTGAATATTAAGAGCAACCTCTTAGCTGATATCTCTGCTGTTGAATAATATCCCCGAGGATATCAAGAGGCAAAACATTAGATTGTCAGGATAACATTGTTAATCAAATTTAGGCCTATCTTATGAAATTTTTAATTTCTCATAAAACTAAACCATGTTCAAATGTTGATGTATTGCCTTAGTTGGATTCGGTAAAATCAATTTTGGTCTTTCTATTTTTCTCTTTTCAACATCTTAAAAATATTTAGATTTCCACAATTTTGGTCCAAGCACAACTGCTGATGAGGAATTTTATTCCGAAACGGCCAAATTAAAACAAATTTAGTAATTTAGTAATACTAGTAATAAACAGTCATCATTGAAGGACATTGATCTTCCACAATGGAATCAAATATTACATCGGAATTAAATGGCAATGTTAATGTAATGGTATACATGTTTACAGTCTCTAACTATTCATTTGCAATTGTTATCATTTATTATTATCAAACACATTATATGCCGTGAAATCGCATTATAACGTAGTGCTATGAATGATATTGTGAAGACAGCGAGTGAATACATCATGGACGTTTGACGTCACTCGTAGGACATTAACATGAACGTGTGAATACCATTTTTAAATTTGTTAAGTGAACGATTTGTAAATTTTAATATCTGTTGTCCATGCACTGATGTAATCAAAAACAAACATACTAATCCATGTTCGAATCACAATCCAAAAGAAAAGTAAAAACCTTTGGAACTGACAAGTTAGGTTAGACACTTGAATTTCCACCAGGGAAGTAAGGCCGGGTGCTACGGAAGGGTAAGCACCTCCTGTTTTGCTAGCTACAACCGCCACGTGTTAAATCAAAATTGTGTGAAAGGTAAGGAACATGGAACTATGAGACGTCAAATATATCCAGGGCAATCCTGGACACAGAAACATCAAACTTATCAACAATATTGTGATGACGGCCATTAAAAACATTTTGAGGGCCTTGATAAGCCTAGGCTTGCAATATCCCTGAGTCAAGTAAAAACATTCCAAATTGCATAAACGGCAAAAAGATGGGTAATGGAAAAAAGAAATACTTTTAAAATGTTTTCATTGAGTTCGTTTTTTGCCCATGGTGTCTAATTTATAACGGACATCGAAGAAAGAACATGATTTTACGAATTTAAATATTTTATTTCAGAGATCAGCAATCCAGGGCCAAATTCATATAACATACGACAAAAACCATCACCGTCAGGTTCCAATGGTCCAACACTGAAGAGCCGACCAAGTCCATATGTGTATTCTGGGTTCCGGACCAATAAAGTAATAGATGTAGATGTAGCTGCATAAAATGCGGCTTTTAAATTTCTAAAACATTGAAAAGAATTCAATATTCTAGTTTCAGAATATTTATATCACTAAAACATTAAAGAAATCATTATCTGCTTATCAAAAATGTTAATAAAACATTAAAGAAGTCATTATTAATTGTTTCAGAATATTTATATCACCAAAACATTTAAAGAAATCATTATTCGTTGTTTCAGAATATTTAAGAAATATCTGTTGTTGTGGAAGAAGTGCTAGTATAGGTAAACAACTTTGACCTGTCCGCTTGACCTTAAATTTGAATATTTATTGTGGACCAGTGCATTTATCTTTAGGAATCACGTGGGTTTATTTTGTTTACATTATGTGAAAACAAATCATGTACCTTGGGTACATATTATTAACAGTAAATCTTACTACCACCCATTTACTGGGTGAATATTCTTAAAGAAAGGTCCAGGGACCAGGTCAATGTTGTTTGCCTATGTGCTATTGATCAGTATTACAAAATCCTTTGTTTTGTTATTGAAAATATTTAATTATATGTATGTTGTAAACCAATAAAATTATTGTACAAGAATGGTTTTATTATCATATTTATTATTATTATTTAAATTGTTAAAAACAGTTTCTCTTAAAAACTAAGTAACATACCATTGCAAGAGTGAGATGACTTGGTTTTATGAAAAATTCATAAAAATTACTGTTAAGTAAAATCAAATGCTCTTCAAGAAGAAGTGGTCTGTCAAAATAAAGCCAAAAATGTACAGCCTGGTTAAGAAATGAAGTACTTCATTCTTTTGAACTAAATTGCTTTTTTTGGACTCAACTGCCCATCAAATGGCATCCCACCTCTGAAATACTAGTACTGCAACACAGAAAACAAGATAATTTGGGAATCTGCCTATCTGTTTGTCCCAATATCAGTTTCCTGTCCAAACAACTACGCATCTAAGGACGAGTCAAATTTGAAACAAATGTATAACAACACTAGACGATGTGTTGCATATCATATTTAGATGTGTAGGTCATGGGAAACCAAAATCTTCCACATATATGCGCGGAACGTGATCGAACTTGCAACAAATGAGTACAAACATGAGGCGTGCAGAATTTAGTTAACAGGGTTTGCAAGCATTGTTGACCCAGGGATATTGCAACCCTAGGCTTATCAAAGCCCTGGATATATTTGACGTCCCATAGTCCTTTGTTCCTTTCACACAATTTTGATTACACACGTGGCGGTGCTTACCCTTCCAGAGCACCCGGATAATTTCTTTTATGTATATTATAGCTATTTGTTTCAAAATTAAATTCATTGCAGAGGTTCAATGTCTTTTTTTCCTAACCTTTAAACATATTTTACAAAAACTGAATTAACAAGTACACCTCATTCCACAAAGAAACGTCACCTTCTTATTTCTATATTTAAAATGGCATAGTAAGAACAAAAAAACATACAACAAAATGCATTTCATTTAGAAATGATTTACTTTCTAGAATCACTAATATTGCTTGGTATTAACACAAGCTTATTTATAGGTGGCATTTTGTAGAAGCAACTCTTGTCAATTTTCCTTTTCTGTGCTGCAATATAACTACTTCTCCTGCTTATAGTGTTTGTTTTCAAAACCAATACGCTATGATAGGTTTTGTTTTCAATACCCGAATTCCAGGCAACAAAACAAACTGTTTACAAATTGTTTGTTGACTCGGGATCAGAGATATTACAAGCCAAGTCTTTTCAAGTCTGTTTGAAAATTGTATGGCTGTTCCATGTTACATAGCACTATACCTTATAGAATTCGGCAAAGGATCTTTCAGCTGCCTTTACTTCATAATACACACATGAGAGTGTTGGTTCTTCATTAATTACTTCCAATTTTGTTGATAAGTATGATGTCTCTGTATCCAACATTACCGTGGATGTATTTGACGCCCATAGATGCATGTTCCTTTCATTGTCAAATTTAGATTTAACGCTATGGTGTAGCTAGCTAGACATGGAGTTTTAGAACACACGGCCTCACTTCTCTGATTGAAGCTTACATGTTTAGCTGAATTTGTCATTTTTTATGGTATTTACTTTGCTTTTGGGAATGTGATTTTGACATAGACCTGTATGTTTTTGTTCTGTGACAAGCGTGATGCCTTTAGCTTCTATCCTTATAAACCTAATTTAAACTCTTCAATAGCTTTAGAAATTTAATGGTCGTCATTACAATATTGTTGATAATAATGACATCACCGTGATACAAAATCATCTTGGATACATTTTATTTCTCGTATTTCCATGTTACTTTCTTTCTACCTTTGATTTCATTTAACAGTTGACTGGTGTAGCTAGCTAGACAGGAGGTGCTCAAACCCTTCCCGAGCACCAAACGCGGTATTTATTTTGAAACAATTTATTCGGCCAAGGCCCATTTTGTTTAACTCCAATACTGTATAAGAAGAAACATTTGCGAGGAATAAATATTCGTGATTTTCAAGGTAAAGCTTGGACTGTGAATATATCTTCGATTATATTTCTTTTCCCTTGGTTCACTTCCCATACAGTCAGAACCGTGAAAATTTCTTACCGTGATATAGTTTGAAAGACCAAACTGCGAAAGTTTCCTACCGCTAATGTCTTTTCCTTACAGTAAAAGGAAATTACGTTTTAGGAGGAATGCTTCAAAATTTATTGCCGGACCTGTATAAAGCAGAAAAATGCCTTATAAGTACACCTCTCTTGTATAGACAAAACACACAGGGATATTGCAAGCCTAGGCTTATCAAGGCTCTCAAAAAGTTTTATGGCCGTAATCACAGTATTGTTGATAAGTTTTATGTCTCCGTGTCCAGGATTGCCCTGGATATATTTAACATCCCATAGTTCCATGTTCTTTTCATTCTCAATTTTGATTTCACACATGGCGGGTGTAGCTAGCTAGACAGGAAATGCTAAACCTTCTGAAGCACCCGACCTCATATAATTTTTGGAACATTTTATTCAGCTAATATACAACATATTCAATAAATTTAAAAATTTCAATAAAAAATTAGAGAAAAGAATCTGTATTTTAGGCGTTTTTGTTAGACCCATATATAACGCTAATATATACATGTCTGGTATAAACAAAACACACTATAAATACAATTCAAAACAAAAAATCTCTTTTGATTCAAATAATATTTATTTGAAACCTTCATCTTCATATATAAATATTTAGACAATAGATTTAATCCATAATCGTTATAGACAAAACCAAACAAATCTTTCATAACAAAGAAAACACACACTGTGGACATGCAAGAAGATCAAGTTTACTAGGCAAAGATGTAATTTTAAAACGGATATCATTAATTAATGATTTTGATATATGCTAAAATGTTCTTGTTGGAGTACGAAGTGAATAACTTCTAATAATGAAAATATTTGTGAAAATGGATATTAAATGGATGTTTCATGAAAATGAATGAAGAACAACATTGCTAACTAACATCTAGTTCATCAAAATTTAAACTTTCAGTAGATAATACAGACACTCTCTGGGTAGGACATAGGCTCTTCATATTTTTTTCAAAGGCGAGCTGAAAATAAGCAGTATAGAAAATTTTTTCACAAAATACATGACATCAGTCCAATCTGACCTCAATCCCAAACAGTGTTATAATTTTATATAATAAAGGTTGACTATATCCACGACTTTAATATGCGATATACAGGACAGGACAAAATTTGTCATATCATAAGTATTTTAATCTGACGCTATCAGAAAGTTCCTAGATTCCGTTGTTGTATGTAAAGTTTAAAAGAACTGTCATAAAAACAGATGTCATGCATGCATGCATACATCGTCTAACTTATTTTTTTAACAAAACACTTTGGAAGCAGTAGATGAAGTTATTTCAAATATGGATTTCTGTGCCACTACAAACGAAATTTAATGTATCTTTGGAATCATTTCACAATCAATTATGTAATATAGAATGAATATTGAAATAATAAATATCTGTTTTGGGTTTGTTTAAAATTTTAAATTTAGAATTTTGAGGTAAAAAGTGCTATGAACCTTCTTTATAAGGTCTGCTGTAGCGTCTTACCTTTAGGCCTTCCAAAAGTTAAATGAAATAATGACAAGGGATTTATCATTGATATTCACCAACCGCAAAAACTGAACATTTATTTAGTTGGAAAACAAGAATATGTCAGTACCTTTAATTGAAGTAAAGTATTGAGAATCTTCAAACATTTTTTCAAAGTTTTATACCAAACACTGATTAAAATTGCAAGATACATGATATTTTATGTAGACAATAAGTTAAAAAAGATAAGTCTTCTATTTCAAATCAGACATGCTGATGGACAGAGCACATTCACACATTTGTATACCAAATGTTCTGATGACATAATTTTGTAAGCATCTACCTGAATACCAAACACGATGATGACTTCATTTACTGATACATGAAAATTTAACCATAATGATGAGCAAGCATCCACACATCAAATATACTGCTGACTTCTTCAAACATTTATGTGAAAATCAAACATACTCATGACTTGTCCAAACATTTATATGAAAATCAAACATATTGATGACTTATACAAACATCTATGTGGTAACCAAACATACAGATGACTTGTCCAAACATTTATATGAAAATCAAACATACAGATGATTTGTTCAAACATTTATATGAAAATCAAACATATTGATGACTTATACAAACATCTATGTGATAACCAAACATACAGATGACTTGTCCAACCATTTATATGAAAATCAAACATATTGATGACTAATGTAAATGTGAATCATTATAAAAACATAACACTGATAGCAACATTTTCAAAACATTTTAGATCACATTTACATCCAATCCTACTATTAACTGTTGATGCAAGCATTCAAATTCATGTAAAACGTTTAAATGAATAAATTTGGCATTTATAAAATCTTGAATATTTTCACAAATAATGCTGACAATAAATGGATATTAAACATAGTGATAACTAATGTATTCACATATAAAATGTATAAATATAATGGGCGATTTTTGAATTCTATGCACATTGTGTCAATGGAGTTCGCTGCTGTACTACATTATCAATGCATCATTTTTACAGAAAATGTAGTCTTATAAGATTCTATATCCATTGGAAATAACTGTTCCACACAAACACTGGGAGGATGAAATGGTACAGTGATGAAGCCCATTGAGAAAAATGAAACATGATTAATTTACATATAAATGATATATAATTATTATACTTATGGAATGATTTTTAAAAAATACCGGTAGGTTACACACTTTACTTAAATCTTTGTTAGGCAAGAGATGTTAAGAAAAAATTCAGGATTAAGGAAATAGGAATAAATTAATGAATTTACAGACCTAAATAAATCTAGTCAGTATCATTTTGAAAAAAAGGGCAAAATGTGGAAAAAATATCAAGGATTAAGCGAGTACCAGATAACAGGGATTATTTAATAAACACAAAATTCAGCAGTATTTCAAATTATGAGAAGTGAAGGTAGTGTACTTTTATAAAAACACGTCTTTACTACATGTAGCTTAAGACTACAGAATATATTCCCATGATTAAATTTTTAACAAAGTTTATTCAACACCATTTATTTTCATAAATTAAAAAAACTGTTTTTCCATCAATTGCTTAAATATTTATCAATTTCAAGATTAGTTTAAAGAATTGATAAAATCAATTCACATTTAATTCTGAACAAAGTTTATTAACACCAATCATTTTTATAAATTTGGAAACACTGTTTTCCCAACAATTCTTTAAATATTTGTGAATTTCAAGATTAAATTAAAGAATTGATAAAATCAATTCACATTTAATTCTGAACAAAGTTTATTCAACACCATTCATTTTTATAAATTTGGAAACACAGTTTTTCCCAACAATTCCATTAATAAAACTGTAACTTAATTCATAAATATTAAAAAAGCACTCTTGCTATCTAGCTATCATCAATCCATGCACTCATTACTACAATAACATTGTATATATTAATATAAATATTATAATAATACTACAACAATTACACGTTAAATTAAAAATAAATTATATTTGTGACTCAAAATATGTTTCATATCTTTCTGATTAAATAAAACAAACATGTTTACAGCAAAGATATTTATTTTTAAGTGTACTCTTTTTTGCTTATTTCGGGGTCGTTTGTTTTGTCAAATGAAAATTATATTATGCTTACCGGTATTGTGTTATAGTGCACAACTCAAAAACGTGAAATTTTTTACTACTTGGATATGTCTAAATTTCCTATACCGCAAAAATAAATACACGCGAAATTACTGAAAATCAACATATACATGTATAACTATCCAAAGACAGAAAATTCAGCAATTTCACTTTGGAGCCAGTAAAATTTATTTGATTCAATTTCAAGTAATAAATTCTAAAAACTTCAAAAATGTCTTTATTCCAGTTAATTGTTACAATTTTTTTTATTATTATTTTGTAGAGTACATTTTTTGATGTGTTTAGGTCTAAAAAAATTACATAAAAAGCATATTAATTTTCCTCATGTTGATAAGTGATAAACCCATGCTTTTGCTTATATTAACTTCAAATGAAGTAAAAAATCTGTAAAATACATGTATACCATTTCTATGATCACTAAAACTCATTAACAAATAAAGAATAAATAAATAACAACAACAACAAAATAAGTCAAATTTCACCAACAAGTTGATAACAGTATTTTTTAACAATTTCTCCACTTGTATGATTTTTATATTAAGTTGTCCATTTACATAAATTAGATTTGTGAATGTGACATGCACAAATATAGAAATCTCCCATCAACCCAAAATCACTCAGGCATGAAAAGTGGGTCAACTTTAAGAAGGTCAAATGAACAACACAACTGTGGCAAAAACATATACACTATATTTTTGAATATCTGATTATAATCAATAATGGTGCTTAATTTGGTCAAATGACCAGTAACCATAGAAACATATTGGAAATCTGATTTTCACCAACTAACAAGTGATCAAGTGATCAAGTGATCAATCAATTAGTGTCCGAGAAAAAAGAATCACAAGAAATATGACCATATGACAAGTGGCCGTATGGTGTTTTATTAAGATCAACCAATTAGTGTCTGAGAAAAGTGAATGAGAAGAAATACGACTATTTTTTTTTTTTTTCTAGAAACGTTACATCAGAATTAAACCAAGTCCAATTTTTTGTACATGATTCAGGCTGGCTAACTATCTCATGAATATCACTGGCAATATACAGAGTATATGACTAGAAATTTTACGAAACAAATCAGGATTTATCTCCTTTTCTATAAATACTGTAAACATATTTAATTTTGTGTGTATTAATTTTCGCAGTATAGGAAATTTAGACATATCCGCAGAGTTAATTTTTCGTGAAAATTTAACTCTGCAGGTATTTTGCGAATTTGAAATGTGCCTCATAGTACAATCAGCATATAATTTTCGCTTGGTATTAATTATTCACGCAAATCAAATGACAGCGAAATAAGCGAAAATTAGTAAACCGTGAAAATAAATACGTTTACAGTAACACACACAAGGTGACAATGAAATCAACATAATGCAAAAAATGAGATCTATAACAACATTTATGATTTGAGACAAACATATATTTCATTTCACCTGATTTTTACAATTAACGAATACTGTAAATAGCATGATCACAAACACACACACTTCATCATCATTATTATTGTCACTGATGTCATCATCGTCACCATCTATGTTGGAAAACTGTAAATCAGGTAAATTTTCGTGTATGTCAATTTCTGCGATGATCATCATCATTTCAAGATTTTCACATTTTCATTTTATTTCGCAGAGACAAATGTTAGTCAGTGCAAATGCAAGTGAATTAAATCAAAATTAAATTTTTGCCAATGTTTTATTTTGGCCTCTTACGACTTATAAATCTACACCAAAATAAAACATAAGCCAAAATTTTCAGATCTACAGTATTGCCCTAAAATTTGTGTCGATTATCTTTTTACTTATTGTGTAACAAGAAGTATTTGTTTGTGAATAATATTCCTGACTTTCTTGCCCAGTGGTTAACTAAATTTACATTCCCTGAAAAAGCACACAACTATTATCAAGAAATGAATGTAACAAGATTATTGGATCAATTCCCCCGAAAAATCACTCATAAATGTTTAACAGCTTCAATTTTTTTCTCAGCGGGTACAATTTTCAATTTCCATTTCTAGGTTTACACATATTTTAAATTATTATTAGCCAGATTCATCAAAAGATTCTTAAAATGTTCAGTTATTTTTTTCAAAATTGCTTAAACAGATTACTTTTCAGTTGTTTTTTTTCAAAATTGCTTAAATAGATTACTTTTTAAAAAGTTTTTTTCCAGAAATTAGTAATTTTGTGATGAGTGATTTTGGTTACGAGGAAAGAAAACAGAGCTGTTACCTAGAATAATTAAAGAAAGATATAAAAAATGGAAAATTTCTTAAATGATGGATGATATAACATGAAGCAAAAATGCATGTTTTTAAATGAGAAAATATGACAAATAAATGATGTATGACAAGTGTTTGACATGGACGATGAAGTCATGAATTAAAATCACTGATACAGGATTTTTAATGATATTTACATCATAGTTATTTAAAATTTATTTTTCAAAATCAATCATCTAGTGGTCTAATTAAAATTCTTATATATAATAAATTGAATATGAAAAAAACTTTACAAATCATGTGGAAATGGAATCATAAAAATATTCATAGAATACACAAATCTCAAAGTCAAATCGTATGAAATTCATATCACACACACACACACACTTTCTCTCTCTCTCTCCCACACACACACACACACACACACACACACACACACACATGCACACCTTAAATTTAATTCCTATGAAATGTAACTCAATTCAAAACAAAGTTTCAATAGACTCATCTTAAAAAACAAAAGCTCCAAGTCTCACAAACTGGACTTTCCACAATATATATAGTTATAACACACTCATGTAATTTTCTTCCATATAACACAAATTTTATTTCATATCACCTGTTACAAATACCATATACATCAGCTATGTATGAACAATTGATTGCAATAGCCCTGTATTCTAAATGACACACTCTAGAATCACTACCTGGCTAATGGGTTTCACAAATGAAGCATAAGATAAAGGTTCACATGATATAAGTTTTAGTATGGGCTTATGACACCTGAGTGCCATGGCCCATTGGATATGAGTTCTATGGGGCTTATGACTCCTGTGAGCCATGGGATACGAGTTCTAGTATGGGCTTATGATGCCTGTGAGCCATTGGATACAAGTTCTGGGGCTTATGACTCCTGTGACCCATGGGATACAAGTTCTAGTGTGGGCTTATGACCTCAGTGTTATCCCAGCTTCAGTTGAATGAAGGGTCATAATTCTTCGCAAGGCTGACCCCATCACGTTTGCCAGTATCTATACTAATATTTTATTTTCTTATAGGACTCTGAAAATGTGATCCCAGATAACAATATTTTAACAAAAAAATATTTTTTTTTAATTTTACTTCAATAACCTTCTTCAACTGATGGTATTTATTACTTGTTAGTCTACAGATGACAAAATTGAGATTTTTCTGCTCAGAGTGACCCTCTTGACAAAAGCAAGGTCAGTTTTATGCATGGACCATGTTGGGTCAATAAGTAGGTCGGTAGGTCAACTCACAGAAAAATCCAACTAATTACATGTTTAAAAAAATCCATATTAATCTCATTCTGACATCACAAAATGACAGTGAACTGTAGCAAAGAATATCACACTTTGTTTACCTTTCCATTATTTTCATTTTTAGTTTGTTAATGAAATGAAAACCCTAAAATCTGCACAAAACACCACATAAATCAAGTTTTTACGGGAAAAAAATATACACATGTTCAATCTTGATTTTTATGTAGCTATACACTGTTGCACAACAGATACCAGCCTGTATTAAAAGCCCATATTCAACTGTAACTTTTATGTACTAAATATAAGCTCTTTGTACAACAAGTACTTGTTTTTATGCTTATCTTAAAGCTGATATTCAGTATACCAAATACATGTACTAGTTGTGACTTGGCAATACGTTTTAAGCTGCTGTGATGAGCTTTTGGGTATTTCTGTATACTGTTTACATGTTGTCTTGGTTACAGCTCTGGCAATCTGTGATAAGCTGCAGCAATGAGCTGTTGGGTATTTGGCAAAATACTGCAGTTCCCTGAGTATCTTACAAATGAACTAGGAAGAGCCAACCACCATCTGTAGTAAATATGCCACGCCCCCAAGTTGTTTTAAACCTCTAGGAAATCTTTTAACAGTGTTTGGCGCCTTTTTTCTGCTACATCCATTTGATTTTCTAGGTCCTGAAATGTTTTAAAAGAGTAACTTGCACATGATACTATAATGGAGAAGAGTCAAGATTCTTTCACTCATATGGTTGATCATGTGGTCAGTCTTGGAAAGGTGGAGTGGAGTAATAGTGTTTTACACCCAACTCAAGATTCTTTCGATAAGGTGTAAATTGAGGCGGTCAATTCTGAGATGCAAGAGGACAACAGATACCAAAGAAAACCACTTGACCTCTAGCAAGCCAATTGACAAACTTTCTTATACTAAGATCTGCCAGAGTGGGATTGGAACCTATGAAATGAGCGGCACTGTGATCTGTAATCATGTTCTTTAGACCAATCAGCCACTGAGCCCCCCTAAATGTTTTTAAAGAACTCTGTCTATTGCTTAGTTCTGCTACAAAAAACTTACAATATTTCTCATTTTTTTAAATTCCTGAAAAAACTGTTACACATACAGTCAACCTTGTCTATAAAGGCCACCCAAGGGAAACAGTAAAAGCGGCCTTAATGGTAAGGTGACCTTTATATACAGGTCAAATAATATGAATAAAGAACAATTGGGATACAATTCTTCTGGTCTTTATAAGCAGGTGGTCCTTATATAGAGGTGGCTTTTAAGGCAGGTTAAACTGTACATGTATAAATACATGTAAATTCACAAAATTAATTTAATGTTGAATTAATTTTTATTTAATTTTTTAACCAACTTTGAAAAAAAAAATTTAAACAAACCCCTCGATCTGTGATTTCTGCTCTTTCAACTTTCCAGGAAAGATTTTCCACTTCAGCTTCTAGTTGTGCTTGTTGATATTCAAACAGCTGTTTTCTGGCTCCTTTCTCCATGTAATAAGCATAAGGATATGTATACTGTAACGTGTATCGACACTGAAATGTACAAGCATATGGTTTAGATTTCAATAAACACATTTTGAGTACATAAGGATTAGGGGTTAAAAATTCCCTGGGTTCAAGGTCCGAGACCTATTGGCTTTGCATTGGGACCCTAGATATTTAAATAGTTAAAATCTGATGGGCCTGCCACTTTTTGACTATTATTTTTTCTTAATGAAACATAATAGACCTTTCAATGTTGATATTCATGACTTACAAAACTTGATGTGGGACCTGCAAAAAATAAAGACAAAAGGTCCAGGACCTTCCATTAACAAATGCAATTTTAAACCCCTAGATTAAGGGAATGGGTATGACAGAAACTTTTCTGTACTTTTAGCAGCAGTACGCAAAAACAGAATGATGAACCTTGAAGGAATTTTGCATGTATATTCTTAGGAAATATATTCACGGAATTTGCTTTCATTTATGTATAACATGAGTTGTGAAATGGATTATCTCTGTTAAGTTAGCAGCAAAATGTAAAAAATATACCAATTTTCACTCCTGGAAGCCAAAAATGTGACCAAGAAATTCTTTTGCAAAGTAAATTTGTGAAAAAGGACTATATTTTCATAAAATTTGGGAACTTGGCTGCTAATAACTTTATATTTCTGAAAACCTAGAAATATATACACTTACCTTCCTAAGTAATGCAGCAGCGTCCAGTAGATACTGCCAGTCTATCCATGTACCAGTCTGATTCATGACTTTTTGCTGTGATATATACACTTACCTTCCTAAGTAGTACAGCAGCGTCCAGTAGATACTGCCAGTCTATCCAAGTACCGGTCTGATTCATTACTTTTTGCTGTGATATATACACTTACCTTCCTAAGTAATGCAGCAGCATCCAGTAGATACTGCCAGTCTATCCATGTACCGGTCTGATTCATGACTTTTTGCTGTGATATATACACTTACCTTCCTAAGCAAAGCAGCAGCGTTCAGTAGATACTGCCAGTCTATCCATGTACCAGTCTGATTCATTACTTTTTGCTGTGATATATACACTTACCTTCCTAAGTAATGCAGCAGCGTCCAGTAGATACTGCCAGTCGATCCATGTACCGGTCTGATTCATTACTTTTTGCTGTGATATATACACTTACCTTCCTAAGTAATGCAGCAGCGTCCAGTAGATACTGCCAGTCTATCCAAGTACCGGTCTGATTCATGACTTTTTGCTGTGATATATACACTTACCTTCCTTAGTAATGCAGCAGCGTCCAGTAGATACTGCCAGTCTATCCAAGTACCGGTCTGATTCATGACTTTTTGCTGTGATATATACACTTACCTTCCTTAGTAATGCAGCAGCGTCCAGTAGATACTGCCAGTCGATCCATGTACCGGTCTGATTCATTACTTTTTGCTGTGATATATACACTTACCTTCCTAAGTAATGCAGCAGCGTCCAGTAGATACTGCCAGTCTATCCATGTACCGGTCTGATTCATGACTTTTTCCTGTATTCTAGTGGTAATCTTCATTAGAGTCTGTTCTTCTAACTGTAAACTTTTAGAATGATTTTCATACTGGAAAATAAATAAATGAAATTTAACTCTGCTTTTCCAACATTTTTTTTATCTGGACATAGTTTTACGTTGAACACATAAGAAAATCTAAAAAGACAAAGACAAAAATTAGAAATAAATATTTATCTAAGAATGAAAACCTAATTAAAATGGGTCCATGAATAAATTTCAGAATAATTTTTATAATAACATTGAATTAATACATAGAAAGCAATGGGTAAATTATGCAACATGTAAGATTATACAGCATGGTATCGTAAATCTTCTTTTTCTTGTATATCCTTCCAATGATGGCACACCTCCACAATATTAAGGAGTATTTATCCTTCTAAATTCTCTTGCATTGTTCTATGGAGAGGAATCATTTTGGGTCTTTTAGAAACCAAATATTCACTTACTCTTTCAAAGTAAAAGAGGTATTTTTTCAAGGCTTCCCTGGCTTGAGCATGTGCAGATTCATTGACGATGTTAGGATTTTCCTTGTATCGACTACACTCGTAATATTCACTGCCATGTGTCTTCCAATCTAAAAAACACAAAACATTTCCATTATCAAAACATGTATATATGAATGTTTCTAGCAACTACATGTATCTCCGGAGTACTTCAATATCATTCAGCAAAACGTTTGTCAAAAGCTGATAGGCACCAGGGTGTACAAGTCAAGTTGCAATTTCATATTCTCTATATTATGATGCATGATTCGCATACAAAATTTTAGTTCAATATCTGCAAGAATTCATAAAAGAAGTTTGGGTTGTTGGGTAGTCATTAATTAGTTTCCCAGACTTAAGTTTTTTTCCTAAATGCCAGCAGCACTACATTGAACTACATAAAATATTTAACTTGTGAGTCTACCATCAAATTGTTGAGTCAAATTTATCTAAATTGAGTTCAAAATCTAGGTGTTTAAAGAAAGTAAAAAAAATCTCTTTTTTTGAAGATCTGAAGAAACTTTCTTAGATGACTTTATGTTACCTTAGTTTTTATGCAAATAAAAAAACAAAATTAAATCTTACCTCCTAAACACATCCAGCAAAAATTATATTTACACTTCGTACATTGCTGAAAAATAAATAAAATATTATATCATATTGAGTTGAGTTGAGTTGAGTTGAGTAATGGTGTTTAACGTCTCAGCCAAGAATATTTCACTTATATCATGACGTCGCCAGCTACAGGCAAAGGTGCAGAAATTTTGCCTGTGTTTAATGGTCCATCTTGTACTAGACAGCAATCATTTGTTCTGAGTTTTTGGGTGCAAGCTCACAGATCAAGTACACAATAGATGAAAATATCACTCCCAAAGTCATATTATACAGACACCAGGTGAACCAGTTGGTACTCTGTTCTCCTAATTCTGAGCAACAGGCAAGGAAACAGTATCTCAAATTTTAAAGTCTTATGTATAACCAATAGGTATTCTAACCCACAGCCTTTTGCTCTCGAGGCGGATGCTCTACATTGAGCCACTAAGGTGGTTGTGTTATAGAGGAAATGTAATTTTATTACCCAAAGCAGTATCTCAATATCCCAGTAGGGTTTCAAATACACTACCTCTTCTTATTGAGGCAGATGCTCCACCACTGAGCTACAGAGGTCGTTGTGCACATAAGAGGCAGTGTAATTCTGTTATCTATAGACTTACCATGTGATTACAGCCTCCATTCTTTTCTATACAAACATGGCATTTTGGACACTGAAAAATTGAAAAGTAGACAATTTAACTCGGGATGTATAAAGTAATCTTTCATAAAACATGATAAAATGTTCTGAATTCTGTTTTTCAAAATTTCACAATGATGACAAGATACTGTTTTAAAAGGGGATTATTTACGCAGGGTAAAAATTTTGTAATTTCTGAAATCTGGCATTTCCTGTGGGGTGTAATTTACATGTAACCAACTTAAGTTGGCATATATTTTATATACATGCATTATGATATATAAACTATATATTAGACATTTTCACCTGGGTAAAACTTTTGCGGTAATTTCTTTAGTGCAAAATAAGCTAAAATTTACCCACGCCAAAATTTTCTCCTTTAATGTACATGTGTATATCAATATTTACAGATCTGTTTGTTTTGGTGTACTTACATCTTTGGTATGAGCACTAATATAGTTGGCAGTTTCTGAGTCATCAGCACATTTTGTTAACCATTTCTTTATTGTGTCACAGTCAGTTGGAGCATGATATTCAATACCACACTTGAAACTGAAAAAATTAGCCAAATGTACATGTACATGAAATTTGAACATGCAAACACATAATACATGTATCTTCTATTAAAATAACATAAAGTTCTCAGAATTGAAAATGCAATAATTACACCAGACAAAAACTTTTAAGTCTGGCAATTTAGGATAATTCTGCAAAATAAATTCAATCAACTAATAATTGCAGATACACAGGTTCTTATGATAAGTAACATCTGCACATAATTTCAGAAAAAAATTGATCATGCATAACTGAATAAGCCTGAAGAATAAATTATATGATAAAAACAATGCAATTCTTGTATACCCCCTTTTACTATGTTGCAGAAAGAAATGAAACATATTTTACTTTAACATAGAAATTCCAAGTAACGTAGTGTCAAGTTAAAAAAGAATGAAACATCAATTTCTCACACATAACATGGAAATCTCTCTTTTTGAGCTGTGTGAGATTTCCTTGTCTCAAGAAGGGCAAGATAACTTTTGAAAAGCAATAATTTTCCCATCACAATCACTAACATGCACTTAAATGATGATGTCATAATCATTTTATGTGACAATGTCAACAAAAATTGATTACATCCTTTTAAGAAGACATTGATGGTGGAATTAAAAGTGATCATTTGAAGCAAATATTTGTTAACAAATCAAGTTTTTATGTGAGAAATGAGTGGGGAAAAAGAATCACACACCAGTAATGATGTAAGACAGAAATATCTCAAACTCGGATGAATATTTTCAAAGTCAAGAATTGCTGAAGCTCCTTCTGGACAGGAAAATATTCATCCTCATCTGAGAAATCTCCATCTTACACTGTTACTAGTGTAAGATTCTACCAATCTGAACATACACATGTAACTTACCAAAATGTAGTTTTACACATTGTACAGTCAACTTTTTTAGATTTAGGTTCTTTAGCCCTGACCACAATTGAGCAGTTTGGTCCTGGACAAAATCGTAACTCTGGATGTGACTGAAAAAGAAAGTTCAACATGAAAGTTAATCATATATTGATATGTATTTTTTGAAGTTTTTCAACATGACAATGAAAAAGGTAATTAATTTTATTTAAAAGAAATGTATTAGATGGGTTTACCTTCAAAAAAGGTGTTACATATTGAGTAATTTAGATATTGCAATAATTGAAGTATCGCCGGCTATGGCTATTATGTTCTGACACTGGCCGCCATCACAGTACCAAAATAGCGTCACAGCAACTACTGATGTACTAGTGTCAGTGACATCATTAAACAGCACAATTTAGGTAAATAAAGCATGCCAGTCCTTTGTCAGAACATTGTGGGCATGGCTGTTGCTCTGTCAATTGCATGGCAGGCACTTTTAATCAAGCTTTTGGATATGAAAATCAATAAGTTGTGCTTTGTGTAACTAATGAACGCCAAAGAGAAACCCATTCAGGAAAAAAACTGTGGAACATTTAAAATGTTAAACTCTTTACAGAGTTTACCATGTGATTCAGTTATCACCATAAATCTAGAAGTGCAAAGGCATGTCCTACATAATTTGCTGTCCCAACTCTATTGGATAGTGAATTTATTTAGTAGACAAAATCGTAATTTTAGAGTGCATGATTCATTGCTGTTCAATATTTCTAAAAACTGAGTTGCAGATTTTTGAAATTGTAAATGCACACATGGTTTTATGTCATTGTATTGCAGTATGAATCATGTGGGTATGGAGAACATAATGGTTCATAAACCAACATCCCCATCCTACAGTCACAAACACATTTTAAATACACATTTTATTTTACATACCTTGACATGATCAGTAAATGATAATTGTGTGTATTTATCTCTAAGTTCTGGCTTACTAAGTATGTTACATATAAAATCTTCAGGTGCCAAAATTTTACATTCATTCCCCATACATTCAATACCTGAAAAAATCACAAACGTTTTTAACATAAACCACAGGTCAATTCAATGGCTCTAAAAGTTAATCTCATTAAAATTTAACATGATCAGTTCAATGAGATAATGAGAGTCCAAATGTTTACAAGGGTACATAACTCTCCTAAAATTATTTACAGTATGAAGACTAAATAAGAAAACTATCTTCTAGCCAAAAAAAACAGTGTATAAAATTTCAAAATCCATGGTGGTTAGGAGTTTAATGCAAAAGCTATTTGTATACACAGACTATTTCTATATTCCCTGTTTCACTTTGGCGAGAGCGGGAGCTCATAGTTTTTAACCCTGACCAGATCTTACACATTTCCTTGCCTTGTGCTGGATATTAAGAGGACAGAATATTGTCTGGTTCACAAGGTGCCAGTATATTGGGACTAGGGAAAAGTGAAATGCTTGTCTAAGGCATACTGACTTAGTGAGCAGGAACTTTATAAAGTTGTCCTGGGTGTGCACTAGTACAAGACAGACCACAAAGCCCACCTGCGCATCTTACACATTATCAAATTTGTTCTTGTCCTCAGGATAAGATGACTTGCTCTCTTCAAGAATTGCTGAACAATTGCCGATATATGCCTAGATTCATCCCCATCATTGGTTCAGTCAATTTTTAGGGTTATAAATGGTTTGGTGAAAAATGGAGAAAGGATTATAAAAAAAACACAGGGTTTTGGGACTTCAAAATGATGTGGTGATAATTGAGTTGAGTTGAGTAATGGTGTTTAATGTCCCAGTCAAAAATATTTCACTTAACTTATATTGAGACATCACCAGCTGTAGGCAAAGGTGTAGAAATTTTGCCTGTCGTTGCGCTGATGTCATTATACAGTAGGATTCTTTAACGTGCCAGGCCAACTGTGACACAGGACCTCGTTTATTGTAAGTTCCCATCAGACAGCACCCTGACTTTCATTTCCTAATGCTGAGTGCTTGGCGAAAGAACAGTCACTACCAACTATCAAGTCTTTGTTAAGACCTGGTTGGTGATCGAACTCACAACCTCCCTGGTGATAAAAGAGAGGTGGCACAGTTATTGGAGGTAGGTCATTAAAATGAGGTTTAAGTGTATAATGATTACCTGTAGTGATACCCTGTTGGATTTGAATTTGAAAAAAGACATCCCAACATTCCCTGCAGAACAAGTGGCCGCAAACTAGACTGAAAAAATCTCGTACTGACATGGATCTGAAACAAACTGGGCAAGTATGCTGGCTTCCTGCTGTACCTTCCTACAAAACAAACAACCATGGTAACAAATTATCAAGTGTGTTCAGAAACAACAGAATTTTTTGAAAATATATACATATACATATATGAATGGTAATAATAATTACAAACCACCAAGTGTGATTACTCTGCTTTTGATTAACAAATAAACCTGCACATAAAGACCATCCCTGGGAGTTAAAAACTATGGACTTTATAGACCGATAATCTATATATATAACGGTAGACATGATAGAGGTAAATTATGGTTGAAATTTGAAGCAAAGGGACCTTAAGGTGATTTTTAAATGGGGGATATTCCTATAGCAGATTATACTGTATATGACATATGAGTCTTCAGACAGCTATACAGCCCTCAATTTTGACTACTAAAATGGTAGCCTAATAGATCTGGAATTGTGTCTGGCAACCTAAAATTTGTAAATAGTGGCCAGCTTGTCCACATTAAATTTGAACTTTTGTGACCAGAGAACAGATATTGTTTCTGCATCGCAAAATTTTGATGATACTGTTACCAATTCAGGCAATATAATGGACACTATACATCATCATTATTGTTATTAATAACACTTACGTATGTAAATGATTGAATGTCAATTTTAAAAATGTACATCTTTGATCTCCATACCTAAAATATGCTTAAAATTCCCTTCATTTGGAAGGAAAGGTTGCCTGGCCACTTGGAATTGCCACTGGCCACCTGAAAATTTAAATTTTTGGCAAGCTGGCAACTTAGTTTTGAAACCCACTTTGAGAGCTGCTATATTGCTTCAAGCTTCAGCAGACCTATACCGGTAAATTTTGAAAGAGTTGTCAGCATTGTTTTGAATGTTGGGCGACATAATACTAGTTACTCTATGAGCAAAGTTATTAAATTCAAAGAATATGATTAAATATAGGTTGAAAATCATTGAATGTACATACCTTTACTTTTACTGATGGCATAATATTAGAATCAACTAAAAGTCCTGCTGCATCTTTGGTATGTCTGCAAAATAAAATCCAAATAAATGTATACATCCCTCAACTAACAAAAAATTGTATTGTTTATATTATAGAAAAGACATTGTCTGTACCTCAGCGGCCGAGTGGTCTAAAGCAGCAGCTTATAGACCACAGTGCCTTTCATCAACGAGGTTTGAATCCTACTCTGGACAGATCCTAGTGCATGAAAGTTTGTCAGATTGATAACTGAATGTTAGTGGTTTTCTCTGGGGACTCATGTTCTCCTATCATTCCTGAACAGACTGCCTCGATATAAATCAAAGAATCTTGACTGAGATATAAAACACCATTACTCTACTCTATTCCACTACAAGACATTCCCAATTAACTTTCAACAAAGTATAATTTAGATTGGTTAATAAGACCTGTCCAGAGTCTTTTGGCTTTGTCATTTTACCCTGTTCAAGGTTTGAATACACAACCATGGACTTGAAAAGCCATTTACAGGACCTCTAGGCCATATTTATCCATCTCTTTGGAGGCTAATGGTCTAAACCATGCACTTACTGTTCACAGCATTCAGACAGATCCTAATGTGAATATTTGTCAGTTGGCTTGCCGAAGTGGTGGTTTTTTCTGGGGGTATTCAGTTTCCTCTACCATCCCAGAACTGACTGCCATCATATGAGTAAAAGAATCTTGACTGTGGCGTAAATAAGCATTACTCTGTGCCACTCAATACTCGACAAGAGGAATGAAAATAGACGTTACCTTTCTATGATATAATCCTTCCTCCAATCATGAGCTTGAAGTAACATTTTAGCTAAAGATGGGTCAATCTGTAAAGAAAAGAAAAAATTTGATTAAAAAAAACTTTCCAAAAACATTAAAAATTATCTGCAAGATTTTGGTCAGAATGTGGGCTAGAATGCTGGAATGCCAAGAGTCTTTATCTAAGCATAGTATCACTTAGCTAGAACTATTTGCACAGCATTGTTAAGCTAGTACAAAGCAAGTTACCCATAAAATCATTTGCACAAACTTGCATATCACATGAACTTGCGTACAGGTAAATCATAAGATTTATAAATTGTCTTGTTCAATATAGTTGAGAAGTTGCTGATGAATATGCAGACAATATGCAACTAACCAACAACTGAAAATTAGGAAACTTTTGCATTCATTTTATTTCCCTGCAAGTTCATGAGAGTATCAAGACCACAAAATAAAACTTTTGCCAACATTTTATTTGGATAGAATTCAGTTGTAATTGCACTGGCCATCAGCAAACTGCGCCAAAATAAAAGTATGCAAATATCCTGAACTGACTATTTTGGTGAAAACTGTTGACACCAAAAAAATCTTTATTTAGTCTAAGATTAATTTCTTTGGGTGAATAGAAAACAAGAAAAAAATAAATCAATGATACTAACCTTCTGTGAACTACATAGTGCTTCAACTTCTTCATTTAACAGCCTTTCTACATCCTCCACTTGTAACAGTTTGAATTCAAAATATTCAGGGTCATCACTTTTCTTTGGTTTGTCAATGTCTAAATCATCTGTGTCGTTGTCATAGTAACTGGCGTAATCAAAATCTTCATCCTCCATGTGGTCATCTGACTGGTCATATTCAGAATCATTCTCTGAATCCTGATTTTCATTCCATGACATTTTCTGCCTCTGTAACCTTAGTTAAAAAGAAAAGTAGTTTAGAGATTATTTTTGTTTGGCCAAAACAAACATCAAGGGACATGAAGTGGTCCACAAACAGACCCTATTGTTTGCTAAATGTGAAGCTATCTATGTAGTGCCAAAGTTTCAGATTGTCCTGATCTTATCCTGTATTTTTCTCTATTTTATAACCATTTGGTCAATTTTGATTGTGTAAAAGTACATCCATATCCAAAGGAGAATGTGTGAGCTTTCTCCAAAAAGCAGGATCAAAGAGTAAACAAAAGGGGAAACTCCAGAATAAATGGGGAGAAAGTTAAATTAAACAACTACTGTGGGAGCTAGGTCTCCAGTTTGAGACGTTATGAGTTTGACCCAGTTTTCTCTGCTGACCAGTTATTTCAGATCCCAAGGATTTAAATATCATCAGGTAAGATCTTGTGACCTTAGATAATTATTCCTGCTGTCTCAGTGAGCCATGTGTAGTCCCATTTGAAGGAGTGCCAGGTTTTGGGGCCTCAGTTTTTGTCATTGACAGAGAGAGCCATAGACAATTTTTTCTAGTAAAGAAGCTGTGTTTTATTTTTAGTAAATATCTGTTTGGTACAAAACAAACACCTAAATAGCATGCTGTGCCATGGTCAAATTAGGGTTTCCTAAATACTAAGTACACTGACAGCGTATCAGAAGGAAAAAACCAATGAAAAATCTACCCAGCCTTCTTGTCTTGGATGAAAAGCAAACGTTCTACTACAAGGCTAACAGATCTGGACCAGAAAGTATGGCTGTAAATTAACTCTATTATATCTTATGTATCTACTATATATCACTCCGCGACTAGCCCGGCTCCGCTACAATTTAGTATCAGGCAATAGTGCGAATAGTCATATTACAGTGTCTTAATTTGAAGACATCTTGAATTCAGAATTGAATATTGTTGGAAAATTTGACAATTGATGAGGTGATTATAAGTTATGAGTCCATGAGTGGTGTTAGAAAAATCCAATCCAATGTCCCTTGCAGCCTTGGACAACAATTCAACTGATACCTCAGGACAATTGGTTTGTCTGTTCCCAAACTACACATGAAATACCTGTGTGGCTGGCTGTTCTTGATAGGTTATTGGGTAGTTCAGTCGGTAGAGTGTTCTGCTAGTAATGGGAAGGTCCCCGTATTCAAGTCCTGGTTTGGCCACTGCATTTTTTCCCTTTTCTGTTACATTTGGTGGCTCGTCTGACCCTGGGAAGTGGCAGGCCAACAAGTTGGTTTAAGGGTGAAACCTGATGGTTTCAATTCAAGGGAGTTAAATAAAAAAAAGAGGAGAAATGTGGCAGGCCGGACTTGATAGGTGGTCCAGTAGTTTAGTGGGTAGAGCTTCCTGCTAGTATTGGGATAGTCCTGGGTTTGAGCCCCCGTTCGGCTGCTACATTTTCCCTTTCCTGTTACAACTTTATTCTATACTATGTAGCCATACCACAAAACTATTAGCACCACAGTGCGACAATACACAAAATTAAGTTCTGTACCAGGAAGGAAGGGACTTCGGGTAAAGAAATGAGGAAAAAACCTTCCAAGACTAGAGAGCACACAAACCAGTCCAAAGGACAATGATAAACCAATTTTGTTATGTCATGTGATCTTGTAACAAAAACTGACTTTCAAAAGATAAAATAAAGACAAAGAACATCTGAAAAATTTATACATATTTGATGAGATCATAATTATCAATGACGAAATTTCTAAAAAACGTAGAAAACACCAAAATGGGGAAATAGAGTAGGGTCAATTAATTAAGCGAAAAATATAATATATCTTTAAAATAAGTGACCCATGTGTGACTTAAACTACTGGTGTGTGTTTAGTTACCTTCTAGTTGTGTCTTTTCTCAAAATAAATACAGAAATGTTTGGTAAGATAGTGATAACAAAGCACAATGAATATCAACAAAGATAGTCTCCAATACGGAAATGACGTCAAATTATGTTGACATATGAAGAGGTTAAATGAGTGTAGCATACTTCGCGATTGCTAGTATCAACGACATTTAATACAGTAAACGTCGCTGCTAGTATGTTCCAAATAATAATTTCACCACTCTTTTAAAATCAATTTGGAAATGTTATAAATGATTTAAAAAAAATGTAAAATCTTTAAAGAAATGAAGGCAGTTCTAAATTTATATTGTCGAAATGTGTTGTATATTAAATCAAACTGAAAATTGTTTATGCGCCACAAATTTAACCATTTCAAACGTTTTAATGACCTAAGATTCTTGGTCATCCCACATGTGAAAAGTTTTCAAACGTTCAAAAGTAAGTTTTTCTGCATCAATGATTGTCTGCTTGCTTGTATGAATCAGATTATTATGAAATGAATTTATTTATAAATTTCCACGATGGTTGCTTACCTAGCAAGTTTAGATACGATTGATAAATTGAATCATTATCGAAAACGAAAGTAGAAATTCCAAGCATGAGACTCGGGAGTAGATTTGTACTGGGCATCATCAACTTGGTCATCTACTTGGTATGTTCATCAATTATGTCTAATGATGTGCATGCTCATTTTCTTGTGGTTGAACATCAAAATTAAATAAGCAAATTTAAATATACCATTCCATGTAAAAATTACTATCCCAAAGCAAAGTAAAAACTACACATATCTGATATGGAACTTCCATCAGAGAAGTGAGACTGGGTGTTTTGAAAGGGTAAGCGCCTCCTGTTTAGCTAGCTACACCTAGATACTGAGAATGAAAGGAACATATGAAACTATGGGGCATTTAAATACATCCAGGGTAATTTTTGATACAGAAACATCATACTTAACAACAATGTTGTGATGGCAGACTTTTGCTAACTCTGGGAATAGAAAGGCTATATTCTGTAGAAGATATTTAGCAAAAGTCAATGCAACTAAGAACAAGACACAATACAAGTTCATGTTAGAAACAGCCATTATCAAGACAAGACAAGAAATCTGTAGTATAACTGGTTAATGTACTAGTCACTAGTATTAATGTACTTTATTGGTCATCATAAGTGTGCACTACTACAAAGCAAATCAGAAATACTTGCACAAACAGTGATTTTGTTTGTTTAAAATTACTATGGAATAAAGGTATTTTCCAATAGGGAAAAATGACTAAAATTTCCCAATTTGTACACTAAAATTTCCCAAAACAACAGTGATATACTGAATAATTAAATCTACCGGTAGTTGTCCTTACCCACAAAATATCAGATAGTTCCACAATATAATGTCTAAAGGCAGAAGGTATTTTTATAAAAATGTAACAAAATCACTGACAAACTTACATACCACATAAACTTTAATCATTGAGATTAAAAAAAAGATAAATTTTGTCTCACCATGAATAACTGAACTTGTTTATGTGTTCAACCAACCAACCATTTTAATGAGGATAGCCTGATAGCCAATTGCCTGTGATTAAGGATTAGCAATATCCGAAACCGGTCAGGCTAATTAGTTATTATAGTTCACTGTATAAAGGCGTATTGTCGACCCCCATGTATCCTAACAGTGGACCAACTTGTTTGGTATCATCCCTTTATTATAATCTTTCATTTATTTTTATATTTTCAGGCTATATTCATAATGTTTAGTGCACTTTCAAAAGTGGCCAGCTTCTTCTTGACCAATGAAGATGAGGATGATGGAGAAGATGATTCAACAGACAATAATGAAACAAATAAACAAAATTTATACAAAGATGTAACACAGAGGGCAGCAATCAGCCAGGTCAAAGGTCAAGATAAAGTGATTGAACTAGGGGGAAAAGTTACTCATCTATTTAACAATCATGGCCTTATAGACAATGAACTTTATTTTTCATTTGACAGTGTTGTAGGTGGAACAAAACCGAAGTTAGGTGATCCCGTCAACATTGTCGCAAATCAGCAAATCACCACAGGAGGTTTGAATGTTGTTAAAGTCTCAGTTTCGTCTTCAGAATGGGACGAGAATCATCAACAAATACATCATGAAGTTCATGGTGATGAAACTAGAGGTTCTGGTTGTGAAGCTATTGTTGGCATGGTAACCAACTTTAATGGCTGTGATGGTTTCATAAACGAGAATATACCATTTACGATCGAGGATGTGGAAACTGACTATTTACCTAGCAGAGGAGATTATGTCACAACAGAAGTAGTGAATGACGAACACAATCAGAAACAAGCCCAGAACATTAAACCACTAAGAAAATGTGAAAAAGAGGGAACAGTAACTGCCTCTCAGGGTAACCATGGATACATTGATTCTGAAATATTCTTTAGTTTAAATGTCAGTTGTCATGGTTACAGGCCCAACAAATGGGATAGAGTTGAGTATGTTGCCATAGAGAGTATCCAAGGGAAGTGTAACTGGCGTGCAATATCAGTAAAACCTGCAAAATTCAAAGCATCATCTAGGTGGGTTAAACTTGTTTTATTAATTTTTTTATCAGTACAATAGTACTCCCCTATTTATTTTTTTATTGATACAATAGCTTATGTACTCCTCTCCTAACAGCTTAAACTCGTAACTTATATATACCTGTTCTTACAGTAAGAAGCACCTGTTCTTGCTGTCATACTATTGGTAAGTTGTTTGAAATGGTGCTTTGTTATCCAGCCATGACTATTTCACTTATTGAAGATGGTTGCTTCTGGGATGGTAGGGGAAACCAGAGTGTCTTGACTAAAAAACCCCAAAAAACCCACAGAACTTTAGCAAGACAATTGACAGACTTATAACACATCTGCTCAGAGTGGGATTTGAGAGGCACTGTGATCCACAAGCCACTGCTTTAGACCATTTGGAAAACAAAAAGGACTTTACTATAATCTGAAGGACTTGCAGGTTAATGTTGATTGATATAAACTTAGACAATTCTGTACATGCTGCTAATAGGGTCAGTAAGTTTATTTAATATGAACTCTTGGTCTCAGATACAAACTCCCCACAATTTGATCTTGTTGATGTCACTTGGAGAACAGACATTAATTGTGGCCAATGCATCAAATGATCAAATTCAAGTCAATTCGCCCCACGGTAGATTCGCCCCCACTTTCACCAAATTCGCCACCATGTCAAAATCGCCCCCTTTCAAAATTGCCCCCACCCCACTGTCAAAATTGCTGCCATTTTTTTTTTCAATTACCATATAACAAAATAATATTTTTTTGGGGGGTGGATAAAAATCAAATTAAAATAATGCTACTTCATTTAATAATGGATTTAACTTTATATTTATTGGCTTTATATCTAATTGTATTATTAAACGTTGCCAATGTTGCTTTTGACAAACTAATTTTTATTTAAAAAATACCGACGTTCAAGTGAACAATGCATTTGTCTGATTTGATGTTGTCAGAACAGAAAAATTGTTTCATAAGGAGTGCGTGGTATGTTGAAGAAAATGTTCTCAACAATGTAATCTATCTCTAATATTATATTTAATAAACATAAAATGTTTTCTTTTTACTCTACCCACTGTTATGAGTATCTTACAAAGGAGTTTTGATAATCACCATCAGTTCATGTCATGTCTCGGAGGTGTGAATTCAGTCAATGCATTTTGCATTATAAACTGATAAATGCGCGACAAAAACATTGCAATGAAAACAATAAACATTTACAAATAATTTGTTTGCAGTTATATTAGGCATATCCTAGGTCGTAAAAATCATTTATGTTACTTTTAAAAATCTCGATAAAAGAAGACGATTTTTCAAAAATAGGGGGGCAAATTTGACAGGGGCAATTTTGACAGTGGGGGTGAATTTGCAAGAAGTGGGGGCGATTTTGACATGGGGGCGAATTTGTTGAAAGTGGGGGCGAATTTGATGGGGGCGAATTTACTGTGGGGTGAATTGACCTGATACCAAATGATCATTTGTTTACCATTTTTAGTGATGGCATTTTACGCAGTTTCTGATGGTACATATGTTTTTGTACCTGAGAATCACATGTACATGTATATTGCCACATGCTTGACAAGACTTGCATACAGAATCTATGATACAGGCAGTCACTTTAGCTGTAGTAAGTTATAACCCAATCCCCCTTTTTGCAAATGATGTTTAGAGGGTATATAGGAATTGCCCTGTTCATCCATCTGTCTATCTATTTGTCTGGTTGTCTGTCACTGTTGGGGATGGGGTATTTTTCTTTCGAGAGATAGCTCTAGTTTTGAGTTGGTTTGTGTATTTTTACTATTTTATCTATTTTCATACAGCATGAACCTCCTTACAAACCCCATTAGATCATCATTTCTGGAAGACTTACAGAAAGACAAAAATGGCATTACTGTTTCAGTCAAAACAGATTTCGGTAATGTTGAAATTGGTGACAGAAAGAAAATAACAATTTGGGTACAGAATCAAGGTTCTACTGTCCAGACCTTCTTGAGATGTCATCTAACTGCGCAGAACTCCCAGTTTGAGATCGATAGCATAATGTTGCTAAAAGAACACTCTACAATGAGGAAACAAGGGAATGAGGATGTTAAAGGCAGAGTTGTGAATCTTCATCCGGGGATGTGTATCTATATAAATGTATTGTGTAATGGGAGGTAGGTATATTAAATCTTTATGGAAAGAGAGAGAGAGAGAGTTGTGTTGTCAATCTTCATTCAGGGATGTGTATCTAATCATCAATGTATATAAATGTATTGTGTAACGGAAGGTAGGTATGAATGTTTAAAGAGAGAGAGAGAGATGTAAATGTATTTTGGACCTGTAGTCACAATTATTTCACTTATATTGAGGTGGACTATTCTGAATGGTGGAGGAAACTGGAGTCCCGAAATAAAACCACTGACCTTTGGCATGTGAACTGACCCTTTCTCACATTTGAATCTGCCAAAATGTGAAAGTGCGATTCAAACATAGATGGTGAGAGGCCTTGTGATGTGTAAGCTCCCTATAGACCATTTGGCTTTTCGCTTATATTTGGCCATCACCAGCTAATAGATGAAGTGGAAAAAAGTTTACCTTAGCAGTGTACTCAAGGCAATTGTGAAGTTCGGTAAAAGTGTTTTACAGCCAGTTTACATTCTTTCACTAAATGTATTATTGAGTCAGTTGTGGATGGTGGAGGAAACCTGAGTACCCAAAGGAAACCTCTGACCTTTAGCAAAGGACCTAATGATCTTTCTTATTAGCTTCTACCCTATGTGCCATAGTGAGATTCGAAGCTAGATATAAAGGGTGCTGTGATCTGTAAGAGCACACTTTAGACCTCTTGGCCACTTAGGCTCCTGAAAATCTAATGACTTATTATTATCCATTATAAGAACTTTTTAAGAAGTGTTCATTGTTTCTTCAAGTTTTTACAGATATTAATTTACTTGAAAATTTTTAGTTCTGTGGGTGGTGAAGAACAGTTATTGGTCCTTACATTTGATCAGTTTAGAATTGGGAGATATTTAAAAGCCAATGTTGTGCACCCATACCAATCACTGGTGGACTCGGGAACGGCATACAGTCGACAGAACAGATATGGATACAGTCGATACAAAAACTCCTCAAAATCTGCAAATGGATACTTGATTCCAGGAGAAAAACCAAACAAGTATGTTACAACATCTGTCAGTAGTCAGGGTTGTCAATCTGCATAATTTCAGGCCGAAAATGGGCCTATTCTAAAAAAGTAACCTACCATAAATCCACGCCTATAAGATGGGGTTTATTACATAGTTTTTACTTTTTATCTTACAAGATGAGTACACAACTGAGGGGTCGGAATTCCTGAAAAATCACATATGATGGTCATGTCTTCCATTTTTCTTATATATATGGTAAATATGCTAATGAATATTCCCTCTTGAAACAAACCAAGTGCAAAATTATATTCTTAACATTTCTCATATAGATTGTATTCATTAACAATTATTAGGCATTTTCCACAAAATGGTATAAAAGGACAAGCATTTTCCCATCTTAATTTATCCTGTACCTAATACCCAACAGGTGTGCAACAGCCCTGGTGATGTCCTTGGTTGTTCATAGTGTCTAAGTAGCAGAGAAAAATTTTTCTGTTGCTGAGATTTATCTTAAGTTTAAGTTTTCATCTTTACCTTACTGGAAACATCAAATTTTGAACTATACTGAGACATATAATATGGAGTCTGTTGTGTTTGTTTATTTCTAGAAATGTGATACTAGATGCTGTCCATAAAAGTGAGAGATAAAGAAACAATTCTGAAAAATCATGAGTTTAGCAAAAATATCCATCAGTACTTTTATCATCTCTGGGTTGATTAGAGAAATTTACCTAGTCGGTTATGTTGAAATCTTTAATACAGTTTTCACCATAAGTGACTAGACACCCCTAGCACTGAAGTTAAAGCGGTATTGTTAACGATGAAACATGATCAGTTTATATGTTTTAAACATTTTCTGAACATCACATTTTTTTGTTATTTTTAGATTTGGTAGCAGACTCCATTTACCAAACAGACTTCCTCATTATAATGTACCTGAAACATTAAGAGATTGTATATTAGAATATAGAGATGAATTAGAGGTGAACTTTTCAGAACTTACTCAGGTATTTTGAAAATATTTTTATCACAGTTTTCATGTGTTGTTCATAAGTGACATTTTGTTAAAGTAATTATCACATTTTCAAACACTTGAGCCATCTTGGTGACCATGTGGTCTAAAGCATGTGCTTACTGATCACAGCAGGTCACCTAGGTTGGAATCCCATTCGGTACACATCTAGTATGGGAAAGTTTGTCATTTATCTTGCGGAAGGTCGTGGTTTTCTCAGTGCTCTGTGGTTTACATTGCCAACCTAGAACTTATCACCCAGAAGAATGGGAAAGAATCTTGACTGGGGCCTAAACACTACTTCTCCACTCATGAAATATCAATGAAAATAATGGTAACATGGTTACTTTGCCAAGGGGGTAATTTTCCCTTATGTTTGCATTTTCATAAAACAATAGCCACTAAAAAACTCTTTATAGTTCTGCTTCTGTTTCTTTAGCTTCTATCCCTTGACTTTAGACTTTGTCCGAATAATAGGAAATGGGTGTAGTTGTGCTTTGTGTTACTCTGTATTTAATTTTTTTTCCGCAGCCCATTTGGTCCATTTTTGGGCCCAATTTTGGGCCATAGTAATGTCATCATATTACAAGTAACACTTCTTATATGTTTTTCCATTTCTACTAACTAGAATTGCCATTGGCTACTATTTTCTTAGAAATTCTTTTCAAAGTAACATGTTTTAGCAAATTTGTAAAAAAAAAAAAAAAAAATAATAAATACAAAAATAAACTTTAAAAAATTCTTCATTTTCACAAATTTTGGAAAATTGTCTATTATTAATTGAATATTTTTTTTAAAACCTAGACACTTGTTTACCTTTTTTGTGTCCAGTTATTTACATATTCTTATCTATCTTGTTTTTTTAGCAATTGAACATAAAGAACTATGTAAAAAGATTCCACACACTACTACATCTAGAAGAAATACAGATGGATATAGATATTAGGGAGTTTGATCTAGATAGGGTATATTTATATACAGTAAAAGACTCAATTCATTGCCATCATTTGGTCCCAATTTTGGTATTATAAAGGGTCTGGGAATGAATTTTTGGAAAATTATGAAAAAAAAGAGAAAAAGAAATAGACTGCAGGAAATTCAAAATAATGTGTTGAAAACCAAATGAGCAAAAATATCATGAGGCATTGTAAAGAGATTTTACTGCAAGATGTAAGCTTTTGGTCATCTGATTGATTAAATTGGATTTCACCAGCTATAAGTCAATAATATAAAGTGCAAGGAATTTTTACCTTTGTAGTGCATTCAGTGAAGAGGATTCTCTATTGTTTTAAGGTATCCTCCGAAAGACCCCTTTTGCTCATCTGAAGAGGTAGAACTCCATTCATTCAAAACCCAACTAATTGATAAACCAACCTGTTTGGCCAGGGTTGGCCCACAGACAGTATAACTATTATTTTGAAGCAAATATCACAAGGGGTGGGGGTGGTTACTGATCTTTTCTGGTCTGTTAACAGTTTTGTGTGCTTTCAACAAAAATACTACAGAGCTGCAAAGCATGATTTACACATGGTACATGTGTGACATTGACTTTAGTGTAATTTTGAAATGTTAAATTTTGAAAAATACCCAGGATTATAACTGAATGTCCCATTTAATTGTACAGGTTTGTCTGAGACCTGTTGGTGAGTTTTTGGCACTGAAAGTTCCCGGACTAGCTGAAGGAAGACCATCGGTACTGATTGGCGATAAAGTAATGTTATCAGACCCAGGGGATATAGATGGACCTGTTTACGAAGGATATGTTCATGAGGTTTGTGTTTCTGTTTCAAAAACTTTGGTTTTCTGTCCTTTCTGTAATTTGAGTGCGACTTTTGATTGCTGTTTGACATCATCTACATAAAGTTAGATTTTTAGACAGTATTAAAGAACTGATGAGTGGAACTCCTTAAAGGTGGACCAATAAGGTTGCAACAAAATAGTGTAAATGTGTTCATTTTAGCATGTACAAATTATAATGTGGGTAAATTCATGTAAAATTGGACTAGTGTTATTTATGGATCAGCTTTTACAGTGTATGAACAACATTCAAGACTGTATTTCTTTCAAAATTTGCCATTGGATGTGGGCATGCTTGTCGTTCTGACACATTCTAGTTAATGAATATTATATATACATGTACTTTTAGAATGATGATTTTACAGTTTTTAGTCATACATTTATTTCAGTTGATGTGTAATGAAGTCCTGATAAAGTTCAATAAAGATTTCCACAATACCTATACAGGGAAAGATTTTAATGTTATATTCACATTTAATAGGTAAGATTTGTTTAACAAAGTCCAGATCACTGTTCTTATCAAATTCAGCGTTCATGTCACATAGTTGGCTGCCTTTATGAGAAATGATATTCAATTTTCTTGGATTCTAAATTATAGGAGGCATACAATTCAGGTTTCAGTGATGGGTTTCTTGGTTTTTTTTTTTTTTTTTGCTGAAAGTTTATCAAAGTCTAGATCGATTTTCAATATTCTTGTCACATTGTTGGTTGTCTTATTACAAATTACCAGGCGTAATGGTCATAAAACCATTAAAGTTCTTAATTACAGCTGCAGAAATATGAATTTGTCTTGCGCCCAAGATTGATCCATAAAGGAGCATCAGAAGATATTTCTTTCTCCCATACTTCACTGAGTTATTCCGTTGGTTGCTAGGTGTAAGATATCTCTTGTCTTACACCCCCTGTGTAAGACAAGCTACACACGCTGTTTGGCTCGTAGGAAATATCAATTGTCTCAACCAACAATTTTCACAACATCACAATCATTTACACACGCTTAATTGGTGACGTCATAATTATTTTACGTGAGGACGTCAACAAAATTGATGACGACAATTTCAGAAGGCATCGATCATGGCCTGAAAACTGAACATTTGATGATAATTTTTCTTTACCAATCATGTTTTATGCTGCAAATGTGTGAGAAAAAGAATCCTACACCAGTAACAGTGTAAAACAGAGATTTCTCACACCTGTGACATGGAAATCCTGCATTTTTACCCATGTGGGATTTCCTTGTCTCATCCTAGGGTTGAGACAGGCTACACACTGAATTTCCCGCGTAGTTTTACCTGCTCTGGATTTATTGTTGGGAGGACTTAATAAGTTGGGAAAAGTTCCGAAGTCAACCAATGATTTCTCAACGTCACAATCACTTCCACACGCTTAATTGATGACCTCATAATCATTTTACGTGAGAAAGTCAACAAAAAATGATAACGTCATTTTCAGCAGGCACAGGATGGTGACATGAAAACTGAACATCTGATGCATTTTTAGCTCACCTGAGCACAAAATGCTCAAGTGAGCTATTGTGATCAGTCTTTGTCCGTCGTGCGTCGTGTGTCGTGCGTCGTGTGTCGTGCGTCGTGTGTCGTGCGTTGTGCGTCAACTTTTCATTGTTAACACTCTAGAGGCCACAGTTTTAGTTATATCTTCATCAAACTTGTCCAGAACGATGTTCAGGACAAAAGCTAAGTCAAGTTCATATATGGGTTATGTTGGGTCAATAAGTAGGTCACTAGGTCAAATCATAGAAAAACCTTGTTAACACTCTAGAGTCCATATTTTTTGTCCAATCTTCATATAATTTGTCCAGAGCGATGGTCATGACTAAAGCTAGGTCAAGTTCGTATATGGGTTATGTTGAGTCAATAAGTAGGTCACTAGGTCAAATCAAAGAAAAACCTTGTTAACACTCTAGAGACCATATTTTTTGTCCAATCTTCATATAAATTGTCCAGAACAATGTTCATGACCATAGCAGGGTCAAGTTCATATATGGGTTATGTTGGGTCAATAAGTAGGTCACTAGGTCAAATCATAGAATATCCTTGTTAACACTCTAGAGTCCATATTTTTTGTCCAATCTTAATATAATTTGTCTAGAACAACGTTCATGACCAAAGCAAGGTCAAGTTTGTATATGGGCCATGATGGGTCAATAAGTAGGTCACTAGGTCAATTCATAGAAAATCTTTGTTAACACTCTAGAGTCCATATTTTTTGTCCAATCTTCCCATAATTTGTCCAGAACGATGTTCATGACCCAGCAAGATCCAGTTCGTATATGGGCCATGTTGGGTCAATAAGTAGGTCACTATGTCAAATCATAGAAAAACCTTGTTAACACTCTATAGAGTCCATGTTTTTTGTCCAATCTTCATATAAATTGTCCAGAATGATGTTCATGACCAAAGCAAGGTCAAGATTGTATATGGCTTATGTTGGGTCAATAAGTAGGTCACTAGGTCAAATCATAGAAAAACCTTGTTAACACTATAGAGTCCATATTTTTTGTCCACTCTTCATATAAATTGTCCAGAACAATGTTCATGACCAAAGCAAGGTCAAGTTCATATATGGGTTATGTTGGGTCAGTAAGTAGGTCACTAGGTCAAATCATAGAAAAACCTTGTTAACACTATAGAGTCCATATTTTTTGTCCAATCTTAATATAATTTGTCTAGAACAACGTTCATGACCAAAGCAAGGTCAAGTTTGTATATGGGCCATGTTGGGTCAATCAGTAGGTCACTAGGTCAATTCATAGAAAATCCTTGTTAACACTATAGAGTCCATATTTTTTGGTCCAATCTTCACATAATTTGTCCAGAATGATGTTCAGGACCAGAGCAAAGTCAAGTTCGTATATGGGTTATGTTTGGTTAATAAGTAGGTCACTAGGTCAAATCATAGAAAAACCTTGTTAACACTCTAGAGACCATACTTTTTGTCCAATCTTCACATAATTTGTCCAGAACGATGTTCATGACCAAAGCAAGTTCAAGTTCGTATATTGGTCATGTTGGGTCAATAAGTAGGTCGCTAAGTCAAATTAAAGAAAACCCTTGTTAACACTGTAGAGTCCATATTTATTTGTCCAATCTAATTTGCCCAGAACAATTTTCAGGACAAAAGCTAGGTTAAGAAAATAATGAACTTTGTTAACTCTCTATTCATGTCATTATTCGAAAAATGTGTAGAATTCAGTTTATTCTCAGGTGAGCGCCCAGGGCCTCATGGCCCTCTTGTTTTGTTTATAAATCATGTTTTTTGTTGCAAATGTGTAAGAAAAAGAATCCTACACCAGTAACAGGGAAAGACAGAGATATCTTAAACTCGGATGAATATTTTCAATGCCCAGAACTCGCTAAAGCTTGTTCTGGACAGGATATGAGATATCTCTGTCTTACCCTGTTACCAGTGTAAGATTCTATTAATCTCAAACTTTGATTAATATTTACAATGTCCAAAACTCGCTAAGGCTCATTCTGGACAAGAAAATATTCATCCTCGTTTGAGATATCTCATTCTTACACTGTTCTTGGTGTAAGATTCTATTAATCTTGCACCCCTCCCCATTGTGCAAGACAGCCTACCGGTACATTCTCTTTTTCTCACCAAGATTTACGGGTGAAATCACAGGTTTAATCAGGGGCTGTAAAATATGTTTTGCAAAATGTTTTTGCAAATTGGTGTTAAAATATGTTTGTTTCTAGGCATACAGGAGATGAAAAAAAAACTTCAGCAGAGAACCACACTTACTATTTGTACATGTAATTAGATTTCTTTGTTTGTCAACAGAGCACCTGTTAGACGCTGTCATCAAGCTGCAGAGTTTGCTGTTAATCTAGGTGAAAATGGTAAGTCAAAATGCAAAATCATGATATTTTTGTGTTGTCATGGTGAAAAAACGTAAACTAGATGTAATGTTTCATTTCCTGAATGTTATTGTTCTAGTAAGTGAACGTAGCTAAATAAACAGGAGGGGTGCATGGTTACTAATGGAAGTTTACACGGTAAACTTATTTTGCCAGTTGCATAGCATTTACATGTACATGTACTTTGGTTTGAGATTATGATTTGGACATTGATTGGCATGCATGCTTTTGATTATCAACGTTTGCTTGTATTTAAATAGCAAGTTCAACACTTTAAAAGTTTATGGTCAAAGGGGAGATAACTCAAATAATACAATCATTCTTTATTATTTCAAAGATTAAGGTTAGGGTTGTTACAAAAATGTGCTTAGTTCTATTAAGAGCAGACAATCTAAGCAATATTATTGTGTTTTTGTTTTACCAGTTCTGTTTCCTAAAGCATTGCTACCAAAATTGTCTAGGACTTTAGATTGGAAAGAAAAGGTTGAACCAGATATTCAGCCAGCTTCAGGAATTAACCAAAAGTTATTCCAGTCAGTGCAGTTTTTTAACCCCACTTTAAATGAAAGACAGAAGTCAGCAGTACACAGAATCCTACAAGGCCAGTCTAGACCTCTTCCATATGTTCTGTTTGGACCACCAGGTAAGCCTCTGATATCTTGTATTTTTGGGATTAAACAAAGTTGTTCCAGTCACTGCTATGTTGTTATCCGCAAGCATGTGCTTTAGACAATATGGCCAAATAGGTTACATTTCTTTAGGACATAGGTAATTAAAAGTAGATTCATGTTGCTCACTGTTTAATAATATACATATATTGTCCCATCTCAAGTTTACTGTCACCTGATGTAAATATACATATTTATAAAATTATTTTAAATTTATACATATTTATGCTACCTTTAATTGTTTGCCAGTTTGCTTGCCAAAGGTCTGTGTTTTTGTGTGGGCACTCTGGTTTTTTAAAAAATCTTGGTACTGACCTGACCACCTTGATATGAAGGAAAAAAACTTGATTGGAGCATAAAACACCATACTCAACTCATCTCTTTGAAAATTCATAATTTTCATCTGTTTGTATGTTATTGAGCTGTAAATGGTAGAACAGCTCACACATTTTGTACAGTGAAACGTCCTGTATTTCACAGTATGTTGTGTTTTCTAAATGTTGTTTTTTGTGTATTACAGGTACGGGTAAAACTATTACCTTAGTAGAGACTATGTTGCAGGTATTAACTAAGATACCATCAAGTAGAATACTAGCATGTACCCCCTCAAACAGTGCTGCTGATCTTATAGTAAGTACTGTGTAGTACCTCAGCAATACTAATAATCTAATACATGTACAGTAAAACCTTTATGATAAAAGACCATCCATGGGACTTAAAAATGTGCTGGCCCAAGTTTCACAATAATTTATAACTAATATTTCCCTTTACTTAAATCTGGTAAATTTTGGCAACATTAAATGGTACTACAAATTGTCGTATCGCTGGTCACGCCCACAATGTTCCGACAAATGGCCGGATGCTTGATTAACATGCAAAAAGAATGAAAACTCGACACGAATTTCGCCATTTAAGGACATGACACAAGTACGTCATTAGTTGCTGTGACACTGCTTTGGTACCGTGATGGCGGCCAGTGTCAGAACATTGTGGGCGTGGCCGGCGATACGTCAATTATAGCTGTAACTAGTTTTGACTGATCTTTAAATGACACTTTCAATTCCTCAGTATCTTAAAGATTAACAAAATTAAACAGACTTTAAATTTTCAAAATTTAAGTGAAGGAAAATCTTAATTAAGAAATGATTGTAGAACTGGGGCATAGTCCTAATGGACATGTGGTATGAATGTAGAATGGTCACTACAGGAGGTTGAACTTAGCAGCAGTCTTTATATAAAAGCGATTGCTATAGCAAATTTACTGTGCAGACAGGTGGTCTTAATTTAGAGGTGGTTGCTATTGCTGGTTTTGCTTTGTAGGCAGGTGGTATTTATATAGAGGTTCCTGCTCCATTAGGCTTCACTTTATAGGTAGGCGGTCTTTATTTAGATGTGATTACTATATCAAGTCTGAGTATATAAAAAAGGTGGTCTTTATAAAAAGATGATTGCTATAGCCTGTTTTACTGTGGTTATCTTTCTAATACTTAGGAGCAAATATTTTAAGAACGGTGATTGGTAATTTTATCATTTTCACCTTTGCAGTTGAACTGTGTATAAGTGTTTCTTCCTTGATGAAACCACTGGCAATATGCTAAAATCTCATATTATTGTGTAACATTATGAAACATGATACATTGTGTATCTATTCATAGCTTAATAAGTACATAGTAATTTGGTCTGCAAGTCCTATCAAAGATCTTTGATTTATTATCCAGATATGACAATGTTCCCCACAATTGGATTTCAGACTGATTGAGTGAGTGAGGTTTTACTTTCCAGTGAAGAATATTTCACTTATATTTAAACTTCATCAAAATTGAATTTTAAGTATATCATTTATATTGAGACATCACAGCTATAGGTAGAGACAGAAACTTTTGCCTTTGCAAAGTGTGTGCATAACAATGTTCAGAAAGAGGTTTTTAGTGTGCTGCATCTATCTTGACATGGGGCATCAGTTTTTAACATGTTTAAGGTCTCTTCTGAAGGACACGGTGTATTTCATTCTAAATACAGAGTGCTTGGTGAAAGAACAGTCACTACTTGTTTTCAATTATTGGCCAGACCAGGGTTCAAACCCTGACTTCCCATACATTGAGCAAGCATTCTAGGAATTGAAAATAAACTTTACTTTCAGCATCAAAAGACAAATGGTTACATGGTATCTACTCATGTCTATTGTTATGTTACAACTAAATCATGCTGGTCACATGGCAAGACTTATACATGTATACCCTATTTACTTATTATCTTTATAGGTAGAGAGACTACACCTAAGTGGCTTAGTTAAGACATCAGATATGGTACGACTTAATGCATTACAGAGGGACACAGAGGTTAGTAGTTATTTTTAAATATTAAATCAAAGATTAAATTCAGAATTGTTAAAAAAAATCTTAATAGATACTTAATCTTAGAAACAAAAACGTGAACCCTTATCAAAACTTTTATGTTTTTTTTTTAAATTTGTCTCCACTGTAGGAGCCTCAATGGCAAAGTTGTTTTAAGCACATGCTTCTTTACCACAGCATCTGTCTTTACCTAGGTTCGAATCCCGCTCGCTCGGACAGATCCAAGTGTGAGATTTTATCAGTTCACATGCCAAAGGTCAAAGTTTACTCTGCTTTCCTGAACTGAAACTTATGTTCCTAAATGTAAGTAAAAGAATCTAGACTGAAACATGAAATAGCATTACTCCACTATACTGAAAAGGGCCTTGGTGGTCAAGTGGCCTGAAGCATGCTTATGGATCACAGTGCCTCTCACGGTCTAGGTGCAAATCTCACTTGGAACAGATCCTAGCGTGGGATAGTTTGTCAGTTCACTTGTGGAAGGTCAGATTTTTCTCTAGGCACTATGGTTTTATCCACCCTCCATGAACTGACCATGTTGATACAAGTGACAGAATCTTGACAGGGATGCAAAACTCTTTTCTTCAACTCTTCTGAAAAAATAACAAAAAAACTAAAAACATATTATTTCCAGATTGTCTTTTTCTAAAACCTCTTTTTTATCTACCTGTAGAATCTGTCGGAGAATGTAAAGCCATACTGTTCAGTGGGTGAAGACTTGGTGCTAACATCACATTACAGAATTATTGTGTGTACCTGTGTAACAGCGGGACTGCTGTACTCACTAGGGATGCAAGCGGGTCATTTTTCACATGTGTTTATTGATGAGGTATGTTATTTTTTATGAGAGCTTGATATTGTTATTTTCTTGCTCTTTTGCATGAGTTACAAACAGAGCTAATTTCACAATCATTCATTTAATGTCCTATTTACCGTAGGTATTTTCGTATTACAGGAGATTTGCTGGTATAAAGTCTATATAGAAATGTTACTGGTAATTTTAATTCCAACTGCATGCGTCTCAGTTTAGTTATAAGAAAGATAAGGAAATGTGACATTTTCCTGAAGACTAAAGATCAATATAAGAAAAAACAAAATAGTATAAGAAAAACCAATAAATAAGTAAATAAATAAATAAATTGATTAATAAATATTTAAATTGAAATAAGTAAATAAATAGAAATTAAAAAGTCAGAAATATAAAGAAAAATCTGCACCGATGATGAATATTAAAACACAAACATACATGTTCAAATAGCAATTGCAAAAGAAAAGTAAAAACTTTGAAAACTGGCAAATTTATTTTAAAGAGGTGAATATTTACCAGGGAAGTGAAACTAGGTGCTCCCAAAGGGTAAGCACTTTGTGCTTTGCTAGCTACACCTGCCACATAAAATCAAAATTAAGAACGAAAGGAACATTGAGCTATGTTATAAGCTTGGACCTGGCATATCCTGTATTTTTCTGCCGATAAACAGAGACAAAAATAGTTGAATTGTTTGCTTATTTAGATAGAACATTCATAACAGCATGTTAAATACATGTATATAAATTGATTGATTTATTGCTTATTAATGATTGATGTACAATAGTTCTTGTTCATGTCATTTTTTAGTACAGAATTCTCTTTATATGTGAATAAAACAATTTTTGCACTTTTGGCTTTGTTTGAACTACTAGTAGATATATATGTACATGTATGTATAAAGGCAACCGTTGTTATTATTACAGGCTGGTCAAGCAACAGAACCAGAATGTTTAATATCGGCTTGTATGGTAGCCGGGTCAGATGGTCAGGTAAGTACACATTAAGTAAAATTGTTTACAAATGACATTAGCTCATCTGGTCAAAGGTCATAGCTGGTAAGACACAAAACTTTATAAACTTAAGAAAGCAAAAAATATCTATCCTTTGTCAGTTTCATTAGATTTGAAGGAATGTGTAATATGCAGGGGCGTAGATAGGACCCAAATACAACCGAGGCAAAAATAGAAGTAGGGGTTCCAGGGGCATGCAGTTTATCATATTTACTAACTACTAGTATATCTGTTCTCTATAAATTATTTTTTATCCTTTTCTATTTTTTGTGTTTCTGTAAAAAAATATAATATACTTTATAACTTTTACCGAGGCAAATGCCTCGGTTGCCTCATAGTTAGCTACGCCCCTGAATATGGCAACTATTCTAAAAATACTTAACTTTAAGCATTAAACATGTACATGATTGTATAAACACTGGATTTCAGATAAGCATGTCCAGCAATAATGAATTCAAAGTAATGTACATTATTATGGCAACAGGTGCTTTCATTCATGAAGAAATCATCTGCAATTTTAGGACGTGATTTTTTCAGAACTCATCTGCAGTGTTATGACATCATTTTCTTAACACTTCATAAAATGAAATAAGTAGGTATGGTTTTTGCTTGACATGCCACATTAATGATCGTTGCTGTTGATTTGATTAAACAACTTGTAAAATAACAGATATTCTATTATAATAAATTTTTACATTACATTTTAGATAATATTGGCTGGTGATCCTATGCAGTTAGGGCCAGTATTAACTTCCAGATATGCCAAGAAATACGGATTAGAACTCTCCTATCTGGAAAGGTTAACTAGAACGCCACTTTATGAGAGAAATGAATTGATGTTTTCTGATCATGGCTGTTATGATCCACTGCTGGTATGTTACTGTAAATGTGTTTGATTTTGCCTTTAATTTTTGCCAATTTGTATAAAAAATATGATGAGCTGTCATTTATTTACACACATTTTATATTTGTGATTCAAAAATGTCTTCATTAGTATGTAATGAATATAAAAAAAAATAAAAACAATCATACAATGTACCACTCATGTCCAAATCACAATAAAAAGCAAAGTAAAAACAATGAAAACTTCCAAATGAAGTTAAACATGTAACTTCCACCAGGGTTAGTTGGTTGGTTGAATGTTGCTTATAATTGCATCAGCAATTTTTCAGCTATTCGGGATGAGAACTATTTTATTAGTCTATGGATTAATCTATGAACAAGTCTGTGTATGCATGTAAAGTGCGAGTGTGTTTTATGGTCTGCCTTGTACTAGCGTGCACTCAGGGCGACTTTAACGTGCAAGTTCATAGTCAGTACGCCACAGACAACTTGCAAGCGTACTACTCCCCCAGTCACCATGTACTGACACAGGGTGAACCAGTAAACTGACGTTTTATACATTAGGCCACCGCGGCCTCTAACTTCCAACAGGGAAGTAAGACCCAATGCTTCACAAGGGTAAGCACTTCCTGTTTAGTTAGCTACCACCACCACATGTGTAATCAAAATTGAGAATGAAAGGAACATGGAATTATAGGATATCAAATATACCTAGGATAATTTTGGATACAAACATGACAAAGACATCAAACTTATCAATATTTTGATAATGGCTATAAAATTAGGGCTCAAGATAAGAGGTGATTAACACTTAACGGTACAATTAAACTTGGTTATAATGACCCTCAATAACTTGCAAATTGCTCATTGCCATTTGAAGTCCCAAAGCCGGTTTCTTTAAGTTTTTCTTTCCAAATCACTTAATGACGCAAAAATCTGACTGAAAAAATGATGACAATAATTCAAGGTTTCGATGTATTAAATTTTTAATGGGACATTATATTATTCCTTGTAGGTAACAAAACTTGTAAACAACTACAGATCACATTCGTCAATACTCAATATATATTCCAAATTATTTTATGATAACGAGTTGATCGTTAATGCAGACCCCAAGCTTACCCACACCTTAACTGACTGGGACATGTTACCAAAGAAAGGGTTTCCTTTTATATTCCATGGAGTAAGAGTAAGTAGACCACTGTGTTACCATAGTTACTATAATCATATTCATTTTAGTGGTGTACAGTACATATACTAACTTTACTTTGGCCTTTAACTCCCAGTTGAACTTAGGACATTGACAAAATCTTTCCATCGGGCTTTGTTCTGTGCAATTTTCAATGTCTGTCCAGTTGTATCCCATTTGTTTCAATTCTACTTTTTTTCTATGTGTTTAGGGTACATACATGTATATAGGGTCATAAATAAGAACTGTAATCGTATTAATTTTAAAGGTGTAGTAATTTTAGCGATTTTTGTGACGATACAGTAGAACTACTTAAATTTCATCTCTAAATTAAAAACAATCATGTGTGCAAGATGATCCTTAAAATTTATGCTAATTCAAGTCTGTGTGAATTTACCCATATTGTATACATGTATGTAATTTGTATTATTTTTTTTAGATTAAAAGTACATTGTACATCTTGTAATTAAACAAATTCAGAGTTGTGAACACAAGTCTTTATGGATCTTTACATAGTAGGTGCTACTCTGACATAACATAGCACTTGTCATAACTTGGCAGGCTACTTTTATTGATTGGGTGGGATTGATGGTACAATGTTTTGTGTTTTAATTCTCAGCCAGATTTTTAAACAGAAACTGAAAAATAAATGACACATAAGACAAAATTAGTACAGTACTCCTCACTTCCCAGGTTGAATCCCACTAGGGACATATCCTAGAATGAGAAAGTTTGTCAGTTTGCTTTGACTAAGGTTGATGGTTTTCCCTTAGCACTCCAGTTTCCTCTACCATTCCTTAACTGACCACCTCAATATAACGTGTATAAGTTAAATGGGATGTGAAACTTCATTTCTTCACTTCACTCCTTACTCTGACTTTATGGGGCCATTTCTAAAGAAATTGAAATTGATCAACAGGTTTTTGATTATAATTTTGGGATAAAATTGTCATTTTTTAACTCACCTGTAAAAAGTAAGATGGAAAGGCTTTTGTCATAGCCCTGTTGAAAGTTTTATAATCTGTAGTCTTGTTTTGTATGTTTTCATCATTGTTTGTATTGTGTCTTGTTTCTATTTTTCATATCATGATTTCTTTTGTTTAAGAGTTTATTCTTGGTTGTTTTGGCTGTTGCCACTGCTGTACTTGTCATTATTTAATATTTACATTCTAATTTTGCAATTTTTCAAAATACATGATTTAAGTCAACAAATAGTGCCATTTAAGATGTTTTATTATATATGGTTAATTACTGTTTAATATTACTGTATTTTATATCACATAGGGTGAAGATTTACGAGAAGGTAACAGTCCATCATGGTTTAATCCAGCGGAGACGGTCCAGGTGATACGATATCTACAAGGATTACTGCAGGATAAAACACTCAAATTAACACCTGATGATATTGGCATTATAACACCTTATAGGAAACAGGTACTGGCCACAGTTTCATAATTTCATTCCTTATCTAAGACTTTTCTAAACTTAATTTTTTAAATTTGAAATCTGAATAATTTTGTCAGTTTTCAAAATATTCATAAATATAAGGTCTCATTTTGTTGCACCATTTTAATTTTAGTATATATACATGTACTATCAAATTTGCAAGATTTACATGTAAGTTAAGGAATGATTGCAAAACTGGAAAGCTTATCAGCATCAACTCACAGGATTACTTGTGTGACGTGGCTTCTTACAAGAACTTTTTAACGGGTTAAAAACAGTTTAAAACTATTTACACACGTTGCCACTTCCCTCTGCTCTGCACTGGAACTGTGGAGCATGATCTTAAATGACTCCACAGTTGCCTGTGTGACAACCTTCACTGGTAGCGTGTTCCACTCTGGGATGGTGAGAGGGAAAAAGCTATACTTGTAGGTGTCGTTGTTGCAGCTGATAGGGATAAAGCTGATGCTGTTGTGTTCCCTTGTCTGTCTAATGGATGGTGTTACGTCCTTGGGTAGGCAGATAACTTTAGAACTCTAAAAATGCTTAAGGAGCTACTTTGATGGTACATATTGTAAGTCATATTATCTCTGAACCATTTGTTCAGTAAAATTTTGGTTTTTGTCATTAGAAAAGGTTATAGCAATGAGTCAAGTTAGACTCATAAAAACATAAGAAATGGATTTTGGGACTTCAAAATAGTGTGGCAACAAACCAGGCTGAGGTGGCAAAGCTATCAAGTGGCAGCATAACAAGGTTTTACTATTTGTTGGATTTTACAGGTTTACCTTATACATGTACAGTAAAACCTCAATTCATCGCCATCATTTGTTTAGTTAAATTTTGGCGTTATAAAGGGGTTTGGCGATAAATCGGGGGAAGCGAATAAAGAAAAACATAAACAAAATGGATTTTGGGACTTCAAAATAGCGTGGCGATAAGCGAGGTGGCAAAGTAATCGAGGGGCATTATAACGAGGTTTTACTGTATTTGTGTTTTTAACTTAATTACAGGTAGAGAAGATAAGACTGTTGATAGACAAACTAGGTATAGATATGGTCAAGGTGGGATCTGTCGAGGAATTCCAGGGACAAGAAAGACAAGTCATTATTATTTCTACTGTAAGTACAGTCCATCCTATCTGAAAGTCCACCTGTATATAAGAACCACTTGCTTATAAAGGCCAGCTAAATTGTATCCCCATTGTTCTTTATTCATATTATTTGAACCTGCATATAAAGGTCACCTGCCCATAAAGGCCACCCAAGGAAACCAGTAAAAGTGGTTTGACTGTACAGTTAGATCTATTGTTTACTCTGAATCAGGAAATTGTTGCTAGTTAATTATTAAACCATACTTGCACATGTTTCATAGAATTAGTTTCCTGTGCTAATTCCGAATATTCAACCTTGTTGTTAAAGATTCCATTGATACCAGCAAGTATAAAGGACCAGCTTATGTAAATCAAATTGGTTTTTATACATATGATACAATGGGTTTTTTTAATTGTCAAACATTTAAACATTTGATAGGTGGTCTTTATATAGAGATGTGTATAATAGCAGGTTTTATTCAAGTGTTGGAACTAATAGTCCGACAGCTAGTCCAAAACTGGTAGCTTGTAACTTTTTCAATAGTAGTATCTTATGTACAACAATAGAAAATGTTGGAATTATCAATGCAAGGACTGGATGAAATTTTCAACATATTTCCAACATGGTTTCAATACTATAATTGTATTTATTTATTTTTTAGGTCAGATCAAATGAGAAGTATGTCGGATTTGACAAGAGACACACCCTTGGTTTCCTTAGCAACCCGAAAAGATTTAATGTTTCCATATCTCGAGCACAAGCATTGATGATAATTGTTGGGAATCCATATGTACTATCCCAGGTATGACAATAAACTTATGAATATAACAAAGTCCGGATTATATTAATGGTATTGTGTATGAAAGAAAGTGTAAAATCAAGATTCCCAATGACAGTGTTGCAGCTGAAAAAAAAACTGATTTCATGCATACAGCTGTAAGAATAAGGTCCAATTCTGACAACATTTAACAATGTTCTGCACAAATAGATACAAAGCAAAACAACAAAAAATAAGTTCTGTTTCAAATATACACATCATGTAACTTTCAACATTAGGGGTTTCTGATCTTACCTGTTACCTCTTACCTGTATCCCAAGGGCTGTTTGCCTTTCCGACCCATCTTTTTCAATCTTTTCACATTATAATCATTATCTTTATTGCATTCCGAAGTGAACATATTTCTGATGGGAACCATGTCTATGGATACACAATTTATGATCGCATAAAACTATGTAAACTTAAATATCTTTGCAATTAGAAATTTTCTAAAGTTTTGTAAAATACCCATTTGTATATACATGTAGTTCTTGCTGCTAGTTGTGTTAAGTCCATGGAAACACACAATTTTATTTGCCTAAAATTACTACCAAATAAAGGTAGTTTTCCCTGAAAAAAATGACTAAAACTTCCCAATTTGAAGACTAAAATTTCCAAAACAACATACATATACTAGCAAATTAAATCTAGTTGTCCTTACTCAAAAAAATGTTAGATATTATCATAATGAAACATTTGTGCAATGAGGATCCTAAGCTATTGCAATACCAGGCATGTCATTATACAGTTTACTTTATTTCCGAACTTGAAAATTTCCCAATTTATAAGGCAGAAGGTAGGTTTTAAAAAATGTAACAAATCACTGGACAGATCTTTGATTACTTAAAGTAAACTTGGTTATCTCAAGGGGCCTTGGTGGCCATGTGGTGTAAAGTGCCTGCTAACAGATCACTGCACTCCGCACCAACTTACATGAAGGTTTAAAGCTTCACACTATACAGACAGGTTGTATACTTTAAGCCTCAATCTTTTCAAATTCAACATACGGTAGTTTTTGCATTTTCTTTTTATTTTCAGGATGTTTACTGGCAAGTTTTGATACAGTACTGTAGAGAAAATGGTGGCTATACAGGGTGTGATATACCAGATTTAGATGTCATCAGTCACAGTGGTTGAAGGTTTTTGTACAGTACTGTAGAGAAAATGGTGGTTATACAGGGTGTGATATACCAGATTTAGATGTCATCAGTCACAATGGTTGAAGGTTTTTGTACAGTGCTGTAGAAAAAATGGTGGCTATACAGGGTGTGATATACCAGAATTAGATGTCTAGAGTCACAATGGTTGAAGATTTTCATGCAGTACTGTATAGATCCGTACCAGTGATTATCATCTTTCAGAAGAAGAAGTAGTACTCAAACTAGTTTGAGTGGGATATATAAGAATCACCTGTTCATCTGTCCACCTGTCTTTCCATATAAAATTGTGTATGGGCCATATCTCATAATTGCTTTGGACAACTGTTATAAAACTTGACATGAATAATCTTCATGGTCCAAAGGTGTGTCATGATTTTCTACCAAGGTCACATCAGAAAGGTCAAGGGTCAAGGTCACAGGAAAACGGTGTGTGTGGGGGGGGGGGTATAATTGTATCACAATTTAAAATTTTGAAGATCTAGGGTCACTGACTAAATGAACATTTCCAGTAAACCAGATTAGATGAGATATTAAGGATGCATTAATTATTCATTCTCATTGTTTATTTTTAAATGAACTTTGTAATTTATTTTTATGAGTTGGAGAAGAAATCTCACATATCACCAGTATCTGAAAAAGTAACAAACATATACCTCAGAACTTTGTTATTTCACTTTCTCAAATTCTCACAGATAACTCATAGTTATTTTATGGTGCTTACAGATTTTTAGCTCACCTGTGCAAAAGTTGCAGATCAGCAAATGCCATCCCTAACTGACCATTGCATTATTCGTCTTTAAACTTTGTATTTTTTTATCTTCTTCAATACTGTGCCAAATTTCTTGATAATATTGTCAATAATAATGTCTAGACGAATTTAAAGATTTGCACAAATGAAGGGCCCATGTCCCCTTGGGACCCCATAAAGGGGAAATACCCGAAGTAAAATTCTTAAACAAAAATCTTTCTGTTACATAGTGTGATTGTTGAAATGTAGGTATTTCGTGTCAAGTTGGAATTCATGAACCCAAACACTTGCAAGATTCAAAATCAATTGTTTTCAAGTGAAGTAGAATAATGGCATTTTAGACCCATTCAAGATTTTTTCATTAAATCAAGAGGGTCAGTTCTGGAATGGTGGAGGAAACCTGAATACCCTAAATACCATCAAACGTTGGCAAACATACTGATAAATTTTCAAACCTTGAGAGGCTGGGTTTTGAACCTCAAACCTGAAGATCTGCCAGGTTGGGTTTCAAACCTAGGCAGCGAGAGGCTCTGTGATAGTCAGGTCCTTAGACTACTTGGCTACTGAGGGCCCTCCATGCATTTAAGTTACATTGTTCAATTAAATACTTATCTAGTCAAGTAATTAGAAAAATTGTTATTATTGTTATGTTTTAATTTTTTAAGAAATAAAAGTTGAAATATTGCATATATGTGTATTTTTTGTTTTATCTGTATGAAAATCATTTCTGACAGAAAATGTACAAGCAGAACTGGGGGTTTGATATCATTAAACCATGCCCATCCCATTTATTGCATGTGGGAAAGGTTTGCTTACATCATTAACTCACCTGAGCTCATGGCAAGTTATTTAAATGGTCTTTTCCATAGAATTTTTCAATTAAATTACTTCTTCAGACATTAGTAAAGCATTGCAGGGGTGTTGTAAGGCCTGGACCATTTCTATTTTAAGATTCCCAAGATTACAGCCATTGACCTTGTCCTTATTCACGGGTTAATGAGAATAGGGGAAAACTAGAAAAACTGTGAGCCACAAGCTCACAAAAAATACCTCCCCACTCCCAAAAATCCATCGGATCAAATTTTTCAATAGAAGGTGCACATCTACATTATATCACAAAGATTGTGTGAAAGTTTCATGAAAATCCATTGAAGGGTTTAGTAGGAGTTGCGGATAAGAGATAGGTACCCTAAGGTGTAACGGAAGGGCGGACGGACGGACACCCCTATCACTATATACCCCCCACTTTTTAAGCGGGGGTATAATAAGGCCTCTGGCAGATTAAATAGGGTTCTCCGACCTATTTTATGACCAAACATGACCCATGTATGCATCCATTTACCTTTTATCCAGAACATTACTCTGACCAATTCTTAAAAGATTGGAGAAAAGGTGACCCTTGTACTTTTATTCCTTTGATTTGACCTAATGACCTACTTTTTCAAACAACATTACTTATGTATGAATTTGACCTTTATATGTCCTTTGTTGAGGATTTATCTGAGCATAATGGGGTTCGCCGCTGTACCACGTGATACCTTCTAACGTGTCTGTGAAACGCTTGTTTCCAATGGACATGGAAGCACACAATATGACGCTTTCCCCTAAAAACTACGTTATTCCGGGAATTTGTAACGTTGACGTTTTCCAAAATGTTCCACACAAACGTTAAGAGGTATTGATCATGTGGTATGGCCGTGAACCCCATTGGTGAATATTAGACCAAAATTTTTGGCTCTAGAGTGATAAGGAAATGTTGATGGACAAAGACTGATAACAATAGCTCATCACAAGCACTTTGTTCAAGTGGGGTAAAATGAGTGACATGCAATATTGGTGTTTTATGTCCCAGTTAAGAATACCTACCTTGTCCTTGTTATGCCTATATGCACAAGGACATAGGGCAAGTTTTTCTCTTCTCTCTGTCTTGTGTCTTCTCCAGTTCTCCCCAAGTTAGTTAGTGTTCTTTCGAATCTTTCTCCACAGTTCTCCTTTAGGTATTTTTGGGTCTGCCTTGCTTCCTTTTTCCTTCAGGCATTCATCTGAGAGCAACTCTAGTGATGTTTATTATTAGCTTTCTTAGAGCATCACCTAGTTAAGACTACATGTAATTCACTAATTAATATCAAGGCAGTCAATTCTGGGATGGACAAAGAAACTGGAGGACTGTAAGAAAACCACTAACTTTGGCAAGCAAACTGAAAATTTTTCTCAAACGAGGATCTGTTTTTAGTGGGATATGAACCTAGGTGGTGAGAGACACCTAGACACTGATCTGCAAGCCAATTATTTAGACAACTGGCACACATGCTGCTGGAAGCTAAAGAGAGAATCCATAAAAAGGTATCCCCCCCCTTCATTTGCGCTAATAAAAACACAGGAAAAAATTAATATATGGTTTTATTCATCAAATAAGGCAGTACACATACATGTAGCAGCAACAAATTGACCCAGCACTCATATTCAATAACAAAATTATGCATGTTACTTTGTAAATATAAATGGAAATTTGTTTACCACAACAGATAAAATTTTCAAAAAACTGATAAAGACAAAAATAGCACTTAAAATACATGAATAATGAATGATACACATTGTAATGAGGTTTGCCAGCATACCAACTGATATCCAATTCTGTTTCCATGGAAACGGTCATAATGTTCAGTCATAATGTCAATAACACATGTAGGATATGTGAAGATTTAACATGATGAAACAGTCCAGAAATATTGACCATAATTTTTAATTAGGTTTCCAGTTTTTTTTTAAATTTTAGTAGCCAAATTTGTGAAAATTTTAAGTCCTTTTTTAAATTTTTGTTTAAACAAATTTAATGAAACAGTAATGCAGTAATGGAGTTTTACACTCCATTCAGGATTCTTGCACTTGCATGAAGGCAGCAGTTCTGGGATGGTGGAGAAAACCTGAGTGCCCCTAGAAAACCATTGCCCATCGGCAAAGGAACTGACAAATGTACTTGCACTAGGATTAGTCCCAAACTGAATTCAAACCAGGTGGTCAGAGACCCTGTGATCTGTAAGTGTGTGCTTTAGACCACTCTGCCACTGATGCTAAAATAAATTGCTTTTTAAAATAATTTCTCAGAAATTGATAGCCAATAGCGATTTTGGCTACCAGAAATGGAAACCTAGGTTGATAACATGCTAATGGAAATTCCTTTAAAGAAATCAAATCCAGGATATATTCAAAATCGTGATCTATAAATTTACTTTTTTAAGCTCAAAAACTAGGTATTTGAGGCTGAAAACCTAAATTTTGAATCAATATAACCAATGATCCTTTCACCTGGATTTATACATGTAAACCCATAACTTCACAATGTTAGGGCATCAATTTTAAATCTTCATCTTGCGATTTAGATTTCTGTAGGTAAATTGAAATGGGTTGGTTCTTTAAATTTTGTTTTGTGTCACATCAGCGATTTTTCAGCCAATTCCAACAAATAATTTTCTTGTTAACCTCAAAAATTATACTGGTAACAAGGCAGTTAGAAAAGGCTTACCAAAAGGGGTTGAACCCACATCTGTGAGACGCCTTGGTTAAATCTGGCAGTGTGCAAAAAGGTTTACTAAAGGCTATACCACTTCCACCAAGATTCCTAAATTCAAACTTATGCATAAAGGTGTGATTAAATGGATAAAGGTGTGGACCATTTAAATTTTGACCATGCTAACTAAAACCCTTCAAGTTGACTACACAATTAACACTGATGAGATTTGATATCAGATTCTTTGGTACTTTGCACAGGCAAGTTACATAATTGTGACAAATGAAATGTGTACATGCACTATAGCAAGGTTTACATAATATTAAATTATTAATACCTGTAGTCTAGTTTTCAAAATTTGTGAAAATATAGCCCTTTTTAAACTATTAAATTCACATACATGTATTTGCAAAAATAAGTTACTTTTTGAAAGAAATTCTCAGAAACTAGTAGCAAATGGTGATTTTGGCTAACAGGTATATATATGAAAACCCTAGATATAGGTTCAAATGTTAAAAATATATGACAAGTAATAAATTATAGCATTAAAAATTTACAGATAAATTGTAGACCATGAAGTAGTAAAAACTGGTTATAAATATGTTTAGAAACTTCTTAACCTAGAGTAGACCACCTGTCAAAATATCATAATGAGGTATGTTTAAAGCATCCAACAATGGACCAATGCTACCCATTGGTACCAAAAGAAGCAAATTATGGTAGCCAAGGACAACCTGTAGTGATACTCTGAACCTGTATTTATAAATGATGAAGATATGCAGAATTTGATTTAGAAAACACATGTCACAGAAAACTCAAATGCTACCAATTGGTACCAATGGAAACAAATTATGGTAACCAAAGGCAACCAGTGACGATACTTTGAAGCCATGCGTATAAGTGAAGGAGATGGTGATATTCTGAAGCCACACATATAAGTGATGGAGATATGCAGGATTTGATAAGGAAAAGACACAACACAATATAAATACAACTGCTAAATGTTAAGAGGTTAATATTTTCCATGATGGAGACGTTTAATATGTATATCGATATGATGCATGGAGATCATTATAAATAATATCCTTGAGATTAAAATATGTGTGCTGTAAATAGTGATTTTGTTGCGTTTTATTTTCAAAACTGGCAAGATATGATCATGAAGTACTGTAGAATAAAAAATTATTCATGGGGTTTCAAATTAAATATTTAGCTAAATGTCTACTTTTAAAAATTCTATTAATCCACAAACAATGTAGGTTATGATGATGTCTTAGGGTACATGGGACAGGTGTTTGTGAACATGGGCATATCCAGGAATTTGTAAAGGGGGGTGGGGTGGGGTGGGGGGTGGGGTCTAGAATAAACTGTACAGATGAAACAAGTATTGCATTGAATAGACAATCACATGCCCAAGGTACACCCCAGCTTGGAGGAGGGGGGTGTATGAGGTCTTCTCCACTAGAAATTTGAAGCATAACACTCAAAATGACACAATTTCCTTCACTCCTGGAGTAATAATTCTATGTCAAAATCATTGTAAATAAGCCCTACAAAAATTATTTAATTTTTTTTTTTAATTTTAAAGGGAGGATGGGTTCTGGATCCGCCTATGAGTCGAACATAACTACTTTCTATTCATGAATAATAAAATCAACAAGATGATATGATGTCATAAAAAGTACAATCATTTTATGGAGATTATATGGTTAAAATAATTTAAACTTGAGATTAAACAAATTTGAATTAAAAGTTAAATAGAGATTCAAATACATGATGATTGTTGAGCTCAAAATATACATGTAGAAGAATTTTAATATCATTGTAGCACCAAACCTACATGTATATATCATAATACTCTAGATCAGACATTGACGAAAAGAAAATTTAAAAATTATTTTTCACAAAAATGTTCAAAATGACTCGATTCCACCATTTTGTTTTTAGTAAAAATATAAATTTTAATTAGAGGGTACCAATGGAAATCCTTCCAATATCAAAATTGTGTTTTTCTTAAGGTGTAAAGAATACTTGAGCTTAAATGTAAGGAAGAGATACATGATGTATGAATACAATAAAACCTTGTTATAATGACCCCAATTATTTTTCAATCTCGCTTTTTGAATCGTTATTTTGAAGTCCACAAGTCTATTTTCTATGTTTTTTTTTTCTTCATAAGCCTTCTTGGTCCCAGTTTCACAATCAATCCCTACTTAACTAAGATTTCCTTTAACTTAAATTAAGATTTTACTAATTTTTCAGAACTATATAAATAAATACTAAACATAAATGTTATAAACTTAAAGTGATCGTCAAAATGACACCTTAACTTACTGGATATCTTAAAAATTAACAAAACTATTACAATTTCCAATTCGCCCAATTTAAGTTAAGGAAAATCTTAATTAAGGAGCTATTAAGAAACAGGCCCCGGTTTCACAATCATTCCATAGCTAAGATTTCCTTAACTTAAATCTTGCAAATTTTTGTAATCTCTTTTTGAAACTACTGGGGAATATTTTTGTCATGGCTAAATGCAAATGTTTTAATCTAGAAGTGATCTTAAAAATGACACCTTAAATTTCTCAATATCTTGAAAATTAACAAAATTATAAAGATTTGAAAATTTGCAAGATTTAAGTTAAGGAAAATCTTAGCTAAGGAATGATTGTGAAACCAGGGCCTGGAAGTGATGAATCAAGGTTTTACTGTACAGTACATGTATATTCTTTTTTAGCACTATATAACAGCAACCACTCTGTTGGTTACTTAATTACCGTGTTATTGGTCATATAAAAATAAATATGACAGATTCTATAAAATTCACCCTTTACAACAACAACGATTATTGCATCTCTTTTACATTTAGACAATAAAAAGATCTTCTGAAGGGATTGATAATATACAAGTGTAGGTTTCACTGTAAACGTCGTATATATTGTAAACATGTTTAATTTCTGTGTATTAGAATATTTTGACATATCCGCATAGTTAAATTTTTGCGTTTGTAAAATATGCACTATATCATAATAAGCATAATATAATTTTCGCTCTGTATCAATTTTCGCGTATACAACAAATGACCGCGAAATAAGTGAAAACTAGTACACCGAGAAAATAAATGTGTTATCAGTAAACCATTAATTCAGTATAGACAATATTAGACATTATGCTGTTTGATTAAAAGTAAAATCTGGAACATCTCTACAGATCTGGAACAAATTTCCATTGAGCAACTTTCCCAAAAATGACATCTCAAAGTGATATTTTGGTGTTTATGTTTAAATTTTATGAGAAACATGAAATCATATTACATAATGCATTTGAAGAAATTGATGTATAATCATGTACTGCTTACCTAGTCAAATTAACACTAAAATAAATAAATACAAATTTACTAGTTTACAATCAGCATTATTTGACCACTTAAAGCATAGCTAATTTGAGATCTTCAATCTCTTTGTAATTTTAACTTGGAACCCATACTAACACGATAGAACATGCAAATATATGTTTAACTGCTTTATTCATGTACCAAGTAATATCCCATAAGGTTCCTGTGAACTTTAATTGAAGTATCGCCGACTAGGCCTTTGATGTTCCGACACTGCCCGCCATCACGGTACCAAAGTACTAGTGTCATTGATGTCATTAAATTGCACAATTCAGACTGAGTTTTCATTCTTTTTGTGTGTAATTCAAGCATTCCAGCCAGGCCTTTGTCAGAACTTTGTGGACGTAGTCGGCGATCCGTCAATTACCAAATATGGAATGGGAAAGCTTTCCACTCCAAAAAATCCTTTGCGTTAGAATGTTATCCCACGGTAGAATATTTCCCATGCCGGAACATCACCAATGCCAGAATGTTTCCCACTCTGTAACATTTCCCATACTCAGTAGAAATAACTAGTTATGCAACAACATTATGGGGTTAATATACAGTCCAACCTGCTTTAAAAGCCACCTTTATAAAAGGACCGTCTGCTTATAAAGGCCAATAGAATTGTATCCCAATTGTTCTTTATTCATATTATTTGAACCTGTATATAAAGGCCATCTGCCTATAAAGACCATTGTACTGATTCCCTTAGGTGGCTTTTATAGACAGCGTTGACTGTACATGGTACATGAACAAGCTCTATTTCTTTTAATCCTTAAATCAATTGCCACAGAATCCACTGGAACAATCATTTTTCACACTATTCCACAGTTATGTAGGCATAGTAAGTTTATCACAAATAACAATAAATGTTAAATAAATTAGAGTAAATATAACCGAGTAAGCCCTGCTCACGTCATTCTTGTTTGTGGTGTAAAGAGTAAGCCCGCACACTCCACTCAATGTTAGTGGTGTAAGCCGGCCCACTGTGCCCAATGTTAATTGGTGTAAAACAGAGTAAGCCCGGCTCACGTCACTCTTGTTTGTGGTGTATAACAGTAAGCCAGCCCACTCCACTCAATGTTAGTGGTGTAAAACAGAATAAGCCAGCCCACTCCACTCAATGTTAGTGATGTAAGCCGGCCCACTTCACTCATCAGTTGTGGTGTAAAACAGAATAAGCCTGCCCACTCCACTCAATGTTAGTGGTGTAAGCCGGCCCACTTCACTCAATGTTAATTGGTGTAAAACAGAGTAAGCCCACCCACTCCACTCAATGTTAGTGGTGTAAGCCGGCCAACTTCAATCATCCGTTGTGGTGTATAAGAGAGTAAGCCAGCCCACTCCACTCAAAGTTAGTAGTGTAAGCCCGCCCACTCCACTCAATGTTAGTAATGTAAGCCCGCCCACTCCACTCAATGTTAGTGGTGTAAGCCGGCCCACTTCACTCAATTGTAATTGGTGTAAAACAGAGTAGGCCTGCCCACTCGACTCAATCTTAGTGGTGTAAGCCCGCACACTCCACTCAATGGTTTTGATGTATAAGGATTCATTGTTTGTGTGGTTAATAGTTAGCTCCGCCCACTCCCCGCCCACTCCTCTTATGTTTGTGGCGGATCTTTAACATTGTTCACATGGTTATTATGACTGTCTTTTTTCTCCTCGTTTTTATCACAAGAATTCTTCTTCTCTTTGATTTTGTTTATCTGTTCCTCTGTTGGCAGATTCACTGAAAGTATAATAAAACATTTGTGTGAAAACAAAGGGCAATAACTCTATACATTAGGGATCAGGTTATGAAATGTGAACTCGTATGAAATATAACTATAATAGATTATCAATTTTCATGAATTTTTGTTCATAAATGAAGTTATAATGCTAAAACCAGAGGCTCAGTGTGGCTGAACCTGTATCGCTCACCTGACTAAAATGCTTTTAAAGCAAATTTGTATTCCAGTGATGAAAAAATGCACTGTTTATATCAGACAGAATGGCTAAGGAAATCACTGTAAAACTATATGTACCATTCACAGTTTTTTTAATCTGATTAAAATCACATCTCTCACTTGCTCCCCCATTTTTGATATAGGCACACAGTGGGAGATCTGAGGAAACACCGTTTAGGGGCATATGTGAATGAGCCATTGTTGTAACATTTATTGTCCAATGAAATTTCAGCTTCCGAGATTTTGAAAGTGTTTTGCCTTAATTGTAAATGAAACGGGCAATTTGAATTTGTCAATCTAAGTAAAGGACCTTCCATACATCATTCCCATAAAGTTTGGTTCAATTTGCTTCAGTAGCTTTAGAGGAGATAGCAAATATATGCTATTCCCATAGAGTTAAACTATGTTCTGTGCTGGCAGCCATCTTTTTTGGCGGATCAAAAAAATGTCCACAATCTAAGTAAAGAACCATCCATACATCATTCCTGTAAAGTTTGATTCAATTTGCTTTAGTAGCTTCAAAGGAAATAGCAAATATATGCTTTTCCCATAGGGTCCAATGTGAAACAATGTTCTCCACTGGCAGCCATGTTTTATGGCAGATCAGGAAAATTTTGGCAATCTATGTAAAGGACCTTCTATACATCATTCCTGTAAAGTTTGGTTCAATTTGCTTCAGTCATTTCTGAGGACATAGTCAAAAATGCGTTTTTCCCATAAAGTCCAATGTTAAACTATCTTTTGCACTGACAGCCATGTTTTTGGCAAATCAGAAAAATTTTGGCAATCTATGTAAAGGACCTTTTATACATCATTCCTGTAAAGTTTGGTTCAATTTGCTTCACTAGCTTCAGAGAAGATAGTATATATATGCTTTTCCCATAGGGTCCAATGTGAAACTATCTTCTGCCCTGGCGGCCATGTTTTTCGGCGGATCAGAAAAATTTTGGCAATCTATGTAAAGGACCTTCTATACATCATTCCTGTAAAGTTTGGTTAAGTTTGCTTCAGTAGTTTCAGAGGAGATAGCCAAAATGTGTTTTTCCCATAGGGTCCAATGTTAAACTATGTTCCCCGCTGGCAGCCATGTTTTTAGGCGGATCAGAAAAATTTTGGCAATCTTTGCAAAAGACCTTCCATACATCATTCCTGTAAAGTTTGGTTCAATTTGCTTCAGTCATTTCTGAGGACATAGTCAAAAATGCGTTTTTCCCATAGGGTCCAATGTTAAACTATCTTCTGCCCTGGCGGCCATGTTTTTTCGCAGATCAGAAAAATTTTGGCAATCTAAGTAAAGGACCTTCTATACATCATTCCTGTAAAGTTTGGTTCAATTTGCTTCAGTCATTTCTGAGGACATAGTCAAAAATGCGTTTTTCCTATAGGGTCCAATGTTAAACTACCTTTTGCGCTGGCAGCCATGTTTTTTGGCCAATCAGAAAAATTTTGGCAATCTATGTAAAGGACCTTCTATACATCATTCCTGTAAAGTTTGGTTCAATTTGCTTCCCAAGCTTCAGAGGAAATAGCATATATATGCTTTTCCCATAGGGTCCAATGTTAAACTATATTCTGCGCTGGCGGCCATGTTTTTTGGTGGATCAGAAAAATTTTGGCAATCTAAGTAAAGGACCTTCTATACATCATTTCTGTAAAGTTTGGTTAAATTCCCTTCAGTCATTTCTGAGGAGATAGCCAAAATGCGTTTTTCCCATAGGGTCCCATGTTAAACTACCTTTTGCTCTGGCAGCCATGTTTTTTGGCCAATCAGAAAAATTTTGGCAATCTATGTAAAGGACCTCCAATACATCATTCCTCTAAAGTTTGGTTAAGTTTGCTTCAATAGTTTCAGAGGAGATAGCCAAAATGTGTTTTTCCCATAGGGTCCAATGTTAAACTATGTTCCCCGCTGGCAGCCATATTTTTAGGCAGATCAGAAAAATTTCGGCAATCTTTGCAAAAGACCTTCCATACATTATTCCTGTAAAGTTTAATTGAATTCGCTTCAGTCGTTTCAGAGGAGATAGCCAAAATGTGCGTTTTCCCATAGGGCCCAATGTTAAACTTTGTTTGGCCCTGGCGGCCATTTTTTTTTGGCGGATCAGAAAAATTTGGGCAATCTTAGTAAATGACCTTGCATACATTATTCCTGTAAAGTTTGGTTCAAATTGGCTCAGCAGTTTCAAAGAAGATAGCAAATATATGCTTTTCCCATAGGGTCTAATGTTAAACTATCTTCTGCGCTGGCGGCCATGTTTTTTGACGGATCAGAAAAATTTTGGCAATCTACTTAAAGGACCTTCCTTACACCATTCCTGTAAAGTATGGTTAAATTTGCTTCAGTCATTTCTGAGGAAATAGTCAAAAATGCATTTTTCCCATAGGGTCCAATGTTAAACTATCTTCTGCACTGGCAGCCATGTTTTTTGGTGGATCAAAAAAATTTCGGCAATCTAAGTAAAGGACCTTCCATACATCATTCCTGTAAAGTTTGGTTAAAATTGGTTCAGGGGTTTCAGAGGAGATAGCCAAAATGTGAAAAGTTTACAGACGGACTGACAGACTGACGGACTGACGGACGCCGAGTGATGGCAAAAGCTCACATGGCCTTTAGGCCAGGTGAGCTAAAAATGCCTTTTTCCCATAGGGTCCAATGTTAAACTACCTTTTGCGCTGGCAGCCATGTTTTTTGGCCAATCAGGAAAATTTTGGCAATCTATGTAAAGGACCTTCTATACATCATTCCTGTAAAGTTTGGTTCAATTTGCTTCCCAAGCTTCAGAGGAAATAACATATATATGCTTTTCCCATAGGGTCCAATGTTAAACTATCTTCTGCGCTGGTGGCCATGTTTTTTGGTGGATCAGAAAAATTTTGGCAATCTAAGTAAAGGATCTTCTATACATCATTTCTGTAAAGTTTGGTTAAATTCGCTTCAGTCATTTCTGAGGAGATAGCCAAAATGCGTTTTTCCCATAGGGTCCCATGTTAAACTACCTTTTGCTCTGGCAGCCATGTTTTTTGGCCAATCAGAAAAATTTTGGCAATCTATGTAAAGGACCTCCAATACATCATTCCTCTAAAGTTTGGTTAAGTTTGCTTCAATAGTTTCAGAGGAGATAGCCAAAATGTGTTTTTCCCATAGGGTCCAATGTTAAACTATGTTCCCCGCTGGCAGCCATATTTTTAGGCGGATCAGAAAAATTTGGGCAATCTTTGCAAAAGACCTTCCATACATTATTCCTGGAAAGTTTAATTGAATTTGCTTCAGTTGTTTCAGAGGAGATAGCCAAAATGTGCGTTTTCCCATAGGGCCCAATGTTAAACTTTGTTTGGCCCTGGCGGCCATGTTTTTTGGCGGATCAGAAAAGTTTGGGCAATCTTAGTAAAGAACCATCCAAACATCATTCCTGTAAAGTTTGGTTCAAATTGGCTCAGCGGTTTCAAAGAAGATAGCAAATATATGCTTTTCCCATAGGGTCCAATGTTAAACTATCGTCTGCGCTGGCGGCCATGTTTTTTGACGGATCAGAAAAATTTTGGCAATCTAAGTAAAGGACCTTCCTTACACCATTCCTGTAAAGTTTGGTTAAATTTGCTTCAGTCATTTCTGAGGAAATAGTCAAAAATGCATTTTTCCCATAGGGTCCAATGTTAAACTATCTTCTGCCCTGGTGGCCATGTTTTTCGGCGGATCAGAAAAATTTTGGCAATCTATGTAAAGGACCTTCTATACATCATTCCTGTAAAGTTTGGTTCAATTTGCTTCAGTCATTTCTGAGGACATAGTCAAAAATGCCTTTTTCCCATAGGGTCCAATGTTAAACTACCTTTTGCGCTGGCAGCCATGTTTTTTGGCCAATCAGGAAAATTTTGGCAATCTATGTAAAGGACCTTCTATACATCATTCCTGTAAAGTTTGGTTCAATTTGCTTCCCAAGCTTCAGAGGAAATAACATATATATGCTTTTCCCATAGGGTCCAATGTTAAACTATCTTCTGCGCTGGCGGCCATGTTTTTTGGTGGATAAGAAAAATTTTGGCAATCTAAGTAAATGATCTTCTATACATCATTTCTGTAAAGTTTGGTTAAATTCGCTTCAGTCATTTCTGAGGAGATAGCCAAAATGCGTTTTTCCCATAGGGTCCCATGTTAAACTACCTTTTGCTCTGGCAGCCATGTTTTTTGGCCAATCAGAAAAATTTTGGCAATCTACGTAAAGGACCTCCAATACATCATTCCTCTAAAGTTTGGTTAAGTTTGCTTCAATAGTTTCAGAGGAGATAGCCAAAATGTGTTTTTCCCATAGGGTCCAATGTTAAACTATGTTCCCCGCTGGCAGCCATATTTTTAGGCGGATCAGAAAAATTTGGGCAATCTTTGCAAAAGACCTTCCATACATTATTCCTGGAAAGTTTAATTGAATTTGCTTCAGTTGTTTCAGAGGAGATAGCCAAAATGTGCGTTTTCCCATAGGCCCAATGTTAAACTTTGTTTGGCCCTGGCGGCCATGTTTTTTGGCGGATCAGAAAAGTTTGGGCAATCTTAGTAAAGAACCATCCAAACATCATTCCTGTAAAGTTTGGTTCAAATTGGCTCAGCGGTTTCAAAGAAGATAGCAAATATATGCTTTTCCCATAGGGTCCAATGTTAAACTATCGTCTGCGCTGGCGGCCATGTTTTTTGACGGATCAGAAAAATTTTGGCAATCTAAGTAAAGGACCTTCCTTACACCATTCCTGTAAAGTTTGGTTAAATTTGCTTCAGTCATTTCTGAGGAAATAGTCAAAAATGCATTTTTCCCATAGGGTCCAATGTTAAACTATCTTCTGCCCTGGCAGCCATGTTTTTTAGCGGATCAAAAAAATTTCGGCAATCTAAGTAAAGGACCTTCCATACATCATTCCTGTAAAGTTTGGTTAAAATTGGTTCAGGGGTTTCAGAGGAGATAGCCAAAATGTGAAAAGTTTACAGACGGACTGACAGACTGACGGACTGACTGACGGACGGACTGACGGACGACGGACGCCGAGTGATGGCAAAAGCTCACCTGGCCTTTAGGCCAGGTGAGCTAAAAATGGGGGAAATAAACAAATAAAAGGGCATCAACTCTGTAAAAACAGGAGCACAGGTTACAAAACACAAACTCATCTGAAATACATAACTATACTAATCCCAAAAACAATGTGCATAGAGCAATGAACAAACAAGAGCAATATCTCTATAAAGTGGAGTGGAGTAAAAAGGAGTTTTCTGTCCATTTAAGATTCTTTCACTTATATCGAGGCCATCAGTTTAGGGATGATGGCTGAAACTGTCATGTAATAAGAAAACCCCTGATCTTCAGCAAACTGACAAACTTTCTTATCTCGGATCTATCAAAAATAGGATTTGAAGGTGGGCAGAGCCATTGTGATCTTAACTCGTGATTTAAACAACTAGGCCACCAAAGCCTCTAAATAATAAGGGAGCAAGAGTTATAAAACATAAACTTGTCTGAAATACATGTATATGAGCATATTGGATTAATGGCGTTTTATGCTCCAGTCAATTTTTTCCACTAATAGACCTTAGATGGTGAAAGAAACCAGAGTGCCCAGAGAAAAACACTGATATTCGGCAAGCACACTGACAAACTTTCACTAGAAATACAATGATGGACTGATATACATACATGTATACTATGTATTACAAAGACCAACACATTACCTCTATACTTTAAGGATTTCCAATACTGTTTATGTACATCTATAGTACTACATATACTATCTACTGCACTGTAAAATAGAAAATAAAATGTATCTTAAGCTTAGGATTTGTTAGAAATTGCACATAGCTCAACTGCAAAAAAAGGAACAAGAGTTGTAAGAAATTGCTTGTATCTCAACAGCAAGAATATAAAGCGAGTTGTTTAGAAATGTGCATTGCTCAACTGCAAGAATATAGAAAGAGTTGAGTTGAGTTGAGTTGAGTAATGGTGTTTAATGTCCCAGTTAAGAATATTTCACTTATATCGAGATGTGGCCAGCTATAGACAAAGGTACAGAAATTTTACCTGTGCATTGCGCTGATGGCATTATACAGCAGGGTTCTTTATCATGCCATGCCTATCATGACACAGGACCTCATTTATTTTAAGTTTTATTTCTTGGGTCAGACCCAGTTGGGGTTCAAACCCACTACCTCCCAATTACGGAGTGAGCACTCTACCAACTGACCTACCACATAGAAAGAGTTGTTAGAAATTGCACATAGTTTGACCTAAAATATTAATACAACATTTTATGGTGAATATTCTAGAATATGTCAATAATATTTCACCAATAACTCTTCAAATATACATTAAACTTGTTTATAAATGTTAAAACAGTAAAATGCTTAAATTTATAAAGGCTGCCCAAAATGGACATTAATGCTTATGCAGATGCCGAGGATAGGCCAATAGCCATTTTGTACATTGTGTAGGTCAGCTAAAACGGTCCTTTGTTCTCTCCTGGATTATTTTTATCTAATGTGTCTGATGTCATTTTTCAGTTATAAATGTATGCAGGATGAAGTGTTGTACAGTAGTAATTTACCTTTTGCTAGGTATACATGATTTAACATTTTGGCAAGCGTCTCCTAGCAACACAGAAACACATGAACTCATACAATCTGTTGAAACTTTGAGGTTATATCCACCCTGAAATAAACATACATAATTACATGTATAGGTAAACAACATTGACCTGTCCGTTTGACCTGTCATTAGGAATAATCATATAGAAGGATCCACTTAATAAATTGGTAGTAATAGGATTCACTGTTAATAGTATGTACACAAGGAACATGATAAGTGTTAACATTATGTAGACAAAATAAACACCTGTACTCCCTATACTTGGATGTACTTGGTCTGTGATAAATATTTAAATCAAAGGTCAAGCGGACAGGTCAAAGTTGTTTGCCTATACATAAAGTCATAATCATACCGAAATATACATGTATTTAAAGTTATGTACTTGTGGGTTTATAAATTATAACAATCATGTACAACTTGGGGTCATTGATCTCCTATTTTGTCAAATGACCCGATATTGAAGGCCTTAGTGGGGCATATTTTAAGTTTTGAAAATGGCCCCTTCTGAAAAATCCCAATTTAACACTGCCTTTGTAACCTCGTGTATTAATAAAGGAATGGACAAAACAGAAAGCTGAATTAACAAGCTATTAACAAACCATATTATTCAATTTCTATATTTTATTTCACTATTTATTAAAATCTTAATCTTGTTTCCAGTCAGTATTTTATTTTATTATATTTCATGTAAATTTCTCAGATTCTGAATGGTCAAATGCAGGGAGTTAATCTGGTATAATTTAACAAATTCTAATAGCTGAAGTGGTAATGTTAATGAAGCCACACCCCTCCTTAACAAGCAAATAGTAATATTGATGACGGGTGTTAATGAAAAAATTACTGCCCTCATATGCCCCTGTAATTTAACAAGTTCCATTCTTTTCCATTTCGACATTAAGTATTTCCGAAAATCGTACAACAGACGACATTTGTAAACAAACAACTGTCAAACGATGGCATTTGTTAGTATTTCTGACTACGACATAAAAAAACTAATCATTGAGAAAGATAGAATGAACCTGAAAAGACATGAAATATAATTAAAAACATGCCACCTTTGGTTCTGGGTGTTATAGTGGATTATCCAACTCAGAAAAAAAAACCTCACTTCGTCTCGGGTATTAATTTTTCCCTCGTAGGATAATCCACTATAACACCCAGAACCAAGGGCAGTATGTTTATAATCATGTGACAAATATTAAAGGGAAAATTGTTCAAAAAAATATCATCAGTTGAAACATTTGGCAAGAACTTACTTCCAGGGCAATTATCAGCTTTCCATTGGCTAATCCCAGTAACATTTGTGTCATGTGACCATACACAGCAGGTGTTAACTTATAATTACCCTGAAAAACAAAACAAAATTTTGACATATGTGTACTTTAATAATGTTTATGGTTCGATTGAGGATTTTATTTTCTTTAAAAAAAACAATGTAATAAATATATCTTAAATGTGAAGGGGAAAGAGAGAGAGAGTTTTGTACCATAGCCAAGATTTTTTCATTTTCATCAAGGTAGTCAGTTCAGAGACGGTAGAGGAAACAGAAGTGACTACAAAAAACTTGTAGCAAGCAAACTGACAACTTTCTCACACTAGCATCTGTTTGAACTTAGTCAGTGAGCAGTTTTAGATCCGTACGCAGGCAATTAACTACTTAGTCACCAAGGCCACTCTGTGTGTGTGTGTATGTGTGTGTGTGTGTTACATACCATGTGATCCCCTTCTGCTGCATCAAAACCTGCTGCCACAAATACAAGTTCTGGTGAATACTATAATAAATATACAAGTACAGGAATTTATATATGTGAAAAAAAGCTACTGCTATGTTTCCACAATTTTAAAATTATTAGTAGCCAAATTTGCAAAATTTGTGAAAATATAGTACTGTTTAAAGTAATTTTTCACAAATTTGTTAAAATAGGTTACTTTTTGAAAGAATTTCACAAAAATGAGTAGCCAATGGCGATTTTGGCTACCAGGAATGGAAACATAGAGCTACTGTATCATTTTTTAAAATAAATGTATCACATCCCAAAGAAATTAATTGTACAACAGTTGTATCAGAATAAATCTTTTTTTAACTCCAAGTTTTACATTTAAACATATAATTTTTTTAAATAAATGTATCATATCCCGAAGAAATTGATTGTACAACAGTTGTATCAGAATAATTTTTTTTACCTCCAAGTTTTACATTTAAACATATAATTTTTTTAAATAAATGTATCATATCCCGAAGAAATTGATTGTACAACAGTTGTATCAGAATAAATCTTTTTTATACCTCCAAGTTTTACATTTAAACATATGATTTTTTTAAATAAATGTATCATATCCCAAAGAAATTGATTGTACAACAGTTGTATCAGAATAAATCTTTTTTTACCTCCAAGTTTTACATTTAAACATATAATTTTTTTAAATAAATGTATCGTATCCCGAAGAAATTAATTGTACAACAGTTGTATCAGAATAAATCTTTTTTTTACCTCCAAGTTTTACATTTAAACATATAATTTTTTTAAAATAAATGTATCACATCCCGAAGAAATTGATTGTACAACAGTTGTATCAGAATAAATCTTTTTTTACCTCCAAGTTTTACATTTAAACATATAATATTTTTTTAAATAAATGTATCATATCCCAAAGAAATTAACTGTACAACAGTTGCATCAGAAAAAATCTTTTTTACCTCCAAGTTTTACATTTAAACATATTATTTTTTTAAATTAATGTATCATATCCCGAAGAAATTGATTGTACAACAGTTGTATCAGAATAAATCTTTTTTTGCCTAAAAGTTTTATATTTTAACATACAGGAAGAATTATTGAATGTGCATCATGAGGAAAATAATTGCAATAAAATTATACATGCAATGTAGTGCCTTGTTTCACCCCTAAGTTTTATTTTTGTTCACTCTTAATTTTTATACAATCAAACCTGTCTATAAAGGTCATCTAAGGGAGCCAGTGTGGAAGCGCGTGGCCTAGTGGTTAAGGCATTGGACTCATGATTCGAAGGTCATGGGTTCGATCCCTGGACCGGGCGATGTGTTGTGTCCTTGAGCAAGACACTTAATTTCACGTTGTTCCAGTTCACTCAGCTGAAAAATAAATGAGTACCAGCAAAATGCTGGGGGTTAACCCTGCGATGGACCGGCGTCCCATTCAGGGGAGAGTCTTGTACTCTCAGTCGCTTAACGCCACGGAAACCGGGATAAGCTCCGGCCTGATGGGCCTAATGGCTCGGGACAGACTTTAACTTTTAACTAAGGGAGCCAGTAAAAGTGGCCTTTATGTATCCAGGTTCAAACAATATGAATAAAGAACAACTGGGATACAATTCTACTGGCTTTTATAAGCAGGTGGCCCTTATATAGAGGTGGACTTTAAGGCAGGTTGGACTGTACATGTATTTTTAAAGTTTACCTATAATCTTACCTCATAACAAACAGGCAGAATGATCTGATGGAATGCAGCTACATAATCTGCATCAATTTTAGGCTCCTGTAACAAAAATTATAACTTGTCATAAATACAATATCACAATTATTCATATCACCTGTATAGCTTGATTGTAAGAATGGCTCCACTTTCTTCTCCCATGCACCCTAATGATGGCCAAACTACTGATCCAAATGTTCTCTGACTTTCATGTCTAAAATGCTTAGCATTTGTGGAAAAAGAAATCAATTCTTATTTTAAAATGTCTGACCACGCCATGGTAAAAGACAAACCTACACCTACATGTATGTTCTATCTATTTCATCTGTATAATCTTTCATAATACTAAGTCCACATGGACAGACTGGGGTAAAGTAATGGTGTTTGCAGTTTACACCCAGCCAAGATTCTTTCTTGTATTGAGGTGGTCAGTTCAGTGATAGTGGAGGAAACCAGAGTACCACAAGAAAAAAATTGATGTTCAGCAAACAAACTGACAAAATTTTTTCACACTTGGACCTGTCCCAAGTGAGATTCCATCCTAGGCGGTGAAAAATGCTGTGATTCAAAGCTTGTTCTTTAGACCATTTGGATGCCAAAGCCATTTCCTCCCTGATAAGAGAAGTTAGATCTAACTAGCATCTATATAACTTACATCATATCAGGCTATTTTTATATTATGTCCTACACCTACATCAGTTTTACTGCCACAGTGTTTGGGATTACCATCACTACCAGAAAAATAAAATCACCTAAAAAACTTTAATTTCTCACACTAGGATCTGACCCGAGTTATATTTGTCCCTAGACAGTGACATTAGTGTGTTTTAGACCATGTGGCCAATTGGGCCATCCACTGATACCGGTAAGCAATGTCAAACCTTATATAGTGATAAGAAAGATTAGATCGAATATCTATATAACTTACATCATTCCAGGCTATGTTTATATTATGTCCTACACCAGTTTTACTGCCACAGTGTTTGGGATTACCATCCTTACCGAAGGGATAAAATGACCCCTTGTCGTAACGATGTAACGATATATACAGCACACTGAAATTAAAATATAATCAATAAAAATACTCCATCATTCAAAAACATCAAAACCTGGGATTTGGATGTTAAACTTTTATATTGAGTTCAATGATGACTAAATTATGAATATTTTCAACAATTATCTAGCCACTAGTATACAAATCTTCATTATTATTAAGCCAGTCTCTGATGAAAAATATAAAGTTACACTAAAATCGGTAAGGCAGTATTAAAACATTCAAACCACCAAGACAAATGTCAAGTCCGCCCCATGACAGTAGAGTTGTTGGCAAAGTTTTTGGCATATCCTTATCTTAATAATAATAATAATTTCATCTATTGCCTTAAATAACTTAAGTTTATAAAATTTCTTAGAATTTTGAATTTTTTTGAAAAGGATGTTGCCATGCAAAGTAATAAAGTGTATAATATCAACATTTTTATACAATAAACTTGTCTAAAACATGAAACTTGTATCAAAAACTCATTAAAACTTGCAAACACCTTGAAGACAAAGACAGTGTTAGTCGTATTGATGTTTTTTATCATCCAAAACCATGTTTGCATGAAAACTTTTATTTTTATGGAGCCAAAACCTGTGTCTTTTAAGAAATTTGATTAATCAATGCATTCATTTATACAGCTGAACTCAGAGAACTAAACATTATTTTTTTCAAATACCTTGGATCATTGTAGAATAGACTCTGTAGAGCGTTGCCATGATGTATATCCCAGTCTAGTACCAGTATCCTGTAATATAAGAAATAAGGAAGGCATGTACAAGAATGAAATAAAACATTCAATATGATCTTAATACTAGAATAAAATCTCAATTCATTGTCATTATTTATGTTATTTATTAGTCAGTTTTTGGTATTATAAAGGGGATTGGCAACAAATCGAGAGAGGTTATAAAGAAATAGATTTTGGACTTCAAAATAGTGTGACGGTAATGAGGGGGCATAGTTATAGTTAGTTTAACTGTATACCCACAGATTTTTGTAAACAATAGGACCATGATGGCCCTGGACACTCACCTGAGATTAATTTCCATTTAACCCAATTTTGAAATAATGTACCGGTACCTATGGAAGATTAAAATTTATTCAGTAGCTTCAACCAATAATCTACTTATTGATCCAACATGACCTATATGCATACTCAGAGTTTTTATGCCAAGAAGAATTTTTTCTAAAATTTTCTTAATTTAACTTTAAAACGTGTAACCTATTTTTCAACCAAATTTCATGAAATGAACAAACTATCCTCTAAAGACCCAAGAAAAGCCAAAAATTATACTAGATTTTTTCTTCCATCTCCACGTTGGGAGAAGATTTTTAACCCCTAGGTTAATGTGACCCAGTTCTGGTAGCCATGGCAATGTCACATTTAACAAATCTGAATTGCACCAACCCATATATACATCTGACCATTTTAAAAGTATTTTAAGAGTATTTTACCTTTGTAGACCATATGTATTCTGTGCATATTTTGCAGCTATGCCTATATTATTAAACAAACAAAATCCCATCATGAAATTCTTCTCAGCATGGTGACCTGGTGGCCTACAAAAGATAAAACATTTACACATAAATCTGAAGCGTGGTGATCAGCAGGGGTTCAAAATTTCCAGGGTCTAAGATCCAGAACCTATTAATTATACAATGGGACCTTTAAACTGTAAAAGTCCAATGGACCTGCAGTGTTTTACCAGAATAATATTGCTTCTCCTATATGATAAACTCATGCACACAGACCTTTCAACATTGATATTGTACTTTCAAAACTTTACATGGGAGCAGCCAAAAGTAAAGGCATAAGGTCCTGGACTTTCCATAACAATTCACAATTTTTAACCCCAGGTCATCAGGAAGACTTTTTTTGTAAATATGAAAAATGGTGACCATTAAACCATGAAACAAAGCCAAAGAGGTCTTTTACATATGTTACATGTATAGAAGTACATGTAAGTTGACCAATTTTGAACTGAATATGAAACATGGTGGCATTTTACAAGCAAATATGAAATATGGTATTACATGTATCATACATAATATGTAATGTAGCCTCTGCATACTCTAAACTGTTTTAAATGAGATCATTAAACAATTGGTGATTTGATGTAGTCAATGGCAACATGTTCTTGAAAAACACTGTAAAAATAAAGGTGGGCAGATTTCAGGGCTATATTAGATTATCAGGTCTTTAACTTAGATATATGTTATGAATGGTTTTTAAGCAAATTCAAAAACTTTTTGCATAAATTACCTTATTAGAGCAACTCCATGTTGAGACTGAAATAGAAGAAAGTAAAACTGAATAAAAACACCACAAAGCATCATCAGAAATGGTCTAAGGCACCCTCTTATGGATCACAGTGCCTTTCACTGCCTACGCTTGAATCCCACTCTAGGCAGTTCTTAGTGTAACATATTTTGCCAGTTTGTTTGCCAAAGATTGTAGTTTTTTCAGACAGTCTGGATTACTCCATCATTTTTTAACTGAAAGAATCTTGACTGAAGCATAAAACACCATTACTTCATTCATCTCATACAAACTGTACCAAATATTGCATCAAATATCTTCTCATATATACTGTATATTTGTACATGTACATCACAAGTAAATTTGAATTTGATATAGAGAAGTCAATAAACAGAAAGACAAAACAGACAGAAATTCATCTGAACACAGTCAATGACTTCCTAGAGTGAGTGAAAAATTAAGTTGGACAGCATAGGAAATCAAATGTTATTAGTAATTCATATTTGTCAACCTACTCTAACAGTAGATATTTTATATATACCATACCTGTTCAGACACAACACTATCTACAACTGATAACAAACAGCCAACACTGTAACTGGCAGACAAAAAACTATCCTAAAATATAAATCAAATACTGTAAATCAACTTTTATTCGCATGCAATTAAGTTTCACATGTGTCACGAGGACAACATAATCACGTAAGTTAAATGTCGCTAATTTGTTTCCGAAAATGATTTTATTAATACCAAATGTTCAACTAATTTCTATATTGAGAATGTTAAAAGTCGCAAAATGGTTTTGGTAAGAGAATCACAAAAGTAAATCTCCGTGAATAAAAGTTGGTTTACAGTATACAGCATGACATTATTAGTTAGGCAGTGCGTTGGTGACCTAATACGGTTTATACAGGGTCAGTGAAAACATGCTTGCACATCTCATACATACACAAACTTGTTCATAGATTCATCCTTAGGGATTAATGAACTTGATCTTGTTGTGAATAGGTGAAAAATTGCTAATGCGATTTTAAATAAAAAATACATAACAATGACAGAATATTGCCGTATTCATGAATAAGTACATTGTTAAGGGTTCATTTTCAGCTGATGACTGATGGGTCAGAAATTCTGGATTTGAACCAAATTCAGTACATTTTTTTATACATTAAAAAGGGGGTCATAATTTCCTGGGTCTAATGTCCGGGACCTTTGATTTTACATTGGGACCTTTGATATTTAAACCAGTAAAGTCCCATGGACCTGCATTTTTTTTTACCAGGACCCAATTTCAAAATATTTTTATTTCGTTTTTTGGACTTTATTTTATGTTACAACATTATTGCACAGACCTTTTACCGTTGATATTGGACTTTCAAATGTTAATTTGAGACCTGCCAAAAATGGAGGTCCTCAAAAGGTCCTCAACCTTCCATTACAAAACATAATTTTGAACCCCTGATTCCATATTTGCTTACCCTACATAAGTATATAGAGTCAAAACTATTTTGGTAAACAATCAAGGCCTCTTCATCCATAGTCATAGTCTTCTTTAAATGTCTGATAAAATCTGGACTGAAAGAAAGAAAAAAAGATTAATAAACAATTTTTAACTCAAGTCATTTCAAATTAATTCTTGGAAGTCATTTCTATGCAGGAAAATAAAGTTTAACTTAAATTTGTCACAGTATTGAAAAAAATTGTAATTTATTTGCAACAAAAAATACAGATGTCCTGCATAGATGGAGTAAATTGGATTATTTTTAAAACTTATTTGAGGCATTCAGTTCTTGGATAGTGGAGGAAACTGGACTTCCTGGAGAAAGCCACTGACCTTCAGTAAGCAAACTAAAAATATTCCCATACTTGGATGTTGCCTGTCCTGTATACTGGGTAAGTAGAAACAATTGCTTTATTTAGACAAACAATTTGGGCATTGATCAGTATATTTGTTTTTGATTTATTGATGATCATGATTTTGGCAGTCATTCAATCTTGATAATAAATTTGTGATCAATTTAAACATCCATGCCATACAGCATTATAAACACCCAGGAAAACTTAACACCAGTTACAATGAAAGGGACATGGAATTATGGGATGTCAAGAATATCCTGGATAATCCTTGAACACTATAAACTGACAATGATTATCTTAAGCTGTTCCGTACTCTCTACAAACCAAGCTAATGAGGGCATATACATATAGATAGCATAAACCAAGTACCTGTGACCTAAAGCTAATTCTTCATCTGTTGCCTGCCGACCCTGAAAAAATAATAATGTTCCGTCATGATTATGATTCTAAATTCATTAAATATATTGAGAAACACATTTCATAAAAATCCTTATTGGAACCCTTAATTTTGAAAGATGTCAGAATAAACTAATTCTTTTAATTTACATTGACAGGTAATTTGTTTTGGTTTAATTTAAGATATACAAGTAAAAGTTAGAATACCATGGATACCTTTGATGTCCAAACATTTTTATCTTTTTCAAAAACTGAAGAATCAAATTTATTGTTTACTCATAATTGAAATCAAAGCCATTTGCACGTGTTGCACCTCAATTTGTTTATGTGTAGTTTTTGTTTATAAAATTTCTTGTTTCATGTGTGTGACATATACATGTGTACATGTATATTTTCTTTGTGTGTGCATTATTTTAGCAATTGTCAGAGAGAGAAAGAGCAAATGAGGGAAATACCTTCATTTCAAAGCATTTAAATATACATCAAGTGTATTAGGAGAGAGAGAGAGAGAGAGAGAGAGAAGAGAGAGAGAGATCTTTTACCTTGACTTCTAAACATCTACTCCACAACCCTTTCTTTACAAGTGCATTATGTATATGTTGTATTCTCTTTGGACATTCCTCAAAATCACTATAAAATAAAATTTAAAATAAATCTTTCAATATGACAATAAATCAATTAACACAAACAAATTTAAGATGTGCAAGAGCAACTTAGCACATAGCACTCAACGAAGAAAACAAACAAAATAAGTAATTGATTGGATGTTGACACCTTTAACACTAGTTTTCTTTTATAGTAATTCAATTACTGGATATTGATTATAGGTCTTGAAAATGGTTATATCATGAAACTGGAATGTGAATATGCACACAATACTGTTCTCCCCTCCTCTCAATCTCAATAAGAGATTTACAACATTCATAAACACATTCTCTCACTAATACCACATTATTCTATTCAAAAAGAGAGAAAGAAAAGCAGTAACTGGTTACATGTATACTATAAAATACATTATGATCAAAGGGGAGATTGCTTGCATCATTTATCTAGAAATAAAGTTTGTATAAGAAGATGTGGCTTAAAAAAGATTTATTGAGTGAATGGGGTTTAACATCCCAGTCAAAAATATTTCACTGATATGGAGACATCACCAGTAAAATGCGAAGTGGCAAAATGTTTTACCTTTGCAGTGCACTCGGGGGAATATGCAGGAAAGGTTCTTTTACAAGTCATTCTTGCCATGTCTTAGACAGTTCCAGCAGGGAGACCACATGCAAAGTGAGCACTCACTACCTGAGCTACTGTATGGTCTGATGTAGCTAAGAGCTATTAAGGACAGGTAATCTAAGCAATATTGAATAGAAGATTTCTCTCTGTCTCAAATATACTTTTTTATGTATAAGTAGATTTCAATTGTTTTTCTTGCCATAATGAACATAACAAATATGCACACAAATTAGACAATGGGGTTTGCCACTGTACCATGTGATCAACACCCTTTAACATTTGTGTGGAATGTTTTGGAAAGCATTTACATCAAGATTTTTCAGAATGAAGTCAGTTTTATGGGAAAATGTGAACTGACATCATTCCACATCCAGTTGTTCTGCACAAACATTAGGGTTATCATGTGTGCAGTGGCTCCATAGAATTGAAATATTGAAGATTTTTGCAATATTTGAGAATGATATCTTCATACAGCAGAAACCCCATGAAAACATTACTATAAACCAACTTTTATTGGCAGATATTAACTTTCACAATTCTCTAACTAAATCTATTTTGTGACTATTAATTTTTGTGTTATGGACTATAGCTAAATATTTTGTATAAATAACACAATTTTCAAACACAAATTATTAATTTTCACGACAATTAACTTTTAACGATCATTTTGTCCTCGGAAAATATGTGAAAGTTAATCACATGTAACATGCAAATTAAAGTTGGTTTACAGTAAAGAATTGTCTCATCTTACCCTGAACTGATATCTTTATGTAGTAACATTTTCTTGTCATACACAATACATAATCTACAATCAAATAAAACCAGTAAATGAAATGACAGTCTAGAATTTGAAAATATGTTAACAAAATGCTTAGCCAGTAAAATTAACAATACTTTTTGTATACAGTAAAACCTTGTTATAAAGCCCTTTTAACAACTTTGCTACCTCATTTATCGCCACAGCAATTTTAAGTATCAAAATCCTTTTCTTCTATATTCTTCTTTAAATTTGTCTCTCGATTTATCTTTAAACCTCTCTATAATGCCAAAATTTGGCAATGAATTGAAGTTTTATTTCATATTGCATAATAAGAAATAAACGTTCATACTACTGTACTTGTTTGGAGGTTTCTTTAGCTTTGTTTCTGCAATAATGCTATCAATTCTGTTATCTAAGTGATCTGCTACTAAATCGTAATCTTTGTCGTAACAGTCCTGACTTAGCGAGTATCTCCGTGGTCTGGTGTGCTCTGTGTAAAATTCTACATCAGTTCTGAAATACAAATACATGCATGTATAGTTGAAAATTTAGGAGTAATTTTTTTTAATCATAACTGGTGTAGCTTTTCAAGGAAAACTTATCATAACCCTTGTTACCAAGTTTGTCAAGAATACATTTTCTTAATGTTTTACCCCACAGTCAAGAACTTTTTATTTATATTGAGATGGTCAGTTCAGGAATAGCAACAGCAGTAATATGACCATAATTATGCATTAGTTACTTATATAGAGGGCACTATCAAGATTTACGGACTGCCCGAGGGTGAGTATTTGCACCAACATTTTGATATGGCCCGAGTCGCAGGCGAGGGTCATATCAAAATGTTGGTCCGAATACTCGCCTCGGGCAGTCCGTAAATCTTGATAGTGCCCTCTACATAAGTAACTAAAGCTTTTATTGCATTGAACAAAACAAATCGCATATACTTAACATGTTTTTGTTTTTTGTTGTCGTTTGCAACATAAAAATCCTTATCATGCAAGCGTTTTGGTTTACAAGGGACACAACTCGTAACGTTCAATACCGAATATGGACCGCTCGGTCGTGTATGGACCGTTTGGTCTTGCACATTGTATTATATTTTCGTTTTCTCAGCTTTTGACCAATCAAATTAATTGTTACAGATGTGATATGCAATAATTAATGATTATTGACCATCTACATGTAAATTTCTCACCAATATATATGTGTGGCTTATTAACATATCTGTAATACAAATATTCTGTATTCATAAACTACATGCCCATTCCATTATCTCAGTTAATAAAGTACTTGTTCTATATATGAGGGGTTAAGGTTTGAAGTTCAAACTTTAAAATCTGACAGTGTTTGACCAAGAATTTTCAGTATAATAGGTACTGACTGTTAACTCAGTATTCAGGATCATGTAGACCTTAAAAGCTGATGTCATGTGTCAGGGTAGGCACACTTAAGAACCATCCCTTCACAATGCTTTGAGAGCACTGCAAAGGTAATCATTTCTGTCACTTCACCTATAGCTGGTGGCATTTTGATATAAGTGAAATATTCTTGACTGGGATGTAAAACTCTGTTCAATCAATTAATCAATCAAAAGCTACATGTGTCCAATCTAGTTTTTTTTTTATCACATCAGTTACAAAACAATGTTCAATGTATTTCTAATTCATGTATTACATTAGAAAATTATTACATTTTTATGAAGTTTTGTATACATACATTGGTGGCCAATCAAGTAGAGATGGCATCAGGGGAGTTTCATCAGGCTGTAGGTTTCCTTGAAATTGAAAACATTTCCAGTATGGTCTCAAAGCTTTTATGACGTTTAATATGGATTCTACTGTGCTGAAAATATAACAAAGAAAAATAATAGTTTAACACAATCAAAGATCATACTTCATCAGTTTTATAAATATGGATCGAGTAAATGAAAATAGTTAAGTGTAGTTAATACCTACTCCTACAACATAATAGAGCGGACATGGCCAAGTGGTATTGTCACTGGCTTCTGAAGTCAAGGGTCGTGAGTTCAAGCCACACTCAGGGCTTGGAAATTTTCTGAGATGATTTTCATCTCCTGCCTACACTAGAGCCGTAAAAAGCTCATTACCAGAATAGTCTTTCGAATGAGACTCGAAACCGAGGTACCGTGTCTTAGTGCACGCTAAAGACACCTCTGTAGAGTTCGAAAAAGAGTAGGCCACGTGTGGCCACTACAGAGGACGCTTATGACTAGAAGCTAATGAAACAGACTGAGCAACAAGATAAAAAGATAAATAGAGGTCTGCTGTAACGTATATGATATTTGCCACTCAATCTCTTACTACCAAATTCAAAGTGCAAGTTCTGACATCAATTCATGTTAGAAGGAAAATATAAACAATTTCAACAAAAATTGTGGAGCTTTGGTGTAAACTAACACAGAAATGATAACATATACAGTTTAATATTTTCCTGCGATCTTGACCGTTCTGATATGACCTTGGTTCAAGGTCATGATATATCTTTGGAGCATGAAGATAATTCATGTGAAGTTATATGACAGTAATTCAAAGCAATTATGAGATATGACCTGAACACGATTTGACACAAACAGATAGACGGACGGACAGAGACATGGTGATTCCTAAGGGGGGGGTGTATAATTAACATTACCTTTCACAGGGTGGAGGTAGAGGTTGCAGCTGAGGACATGGATCACCAAGTAAAGCTCGTAATGATAATGCCACACCCTCTGATAAACTTTTAATACAATAGCCACCCTGTAAATAACAAACAAGAATTAATTAATATCACATGTCTAACCTTCCAAAACTTAATTATAGCATGGTAAATATTCTGACAAGAGGTCCATGGGTCCATGGGCCTTAATTCTCACTTAAATGACCTATCATGTTAAACATATAGTATTTAATACACAAAGTAAAAAGTCACCTTGTGGGTACTCCTAGTCCAGAATTATAGCTTGATAATTATTTGTACTAAGGTCTGTATGGATGCTACATCTATACTTAAAAAGACTAAATTTTCACAAATCTGAAATTATTAGCCCAATTTCAAAATATGTGAAAAATAGTCCTAAATTTAAAGGATTTTTTTCATACATCTGCTATCGGAGGTTATTTCTTGAAAAAAAATCTCAGAAATTAGTAGCCATTGGCAATTTTGGATAAAAAGAATAGAAAACATAGCATATGGTGCAGCTTTTGTATAAAATAATTTATAAGAGCCGATACATATTATCCCTATTTTGGGTCCCATGGCTTTCATTTAGTGTTCTTGTTTATTAAAATTATGAAATAAAAGATCAATTTGATATTTCAACCATCTAAGAAGTGGATCAAGAAAATTTTAAATTGATTACAAATGATTTAAAAATTTTGATAACCAAAGGCAGTCCAATATTTTACATATATCATGTTGTTTTTATCTCCCTAATTTTTAAGTTGCTACAGTAGAACATGAAATGAACCAAAAACTTTTACATTACCAAATAATATTTGCACATACTAATATTCCATTCCAAAGATGCTTCAACTAAACCTTACCTCTAATATTAAACAAAGTTTTCCATTAGCAAGAGGTGACAGTAAGTTTGTAAAGTGAGCAAAACATGCTGGTGTAACTTCCATCTCTCCCTGAAAAACAAACATGCAATTTATTCTAAATATACATGTACACTACTAAAACTAAATGTCCAACCAAATCCCTAACCTACAATTTAAAATTTAAAGTATTGGAAGAGTTTCTGATTGACATTTTAAAATTTAAAGTTATCAGTGTGGTTTTACAAAACTACAGTAGTGGCTGAAATACACTAGCCTCCAGAAACAACAGTTTAAGGCAAAAAAAAGACCACTGATTTGAAAGAATTATTGCTGGTAGTAATTTTTCTCAGCTGGCAGAGAAAAATAATCCTTTGAAAAAAGGAAGAATGGATGGATTTATCTGTACATTCACTTATGTAATTATTTATTTATCTATTAATTTATACATTTACCTCTGGACATCCAATAGCACAATCATAACCAGCTGAAACTAAAACCAGTTCTGGGTCAAACTGAAAAATAGAGAGTTTACATTAAGCTATTTAATACTAGAGTTTTCACATGTTTGTTTATCACACAATATTTTAAATACATGTAAGTGATTAATTGTTAACTGAGGTAATGCAAAGTGCAAACCTGATGATTGTAATCACTACTGGGACTTTGATCCTAAAACCCCTGAATCATCTGGTCTAGAAGCTAAATATATATCGTGACCTTGAACCAAGGTCATATCAGAACGGTCAAGATTGCAGGAAAATAATAAACTGTATATGTTATCATTTCTGTGTTAGTTTATAATTACACCAAAGCTCCACATGTTTTGTTGAAATTGTTTCATTTTCCTTCTGACATGAATTGATGTCAGAACTTGCACTTTGAGTTTGGTAGTAAGAGATTGAGTGGCATATATCATGTACGTAGCAAATGTACCCACATCCATGAATAAAGAACACTTTTTCATCTTACCAGATGTTTTAGCAACACCTGATTGGAATGGAGAGAAGTGTTTCTATTAGACAAGTGGTCTTAACTTGCTTATCATACAAGAACACAGATTGTTTAGAAAGTGCACTCTATTTTATTTAAATCAAGATTAACCCTATTAGCATGGTAGGGCAAAGGTAATCCAATGGTCTAAAGTGTGTGCTTATAAATCACAATCCCTCAGCCTAGGTTCAAATCCAAATCAGAACAGATCCTAGTTTGAGAAAGTTTGTCAGTTTACTTGCCAAAGGTCAGTTGTTTTTCCTGGACACTCCAGTTTCCTCCATTATCACTGAACTGACCGCCTTGATATAAATTAAAGAACCTTGATTGGGTTGTAAAACTCCATCACTCCACTTCACTCCTATTACAAAGATAAATGTTGTAACTTCTACTTTCAAATCAAGCTGCTATTACAATGTTATTTCTCCACTACTGATAATTAGAAAACTCGCCTCATAAGCTATTGGCAGCAGAATTTGTTGAAATATTGCAAGGTATTCACTATCACTACATCCTTCCTAAAATTAACAAAAAGCAGTGGCATCAGATAAACATGTACAGAGCTAAGAACCTACATACCACCAGATGAAGTGTTCCTTGATTAAAAAAACAGTTAATAAATATAAGACACATTTACTGGCAAAGCTGTACATGTCACATCTCACATATACATCTAGTTATTCAAAATACTTTTATAACAAAAAACTTAACATGTATGCACCAAAACACTTTATACAAAAACTGAGGCATAGGAGCTGACTCTCATATCAAGATATGAGATAAGCTCTTTGTTATTTTGTAAGGATCACTCTCTAGTCGATATGACATAGCCATAGGCTCTTATGTATTTTGTACACTTAGGCAAGCTAAAAATTATATGGTTTTATAGTTTCATGTAATAATACAATGTTAAACTGTAACTTTCAACTATTTAACATTTCTACTGTTATAAGTTCAGTATATCCTAATAATGCTGCCACCTTGATTCTGAACCCCAACATCCATTTCCTATATGATCCCTCAATTGATTGTCAAAACCCTTTATACACTGTCAAAATCTGACTGAACATGTGGTGGCAATGAATCAAGGGTATACTGCATACCGTATTTAAATATCACATCCTTTACCATGGCAACAGTTAACAACTTTATGCATTTCAAGCCATCTATATAAAAAAATATCTGTGTTTACAAAGAATTCAGTATTAAATTGTCAAAAATGCATCTGTGGGTACTAGTTATCTGTGTAACAAAATATCAATAGTTTAAGATGAAAAGTGAACATTCTTTGTAATACTTACAGAATTCAATGGTACATTTATATTGTATCCAACACCTTTTCCTTCACCGATATGATCATAATCACTCTCTCTAAGATACGGCCATTCCTTACCATACATGTATGTGTGTATTGAAAAGTATATCACCCTGAAACAGATATGATTATACAAATATATGATTATTGATTGATGGATTGATTGATTGATTGATTCAAATAGGTTTTATGACCCAGTCAAGAATTTTACATATAATGATCATCACCACCAATAGCTAAAGTGGCAAAAATTTTGAAAATGGCAGTGTACTCAGTGAAATGTACAGGCAAAATTCCTTGAGCATGCCACACTTACTGTGACATTGTACATGTACATTGGTTTTAAGGTCTCCCCAGAAGGACCAGAGACTTTCATTTAACTTAATGTCAACTGCTTGGTGATAGAACAGTCAAGCTTTGGTAAGACCAACCCAGGGTTCAAACCTCACTTCTCATGTATGGAATGAACATTCTATGAATTGATCCAACCCTAATGGCATGTGCTGATTTTGTAAATATGGACAAGTGGTCTTTATATAGAGGTGATCATTATAGCAGGTTTTACTGTAGTTGAAAAGATTTTTTGCAAATTAATTTGAAATAAAATAATGATTACCGGGTACATGGTTTTTTTTCTTGGGGACAATCCCTGCAGATAACTTGTGCTGTTTTAAGTGTAAATTTCTGACATAAAGCTTATGGAAACAGTAAGACAAATGGACCTACCTTGGATCATTATAAAAGAAGTACTGTGTTCCTTGTCCATGATGAACATCCCAATCTATAACTAATACACTGTAAATATATGAACAAATTGGTAAATACACATAGAATGGGTAAACCCTGAGTTTTCTTAAAATCTGCTTTAACAGAACTACTGAGGAATCTAAAACTGAATCCTGAATACTGGTAAACCAAAAATCTTACAAACTTACTATTTTACCAAAACTTGCATTAAAATAAAAATAGCTAAAATACATGCAGTAGCAAAGTAAAAGATCAAAAACTAGGTCATGACTTAAACTCATTTAGAAGATTATTTCACAAATACATTATGTTGAAATTGAAAAACCTTATTGCATTAAATGTTTAGAAATTTAATTTATAAGAAATTCCAATTAAAATTCACTTTATGAATTTTTCTAAAATGTGTACCAAATTTTTGGACTAAATTTCACAAAATGAAAAACTAAAAGCTAAAGTCTAGTAAAGACTATACAAAGCCTAAATATCAAACCATATTTTACAAGGTTTTTTTTAACTACTGTGATCCAGTCACCAATATGTACTTTTAGATGTTGCAGTGATCCTGCGACAAGCCTCTGACCAAGTTTCAATGACATATACTCAATAGTGTTGGCGCTGAAGGCACTCAAAAAATGACAATTGCAACACCAACTCACCGTTTGAGTCCATAATGGTCCACAGCTTGTTTGGCAGCAACTGCAACATTATTTAGAAAACAATAACCACAAAATTCATTGTGCATCGCATGATGACCAGGAGGTCTGAAATACAAGATATAAATGTATGTAGGTAAATTATTTATAAATATTAATCCAACAACATACACAATTTAATACTGTCCATACAATTTTTCAAAATTGTACAGTAGGTCATGTGAAAAGTGTGTTCCATAACACAAGTACAAGGAGTAATGGTACGTAATTAACCTCTCAGTCAAAAATATTTCACTTATATCTAGACGTCGTCAGCTATAGGTGAAAGTGCAGAAATTTTGCCTGTGCATTGCACTGATAGATTTATACAGCAGGGTTTTTTATCGTGCCAAGCCCACAGTGACACGGGACTTTCAAGTTCCTATCCAAAAGAACTGTGATTTATATTTCTTAATCCCAAGTGCTTGGAGAAAGAACAGTCACTACCCATTTCCAAGTCTAGGGTCAGACCCGGACCTCCCACTTACGGACCAAGCACTCTACAACTGAGCTACTGCAGTGGTAGGTATAAGTCGAAGAGTTGGGTCAAACAGTTTATATAGCATGGTATATAAAACAAAACAGCAAAAGATCATACATTGTAACATTGTTCAATAAAGTCCCCATATACTTCAACGCACTTTGTCTTATTTCCTTTTAAACGGTTAAAGACATTCGAAATTAGTCTGGTCACTGCATTTATTCCTTTTCCTGTTTCATTTGGGGCCTTGTCTGACCCTGGGAAGTGGCTGACCAACTGGCTGGTCCCAAGGTAGATCCTGGTAGTTTTCATTCAAATAGAATCAAAAAGAAAAGGAAGGAAGGATTATGGCAGATCAGGCTCAATAGGTACCCAGGTAGCTCAATCAGAAGAGCATCTCACTAGAATTGAGAAGGTCCTGGATTTAAGTTCCAGTTTGTCTGCTGCAGTTTTTCCCTTTCCTGTTTCATTTGTTTCATAATGACTAGAATGGCTCTTTCCATATAATTCTAAATGTCTCAAATATCTTGTACCCTTACCTGATAATAGCCATTCCATTTTTAGCCTGAAAAAAATAATCAATATAAATTCAGTGTCTAATACATATTTAATACATTTTTATTGTCTATGGAAACATAGACCAGTGCATTATAAGTTATACAGGGTTTGACAGGTTACACGGCCCGACGTACCCTGTAAGAAATTTATTTACCTGAGCTGCAGGCAATTTTTATGTACCCCGATAAGTTAACCAATCGCTATTCGAGAAATGTCTTTGAAGGGTGACAAATCTCTATATACATGTACATAATCAAATTTACATGTAAAGAAATAATTTTTTCAATTGTTATGTGAGATCATATTTAAAGTAAAATAAATTCAAAACATTACAAAAATTTGCAAGTAGGAAGTAAACTTAAACCGAAGAAAAATAATTTCATTTTCAAACTACCGTACCTGTAAAATTACTCCCCAATTATTCTGGTTAACTGTTCTTATTCCTAAACTGACAAACATATATGAATATAAAGGTGTAATATACAAACCTTCCCCTGAATAATTTGCTGTACAAGATCTAATGTACATCCCAAAGACAAGCCAGCATTCTGATACACATCCTGAAATCAGAACACAGTAAATTTAATATTAAGTCATGCATTCCTGGATCACTTCACCAGATGAGCATCATTCATAGTTATCTGTTTTGGTCCATAGCTTTCCATATAGTACCCCTAGTCATACACAGCAGTGCTTACAGGATGTTGACAATTTTCGAACATACTCCAAATTTAACCTCAGATAACACAACTGTAGTATATCCCTATTAAACTATATTAATAGAACATACAGATTATCAACCCAAATTAATCTGTGCTTATTCAAAGCCAAAACTCATCAGAATACCTATGGTTAGTTATGCAACTGACTAGTGCAGTTACACCATCATTGGGTGTCCATATTTCATATCTGTTGGAATATGGAAATTGGGTTTTTCCAGGTCATTTCTGAAATTTTGTCTGTTGCGGAACTGGTGAGGTGGTCAGTAAATATGTGACTGGGGATTAGTAAACACTAAATTCATATAATGAATTTTCATATTTACTTTATGGAAGTATAAGAAGTATTTCCGTGACATCTCTTTCATTTCTTCATCTGTCATTGATGATGATTTTTTCAGCAATTTTATCAGCTCCTCGCTGTGAAGTATCTTCATTTCTCCTCTGTTGCCATCCTTGACTACAATGAAGATAAATTCTTTGCTATAATTCAAATGCTTTTTTGTTAAAAAACTGAAAAACAAACTTTAATTTTCCAAGTGCATGCAAACATCTCCTATTTTCCTAATTTATCATGCTATCTTTTAGTGGGGTGTAAAATAAACTCCATTACTCCATGCACCAGTCATGCTTTGTTTTACGTAAATATCGATGTTGTTAGTTCAGGGATGGTGGAGGAAACTGGATTGTCCTGAGAAAACCTCCAACCTTTGGCAAGCGAACTGACAAACTTTTTCACATTAGGATCTGTCTCAGAGTAGGATTTGAAACTAGGCAACAAGAGGTGCTCTGATCCCTAATAGTGCACTTTAAGTCACTAGGTCAGTTACTCATGTGAATAGTCAGTTGGCTGCCAGTAGAGGCCATACATTCTCTGTGGCAGGCTATGGGTAGAGGCCACATATGTCTGTTTGACAGCAAGAGAGTTCAATATCTTGCAACAATACATGTAAATCTAGAATTACCTGTAAGTTCTGGCACCTTTCAAACAAGCCATAATCCTTACAACGTTTAAACGGGCCGGTAAATCTCTCTGGTTTTTCTGTGAAGTCATTATTCCACATATGATAATGACTTCCCATCCTCTCATCATAAATAACTGCTGTCCTGAAATCAAAAATAAACCAGGATTGTGATGAGCATAATAAAAGAAGTCTTAGTTTTCCTCCATCCCCAAAATCACTCAAGCATAAAAAAGGCCAAGTGTCAGAAGGTCAATTGAAACGCCCAAACTGTTGAAAAAATGGAAACAAGGTGTTGAACCTTTATTTAGAATATCTAATTTTCAAACAATCAGTGCTTTTTTTATCATGTGACCAGTAACCATGGAAACAAAATTGAAAAACACATGATATCAAGATTCAACCAATGATTGATTATACATTGTATAACGTTTCATAAGGATCAGCCAATAAGTTTTGGAGAAAAGTGAAAAACAAAAAAATATGACAAAATTTTTTCTAGAACATTCCATCAGAAGACTCATTTTTGTAGATTAATTAAAATAAGTTGCTATATCAGTGTTTTCCATAAGAGGCTGCAACAGGCAGGTTTGACCACCTAAAACTCCAAATTGGCTGGTAAAAATTCATAATATTGAATTCAAAGGAACTGAAAACGTTTTCAGCCTAGAAAACCCCCTTGATCCCTGGCCTGTTGGATTAATCAATCTACCGGTACCTCCTGCTACAAATTTTAGGAAAATCATTGTATGTACATTATACATGTCTGAAGTGTTTAATATGAACATCTGGGTTTGGTTTTACAGGTCAAACTACACTAGTCTGTTGGACAAGTGAGTATGTTTTATGTTGTTTTTACTAAATGTATAGATTTTCTGACAGCCTGGTATTTTACCTTGGTTTGTTAATTTTAGTCCTAACTTAAAAATTTCTATAAAATGTCTCATAATAAATTATCAATTAATAAAATACACAGTCAAATACTTTTAAAACTTTTTTTTTTACCAAAGTACTTTCAAAAATTGTAAAACAGCTAAGCTATAAGTTTTGCTAAACACTGAAAGTCAAAAAATTGTTAAGTGACATAATAAAAGCTGATAGCAGGACTGTTACCTAAATTTAAAACATTAGAATATTTTACTTTTTTCAAGCTTGCATTTTTTCAAGGCCTGGGTTGGGATCAGGATGACCCCATCAATTACATTTATTTCTGGAGAGAACACTGTACACATATTAACAAGTGCCAGTATATCCATAACAGAATACGGAATTTTTTGTTTTTTTTTTTTTTGTTATTTTTTACCTAATGGTCTTCCAATGTAAAAAAAAAAGTAAAAAAAAAAATACCCATTGCGTCCATTTTTGTCTGGTGTGACATGTACTTGTGGTGGTACTTCTGACGAAGTGCTGGCCATATTCATATATAGATCTTACTTCTTGTGGTTCAACATCTGTGATTATAAAACAAACAACAAAAATACATATATATATAATCAAACAACATTGACCTGTCTGTTTGACCTTTTATTAGAAATATTCATATAGGAGGATCCACCCATTATAAGGATTCACAGTTAACACATACACAAAATAGGTGCTTACTCTAAAAACAGCAATCCCATTTTATACTTGTGCTCCCTTTACATAAATGTACTTGTCCACAGTAATATTGAATAAAAGGTCAAGCAGACAGGTCAATGTTGTTTGCCTATACAAGTTAAGGCATTATATCATCAAATGTGACCTAGTTTTACCTGGAATTAGAAGATTTAAGTTGTAAAACAGTCAGATTTGACATTAATTACATTATTTACCACTTTTTCTAATTCTATTTCCTTGTTTGATATCTCACATTTACTATAAAAAAAACTAACATTCCCTTTATTCATGAAAAAATACAAAAATTGTCAACTCATCTAAATGACTTATGTTTAGTATAACTTTAAACGCAAATTCAGTGAGTTACAAATAGGATCCCCCACCACTGGGCCACCAGTAGGTAGATTTTTGTGATTTACACTACTGTAGGAACCACTCTGTTTGTGACAGTGAAATACTTTTCATATCCATAGAAAATCAAATAAATATGAAAAATTTGATATTTTTCACTTACTTGTACCTAGTCGTAACAGAAAATCTATATGCGCATCCGCGATTAACCCAGAATATATCTGCACATGGTAAAACGTTGATGTATGGGAATTTAACATGTTGAAAAACCAGGCAAATGGCGGATTCTGTTGCATATACGACGTAAAATTCACCAAGGACATCACTTCCGGTGTAAACTTCGCCATTTTCGCCATGTAAAATCCCCATAACGCTAACATATTCCTTTCTACAGACATACTTTATGACAATCATGGATGCGCATATTGATTTCCTATTAAGACTAGGTACAAGTAAGTGAATAATATCAATCTTTATTCAATTCTATTTGATTTCCTATGGATATAAACAGTATTTCACTGTCACAAACAAAGTGGTTCCTACAGTAGGTATAAAGCTTTGCAATGTGTAATTAGTAAAAGCACAATTTAAAAAAAAATAGGGTTTGACCTTGACAGGTAAATGATGACCTTGAAGACAGGTGACCACTATGGAGAGGTGAAATATATAATAGTGACTAGGACTTGAAAAAACTGACCACTATAGACAGGTTGTTGTTATGGACAGATATTGATATAGACAGGTTTGACTGTATTTTTAACAAATTGTAACAAGAAAAGAAAAAATGCATCAGCCAAACCGTGTTAGCACTGGGAATTTACTATTAGCCTGTTGGCTAATTTTTGTCAAATTTTAGTAGCCAAATTGAAATTTGACTAGCCAACAAAATTGAACAAATAAACAAAACAAAGTTTTGACTTATTTTTTTCTACAAAATTAATAACAAGTTAATAATTAGTTTTACTTGTGTTTTTCGCTTGCTATAATCGAATAGAATAAGAAGCAGACCAATCCAGGTTGATTTTTGCAACACCAATTAGAAATGTTTTTTGCCACTTTGGCGATTCTGAACTATTTATAATTACTAATAATCATGTTTATTAACCATAGATGAATTGGAGATTGGGTAGTGTTTATACAGCAAACCAGGACTAGAGCCCGGAACCTTCCCAATACTAGAGGGAGGGTCTATCGATTATTCTAATCAGCCATCTGTCAAGTCAGGTTCACCACATTCTTCAATTCCTTTATTTTCGATTCAACTCCCTTCTATACCACCAGGTTCCACTTTCCAGGGTTGGATAAGCCCCCAAATGTAACTGAAAAGGTAAAAAATGAAGTAACCAATCTGGGACTCGAACCCAGAACCTTCCCAATACTAGCGGAACACTCTACCAATTGAGCTAATCAATCATCTGACAAGTCTGGCCTACTACATTTCTCTGTTTCTTTTTTTTCAACTGTAATAGAAAAGGGAAAAACCCAGTGGCTAAACCAGGACTTGAACCAAGAACCTTCCAAATATTAATGGAATGCTTTACCCACTTAGCTACGCCGCCACCTGCCACAAAAGTATAACACTAGGGATTGAAATCAATTTGTATTATAATGCCACTGGTATATTAGTAATATACGGTCCGATCACCCCCCCCCCCCCCAACACAAGTGCCTGCAGCTTCATCACTGTAACAGTGCACCAGTCTTTAACCTAGCCCCCCCCCCCCCCCTTACAGAAAATTCAGCTATCACATTTAAGATGCCTAGGTGTAAAACAAAGGAAATTTTTCCATCTGAACCCTCAGCTCGAAAGGAAGTCTTACAGCTTACCAAAAAGTATTCTGAGGATTGTGTTAAAAAGCACTGTGTTATATAGTTAATTGCCACCCAGCATGTTACAAAAGTTATTAACAGATTAAGAGATATTCAAACTCTAAGCTTTCCTTGGACCGGTATCCAGTAAGTAAGTTATTTAAATGTGTTTCTTTTAATCGATGTCTTGCTTGTTCATCATCAGGTCCCATATGGTGACAGAAATGTACTTATTTGAGGAACTAGTAATCAACATCATCTTTGACGGAAGAGTACCACTTCGGCCAGTGACAGTTCATGTGGAGAACACCGGTAAACATATATCTTGTCTCCGTTTTACTACGTCTGATGACATAGATCCTCTTTGGTTTACATTAGAAACTTTATAGTTATGCATCGGAAACATTTTAAACAAGATAACATATATAATTTGCAATATATTCAACCTACGTGACACTTGTTCAACATAATGACCCGCCAAGTTATTTTCAGATGAAACCGGATGTTTACCAACTTCCTTCTGTTAAGAACTGTCATTATTCTCCCGATGTCAGGAGCACCGTCTCTCGGTCTTTTGTTTGACCTTGTTTTTTCGGTATGTACAGAAATATCTATGCATTAAGACTGAAATTCGGCATTATTTTAAACACAATTGCCAGATTTGTTTTAATTAAGAGAGAGAGAGAGAGAGAGAGAGAGAGAGAGAGAGAGAGAGAGAGAGAGAGAGAGAGAGAGAGAGAGCAAAATTCAGTCGTATGTGTTCTAAATTTGGAGACTATGTAAATGTCATCTATCCTAGTGAGCTTGAAATAAGACACGTCTGATTCCTCAAGTTCTGCTTCATACCTGAATTATGACGCACACGAAAGGCTACATTTGAAACTTTATGACAAACGTGATGACTTCAATTTTTCTATTGTCAACTTTCCTTTTTTATGCAGCAATATACCTGCTTTTCCTGCTTATGGTGTATTTGTTTCCCAATTAATACGCTATGGTAGAGCTTGTTCCCACTACGGGGACTTTGTACAACGAAGTAGGCTGCTTGCAAATAAATTGTTGACTCAGGGATATTGCAAGCCTAGGCTTATCAAGGCCCTCAAAAAGTTTTATGGCCGTCATCACAGTATTGTTGATAAGTTTTATGTCTCTGTGTCCAGGATTGCCTTGGATATATTTGACGTCTCATAGTTCCATGTTCCTTTCACACAATTTGATTACACACGTGGCGGGTGTAGCTAGTTAAACAGGAGCACCCGGCCTCACTTCCCTGGTGGAAGTTCACGTGTCTAAGCTAACTTGTCAGTTCCAAAGTTTTTACTTTGCTTCTGGATTGTCATTCGGAAATGGATTAGTATGTTTGTTTTTGATTCTAATCCAAGAACATGTACAAGAAAAAACTCTCTTTTAATTAAAGAATAAAGTCTTGGAATAATGTCTATTTATGGTGCTTATGATCAATAATGTGTTTCAATTCTAAAACAAAGTCAAGGTTTGTGTCCTTGCAATGAGTCCCTAGGACAGTAAGATTCCCTTATTAGTTTTATTATTTTGGTGATCCACGACCGTCATTGCATGATAAAGTTTAAACTAATGAAGCTGTTGAATCTTGTTTTAATAGAAATACTGTATTGCATTTCTAAGAGCCACATGCAGTCAATAGGGAATCAAACTCCAAACTTTGTAAATGAGTCCGAAAATCAATCAATCAATCAATCAATCAATCAATCAATCAATCAATCAATCAATCAATCATTCAATCAATCAATCAATTGCCTTAACGAGCATACCAACTGACATTCCAATCTCTTCCACTAGCCTTGTCCGTTTTTATGACAAATGCTAAATGTACATATTGTAGTCGATGACTCAATTTTGAAACACAGCATGGGCTCAAGAATTTGGTTATCTAACGTGAGGAACCAGCCACCTTGATGTAAAACATGTGTCTATAGAAGGTGAAAAAGTTTCCAAAATCTCGATAAACTTCACTCGACGAACAACGGAAAATTTATTTTTATAATAAAATATCAGATATAGGAACAGTTTTTTCTAAATAGTAAGCATATAAGTGACATTTTTATGATACAGTTTAGTCTAAAACAGTACAGATCTGCCAAAAGTTTAACATTAACTTAGCGAATTGGTGTAGAATCGACAGATAAATCTCGGTCCTCGTTATACCTCGATAGAAGTTCGGCAGCTGCTATCCATCTCTCGACAGCTTTTCGGTTTGTAGGTATCGATATCTCGGCCACTCAGCAGCCAAACCTCGACTCCTTATTGTTAGACAAGTGTTAAACTTTCGACGGGTCTGTACTGTATCTCTGAATACAGCCAGTTTTTTTGTTTTTATTTTTTTTCTATAAAGTGGATTTCCTTATTGTCAGCATGCCTTCTTTCATAAAAATGTCAAAAATATACTGCGCTTTGTTGTAAATCAGCCACGTGGAACAATATTAAGTTGCGTTATCTCAAACCCCACCATTGATAAAATTATCATAAATATTAGACTTCCGCATTCTTCGGAAAAAAATCGCGATACTAGGCACTTATTTATATTCAACACAACACTGCAATTCTTCTTATTGTACAAATAAAAATGTGTGAATAAGTTGAAAAAATCCGAAGATAACCACAGAGGCAAATAAAGTTTAAACGTAGCATGTGACATATGGACATTTCTTCAATTTTACAACGAATCTACTACATGTATATATAACATACACCATGGCTATTTTTTCAAGTTTAATTTTATAATGAATCTGCACGGTACCTGTAAATAATGTACTATCGACAAAAAAAAGAAGAACGCATGACTACAACATGAAAAACATACTACAACAAGGAAGAACGCACGTTTACAAGAAGTAGAACACACTACAATAAGAAGAGCACACGGCTTCAACAAAAAGGACACGCTACAACAAGAAAAGCACAGAGCTACATCAAAAAGAACATACTTCAACAGAAAGAACACACTACGAAAAAGAAAAACACACTACAACAAGAACACACGGCTACAACAAAAAGAACACACTAGAAGAAGAACACACGCCTACAACAGGAAGAACACATTACAGCAAGAAGAACACACGGCTACAACAAGAAGAACACGCGGCTACAACAGGAAGAACACAGGGCAACGACAAGAAGAACACATTACATCAAGAACACACGGCTACAACAAGAACACGGTTACAACAAGAAGAACACACGGGTACAACAGGAAGAAAACAGGGCGACAACAAGAACACATTGCAACAAGAACACACGGCTACAAGCCTTTTGAATATGTTTATCATGCGCATATGAATTCACGGATACTAGTATAACGTCAGTGGCATCCGATGACAGTTAAGTTGGTAATACCGATGAGAGAGAGAGAGAGAGAGAGAGAGAGAGAGAGAGAGAGAGAGACCATCTACTAAATTCAGAGGGAAATGCATAAGAATAGAATGTTTGGAAAACTTCCGTAACACTCTAACCGTTAACCGTTTGTCTTGCCGCATGTTGCTGAAAAGCGTTGATCATTGTTCTTGATGGACAACATTTGAATAGTGGCATTACCTATTTGTTGTTGGAACTGATTCTACTGCGTCATAATAGTATTCAGTTGGATAGACATTGTACACTGTAGTGTGTAATCAGATATGAAAATGCCCACGTAGTTTAACGTCAAAAGAAAAACCTAGCCGTCGGTTATGTCAAGTTTTCAACGGGTTTGGCTGCTGTACCACGTGTGATACCCTCTGACGTTTGAGCGGAACGATAATTTCCATTGGCTATGGAACTACATTAGTTCATGTTTTCCCGCAAAAACGACGTTATTCCGGGAATTCGCGACGTAAACTTTTTCCGGAAGTTCCCGCACAAATAAGGCGTTGATCACGTGGTACAGCAGAGAACCCAATTGTTATGACGTCATTTGACGCGAGACCGGTTACTTCAGATTCGCTCTTTTCGAGTGATATGAGTGATTTTACCCGGTCATAATTAAAAAAAACCATAATGTTAAGACCCCGTTAATTAGACAACAGGATATCAATACAAACACAGTCAAACCTGTCTATAAAGGCCACCCAAGGGAACCAGTAAAAGTAGACTTTATGGGCTGGTGGCCTTTATATACAGGTTCAAACAATATAAATAACAATTGGGATACAATTCTACTGGCCTTTATAAGCAGGTGGCTCATATAGAGATGGCCTTCAAGTCATGTTGGACTGTACCTCGACTGATGTATACGTTTAACGCCATTTTGTTTCATAATCGCAACTTCTGCGGAAAAAATTAAGAGCAGTAATTAATAACGTTCGTGCTAAACAATTATGCCAAATGAATTTTGAATCACATAGGTTGACGATTTCCCGTAAAAACGGCGTCTTTCCGGGATTTGCAACGAAATGTTTCATACCGCTCCACATTACGTCGCAAATCCCGGAAAAACGCCGTTTTTACGGGAAATCGTCAACCTATGTGATTCAATATCCATTTGCACTAACGTTATTGGATATCACGTGGTATACTGCAAACGTTAAGAGGTATTGATCACAAGGTACGCTGGTGAACTCTATTGATCCAATTCGATTACTTTTTGCTTGATGGTATGGTCGCCAAAATCCTGGATTCTGGAAATTTCTTTTCAAAATTTTAGTCCATGTCAATGTATTCAACAAAGCTGAGAGGTTGCATATCCCGTGTGTGAAACGATCTTACAATGATTTGAAAATAAACAAATATATTGGTTAAGGATCTTAATTGGTAGTATCGAAAAGTATACATGAAAATTAATCAAAATTGGTGTATAAAGTACCAAGTTCATGTAAACCTAAATCTCAAATCTTAAAACATTATTTAAGACAAAATAAATTAATTTAAGCAACTAAAATGTTTGTACAAATATATGTTTTGAGGTATTTATCATGGTGATGGTTTTATCATAATGACAATGCCAGTATCTTAGTGTCATGACCAATCAGTCAATCTCTAGTAATCCCGTGTGGTCCTCTCTTTTAAACTGTGCTGAAGCTTGGTATGCAAGAGGAATTTGTAGCCGGTCTTGTGTTAAGCAGTGAACACAATTTTTGATAAATATCTACACATCACATTTAGTAATATCAAAGACTATGCTCTTGTTGTGGTTTTTATCTTTTGTTGTTTTTTCTGATGCTGTTATCGGATCAGTTGCTATTTTACCCATTATCACCCACATGCACTTTTATATACCACTGTGTCCTTGTGGCGAGATTTTTTTCTTACACAGCTAAATATTCTTACAACTCCAATATGTATAGGAGGTACACGTGCACTAAAATATTTCTTGAACGTTTGGCCCATTGCATGAAAAAGTTAAAGGTTTGTTGACAAAAATTATAAGTCGTCTGTATCTACATAGGTCCATACTACACGGTATGCTTCGACAACAATTTATTATACGGCGGTCAATAAAATAAAACCCTCTAAAGACCTATAAACAATATTTTTTGTTATTCTTGATATAATACCGCTTAAAATGCTTTTTAATGTGGTGTCTAGTCACCTTTGATGACGGGCAATTGGTACTTTATTGAAAAATCCATTGTGACTGACTAAATAACCATCTCAAATCAAACCGGAGTTCATGAAGGTTTATTGTCATGCTCTGGTAAGCTGGTTTTCATAACTTTCTCTTTTACTATACATTTAGATTCATCTGGAAACGTCTTAATACTCGAGAGCTTTTTGTTTACCCTATATAAATGTTTCAATGCGCTCGACAAAGGCTTAAAATTACTTCAATCTGATAATGCGATCTTTTGGTTCATCTATACAGTTTCAATACCCATTTTCTTTCATTTTGTTCATTTTATAAAGTTTCAATGCGTTAGACCTTTTGATTTATCTAATATTTCTTCAAGACCTATGGAGATTTGGGTTCATCTGATAAGGTGTCAATGCTTTAGACCTTTTCGCTCATCTAATGTTTCTTGTGCGTTGGGTTCATTTGATGCATCTGATAGTTTCAATGAACTGGTTCATCATTTCAGACCTCAATACTCTATGACTTTTGATCGACCCGATAGTTTAAATGATCTAGACCTCTTGGTCCAATAACAATATATATAGACGCTTTGTTCCATTTGATAAAGACCTTTGATCCTCCTGATAAGGCTCAATGGTTTTTGGTACATTTATTGGATTAAAAAAATGGAATAGACCTTTATTTTTTTTGTGTGTGTATACTCTAGAACTTTTGGTCAATTTAATAGGAGTTCCAATAATATAGACCTTAGGTGTAGTAGGTTCGATGTCTTGCACTTTTTGGTCTATCTTGTAAAAGTTTCAAAGGCGAAACTTTTTTGGTCCATCCTTAGTCTAAACCTTTGATAAATCTGATAAAGTTCCAATATTCTACATCCTTTGGTCTTTTGTTCCTTCTATAAAGTTACGCTGAAGAACTCTTGGTCCATTTGATAAGGTTCCAAGGAAGACATCTTGGCAAAATAAAATTTCCAATTACCAGACCTTGTTGTTCGTCTGCATACTTTTCAGTGGTGTAAGTAAACCTATCAGTCATGATGTCAGAAAATATGGTACATCTATCTGTATACAAGTATACACGACCTAGATCTCTTGATCACCTTTCAATGGGTATGGACTTCTGGTCCCATTCATAAAACTTAAAAGTCAAGTGCTTTAGACCCTTTGGTCTTTCTTAAAGCTTCTAATTCTCTAGAGTTTAGTCAATTTATAAAAGTTTCAATGACATATATATAATTGTTCAATGTAGCTAAGTTTCAATCAATGCTTTATGGTTGTACCTCATGAAACAATGCTCTAAAACCCTTTTTTATCATTTTACTGAAGTTTCAAAAATGGTCCATCTGAGAAAATTACAATCTAATAGACTTCTTGGTCTGATATAAGGTAACTGTTACTATAAGTACGGTAACTATCACACAATACCTAAAGATTGTCTGAATGAAATCTCCAGTTTTCCAATATACTGTGGTGTGGTGGTAAAATTTAGTTTCATAAACATGTCCAATGACACCAGTGGCAGGTGAGGTGGAATGGAGTAATAGAATCAATATTTTCACTTAAATATTGAGGTGGTCAAATCATGGATAGTGGAGGAAACTGGAGTGCCCAGAGAAAATCACCTGATAGGCAAACTGATAAACTTATCATCACACTAGGATCTGTCCTGAGTGGGATTGAACCAAGGTAGTGAAAGTGCTGTGATCTGTAAGGGCATGTGTTGACAACCTGGTCACCAAGGAACCGGTTACCAATGAAGTTCTTTGCTATATAATATACTCATGGGAATGGATAGTGGGAATGCTTTTCCATGACAAAGATATTGGTTCTTAAAGGTCTTATTTCAAGTACCTATATGTAGAGAAAGATGAAAATCACTTTGCTGGGGTTTGAATCTACAACTTGGAGTGTCATCAACAGTTATACTAAGCCATGCCTACCAATGGTTTGGATCTGGAAACCCAGGGGTTCAAATTTCCCTGGGTCCAAGGCCAAGAACCTAGTAATTTTACATTGAGACCATAAAGTTTTAAACTGTAAAGTCCGAAGGAAAAATATTACCATAATAATCCTACTTTTCAATACAACATAATTGCAATGGACCTTTCATTGTTGATTTAATAAATCTGGAACTTCAAAACCTGCTAAAAATGAAGACAAAAGCTTCAAGAACTTCCATTACAAAACATAATTTTAAACCCCTGAATCCCTAACAACAGTCTATCCATGAAAACAATACAAATATTAATTAATTTAAATATACAAATATTTTATTTCATTTGCTCATTATAAACAATATCTCTCTCATATATATATTTTTATATTCTAAAATAAATTCTTTTACATTTAATTTGTTTCATGTAAAAAAGGCAATTATTTGCACCAAGTTCACAAAGAATAAATGACAAAACAAACAATAACACAATGAGATCCATTATCCTATAAAGTTAATTTTATGTGACTTTTAAAATCACTTGCATTGTAAATTCAGGAAATCAAGAACCATTCACATAATCTGATTCATTCAAAGATACATTTTGTAAATCTACGAAATCATTATTTGATTAGAGTACTTTTTCAGATCAACACAAGACATTTTTTTAAATACAACAAAAATTTAATTTGTACTAGTCTTCTCCAATACAAGCATCTCTATGGCTCTCCCTCACACCCCCCCCCCCCTTCCTCCCTAGAAAAGTGTTTTGCAGAAATTAGTCTCCCAGCTCAGCTCTAGAAAAGTACTGAATTCTGCTTATTTTAATCTTATTTGTAATGCATGTAACATCTTTGGTATATATACTACCGTAGTATATGGCCTTCCAACACAAAAACATCAGCATTACATATCTCTGGTATGCTACAGATTGCAAATAAAACCAATGCCAATGACACCAATATTTATAGCATGATTACTGTAAAATTATAAATATAGGGTGGTGGGGGAGATCAAATTTCACTGTTTTCATTGATTACATGTAGTAAATACCACAAAATGACCAAAACATAAACATCTGCATTACATATCTCTGTTATGCTTAAATAAATATTTTTACAGATTGCGAATAAAATCAATGCCAATGACACCAATATTTATATCATGATTACTGTAAAATTACAAATGTAGGAAGTGGGGGAGATAAAATGTCACTGTTTTCATGGATTACATGTCATGATGTAGTAAATACCATAAAATGACCAAAAAGAATTTCACTTACCATGCCCCTTTAACAGAATTGATCTTCATAAAGCACAAATTCAGCTAAAACTTTCTCCCCAAAATAATCTTTCAAATTACAAAACCACACAATTTTAATCCCACAAATAGTTATGATTTTATAGTATTAATGATATTCAAGAAAAGGATATCGTGAAGTATTAAACTGTCAACTGTTGTATCTTTGAATGTTAAATTCAGCCTTTTCCATCCCATCCATTATAAATGATTACATTTAGATTTACATACATGTATGTATTACAAATAACACTTTTTGAATTAATTACAGGTAAAACATAAATAAGTAAACTTTGCCTTGTGTTCGTATAAAAATATATTCATGTCAACATTAATTAATGCCCCTTAAGACAATGTCAAATACCATGTCTCATTATTATTCCATGCCAAACCCCATGATTTATCATGATGATGGGATAGTTAAAATGGCAAACACTGACAGTTCAGGTAACCCAAACTCAAGTTACTATTAATTAACTTTCAGGCCACAGTTACACAATCAGTTCTAAACTGAGAATTTCTTTTAACTTCAATCTGGCAAATTTGAAATCTTAATAATTTTGAAATTGTGAAGAAATTGACCAATTTAAGGTGTCTTTTTTAAAGATCTCCTAAAGCTTAAAACATCTGTTTTAGAATTAGATTTTACAAATTTATATATGTATTTCTAGTTCCAAAAGAAATTGCCAAAATTTAGTAAATTCAAGATGAGGAAAATCTTAGCTTCAAACTGGGGCCTACAGTATGTCATTTTAGACCTAATAATAAAAGTAAATCTACAGATTTTTCCTTTTTAACAACAAACATGTGATAGTCCTTAATTTTAAAATTTGTAGAATTGATTTAACTGCAAGCTCCAAAAATTGTAAAATGCAGAATGGAGATAATGGTGTTTGCTGTCGTGCCACATCATCAACATCCCTGAACGTTTGTTTGAAACATTTTGAAAACGTTACATTGCCAATTCCCGCAATAACATGGTTTTACATTTTACAGGAAAACCAAAACATTAACTGTTATAATTCCATATGCAATGGAAATAATTCTTCCGCACAAAGGTTAAGAGTAGCAGGTGGACAGCATCAAACCCCATTCAGACATAAAAATGTTCAGATTTAATAATGTAAAAGTTTTCTACATAACTGTGACCAATTCAAGCATACTAATTAATTAACAATTAATGATATTCCCTAACATCTCTCATAACACAATTTTTACATCTATAAATTAAACAAGAGCTGAGGACATTTCTGTCAATGATTCATATCATAGATACAATAACATGTATTGAAATTCAAAAGTAAATGACTTGAAATATTTTAAAAGTAAAAGTAGCAAAAATTGAGTTCTCATTTTTTAAAATGTCTATTTTCATTTTTTTTTCAAAACTCCCTGCTAAAAATTAGGGCATTGACGTCCGATGAAGTAGCAGGGAGGTCCAGTAAATTTAACAAGATTTTGCCATGATACTTTCAGCAATAAAAAATTGTCCTATTTCTTGCATGCTAAATGAAATCCATTAACAAGGCTACAATTATTGTAACTTATATGTTACATTCCATAAGAATTCTAGAGAGTGATCTTGCTCGGAATGAAAGTAAAATAAAATGGACAAAAAGCTAAAACATACAGTGTTCAATCTAGGATTTTTCAGAAGGGACCATTTCCCAAACTTTTATCTAAAACACGAAAGCATGAACATTTTCGCATTCATGTAATGGTAAATATGGCCCACTAAAGACCTTAACAGTGAAAACATTTGACAAAATAAGGGGTAAATAGCCCCATGGCTCCTTCTAGAATGGGTAAGAGTTCCTTTTGTACCCCCTCCTCTATTAAATTCCATGTAAAATTTTTGAAAAATTATTTTTCACAGAAACGTTCAAAATTGCTTGATTCTGACATTTTTAGGTTTTTTAGTAGAGATTAAAATTTTAGTGGAGGGTACCAGTGGAATTTTTTCCCTAGAATGAACACTGCAGACAAGACAAGAACACAAATAAACATATGCTTCACAGACTTTATGTATGTTTTACACACTTAAAAATTTGAAACTCAACCAATAAATTCAGAAATTCTGAACAACAAATATAAGTAACTCATGATAATAACATAACTGAATAAAATAAATTTTCTTTCAACTTTTAAAATATATTTGTTAAACAACAAAATAAACATAAACAAACGTCAGACCATTTAATATACTAAAATCTTAATAATAATAATAATGAATATCTACATGTATATATAGCAGGCATAAATAATATATATGTACTGGCACAATTTTATTTATATATACATATACACTCTTAGACTGAATTATTTCTGTCATCAACAGCCCTTTTCATTGATGAAGTCCCTCAACCCCATATCATCAATAACAAGGGCTGTTGACAACAGAAGTAATTCGGTCTAGTACACACTCACAACTCAAGACACAGCACCCTAGTAGTTTGGTATACCGGTATAAAATTATACTATGTATGTAGCGGTATACCAAAAGTAGAAAAAAATATGTTGGCAAAAGTTTTTGTTTTTAACAGAACAGTGTAGTCCCGAGTCTGTACAAATGTAAGCCAGTCAAGATGTGCAAGACTTGCAACTTTTCAGTCAGAACTGTAGGAACACAAAAAGAGCCATTAAAGGTTTGGTTTTATGCATTTACCACAAATAATATTTTAATAAACAATTCTGTTTGTTATCATAACCAACTTGAGTTATCAATAAAAATAATTTGGGATAATTTTCAAATGTGGGGATGTTGTGTCCTTTAGACTTTCTGGAATAACTTATAGATTTAATCAATACTAGTTTGATCAAGTCTCTCTCTCTTAATACAATTGATTTTATAGCATTTAGTCCAAGTCTCTCTCTCCCTCTCTCCAAATATAAACTGCACCATTAACAATCTGAATACTTTGTCTAGATGATCAAACACAAACCTTAATATTAAAAGGCAGTTTACAATGATGTGTACCTGTATATAACTATGTTTCCATTCCTGGTAGCCAAAATCGCCATTGGCTACTAATTTCTGAGGAATTCTTTCAAAAAGTAACCTATTTTTAGCAAATTTGTGGAAAAATACTTTAAAAAGGACTATATTTTCACAAATTTTGGAAATTTGGCTACTAATTATTTTAAATTTATGGAAACCTAGATATAATATACCAAAATGAAAATTGCAACTGAATCACCGATAGTTGCCAAGAACAGCCAGGTCTGAAGAGTAACTGATGTGATGTAAAACAATTTTAGAAATGACCCCTGTCCACCAAAATACAAGACCAAAATTTTAATACTTTTACACTGTAAATTATTTAAAGTACTTCATCATGTATGAAAAATATAACAAATGACAGGCAGGAATGAAACTTAATTATTTTGCTAATCTTCATCCCTGACGGGTTTTCCCAATTTGAAAAAATTTAACTTATTTAAATTAATCAACAAGTAATTCATTATATACATGTATGTTTGTTTTATATTCACCAGTACATGTATTTATTATGAATTTATCATTCTTTTAAAATTTTCCTTTGAATGAAGTATGTAATTTGTTCATTTTTTGTTAAAAAATATTTTATACCACCAACATTAACGTAAACTTGAAATGTTGGTAAAGTGGTTTAAAGAAAAAAAAGTAATTTAATTCATTTTACACATTAACATACACACACAATGTAGACATAGTCATCTTAAAAAAGGCCAGACAAAATTTTCATATGAATGAATCTATCAGACACTTGTCTAGCTGACAAGTGGCCTTTTATCAATTCTTTTACCCTGTTGGCAAGAAAATAGGTCACAATGATTTATATCATAAAAAATGTCTCGCACACAAAAATCACCCATTGAGCACCCTTTATATTGGAGCAGCATCTCTGCCATTCATTTTTTTAAGTATAAAATTTTTTTTGTCACTGGCCCACGATTCACCTTTTGTGCCATAAACCTAAATTTAAAGTAGTCAATCTTTTGAGCTGCATAATTCTTTCTAAGCCAACAGTTGTTATGCGTGTACATCCATACAAGTCAATAGATGTTAGATTCTTAAGGTGATCGCCAATAAGCTCCAAGCTTCTGTCTGTAATTCTAACACACTGACCAATGTTCAGCGTGGTTAAATCCTGTAGCGTTTTGACTAGACGACTCAATCCATCGTCACTGATGTTACACGCACTAAGACTGATGCTTCGTAAACTGAATAATCCTTGTGCGAGAAAACACAAACCCTGATCTCCGACTTTGTCACAGAAACTAACGTCTAAACAGGTTATTCGTGAACCTCCTTCAGCTAAATATCCTAGGCCGGTATCACTAACATTATCACAGCTTCGTAGATTCAGGTCCCGTAATCCTGGCATTTTGGCAAGAAATTTTAATCCAGAATCTGTTACACTACCACAGAAACTTAGATTTACTGTTTTTAAGTTTGTTAGTCCAGCACTTACGTTTCTTAAAGCTTGATCTGTGAGTTTTTGACAATCTTGTAAACCCAGATGTTCCAATTCTAATGTCCCTGATGCAGCATGGGCACTCAGACCTGCCAAGTGGCCTATCCCAACATCAGATATGTGTCGACAACTCCTTAAATTCAATGTTTTTAACTTCCTAAGTCCCCATGCGATTAATAAAAGTCCAGTATTTGTGATATTACAACACCCACCTAATTCTAAGACTTCTAGATTTTTTAAACTTTGAGCAATTCTCCCAAGGCTACTGTCAGTCACTTGCTTGCATAGACTCAAGTTGAGTACTGTTATGGATGGCAGATCTTGTGAAAACGCATGTCCCAATCCAATATCAGTCACATTAAAGCAACCACTTAAATTCAATGTCTCAACATTTGGTATACCGAGTATAACGTCTCGTAAACTCCTTCGTAAACTTAAAATTTGAACCCTGGAAATCCCACGTTTTACAAGACTGGGAAACAAAGACGGGTTAGCACGGCGAAGATGTAACTTCGCGTGGACCTTACGCCATACCATACGGTTGTAAGCGGCATCTCGCCATGCTACACAAACCTGAGCAACTCTTCCCTTGTCTTTCACATCTAAATAACTGAATATCATCGTCAATACCTCCGGAAAAAGACAGGAAATATGTGCAGTGGGCTTTTCGGCCCTGGTCTCCATCTTGCATGGCTTCATACAGTTCCGTCACGTGACTGACAAGTAGCTGTGTTGCACATGATCGATAGCTGGCATTTCATTGGTTAATATTCCGTCAAGCCCGCGGGATATGAATTTGTATGATAAATGTGGCACTTGAATGTCAAAATGTGCAGTTATAATTTGTTTATAATGATAATAATAGGAGCGGACATTTATCATAAATACGACTGTCGTATACAAGTTTTAACGGAGATTTTTCTTAGTCATAGACATATGTTTTTGATCTCCTGCATACAAGACTTGAGACAATTTTAAGTGCTTATTATGAAAGCTACCTCTCAGTACTGATAAATTGAATGGCATATGTTGTAGACAAACATTTAAATAAATAAATAAATAAATAAATAATTAATTAAACAGTAATTTTAATCTGTTAAAATCTGTTAAATATATATTCTGAAGGTGGCCATTTCTTACAATTGAATTTATTTCTGAAAACTGATGGAAAATTAATAATGGTTAATACATGTATTAAATTTATTTATTTATTTATTTATTTATTTATTTATTTATTTATTTATTTATTTATTAGTTTGTTAGTTCCGAATCCCATTCAGTCAGATCTTAGCCGTTAGTTGAGAAAGTTTGTCAGTTTGCTTACCGAGGGTCGATGATTTTTTTCCTGACACTCTGGTTTCCTCTTTTATTCCAGAATTGACCGCTTCGATAAAACGTAAATAATTTTGATTAGGATATGAAACATGACCTTTTATTATTGTTTATTAAAGGTTTATTATATTAAAGAATCAATAAATAATTCAGACAAATATTTCTAATTTGCACAGAAAGTTGATTTTCCATAGATATAAAAACACACAGAAGTCCATTAACTACTGGCACGCACCAGTAAATGACGATATTTTCAGAGACACTGTTGATGTGTTATTTGAAGTCGATTAGAAAAATCAATTTCTAGGAATATCAACATAGATTCATTTCTTTACGTTCTATGAATACTAGTATTTAAATTTACTTTCGGAGCTTATTCGTTTTTGTCGTATACGAAGATTTTCACTCGTGATTGAATATTTTCACGGGTGGTTGATTCCGTGTTGTATATTACTGCACGCTTTTCTGGGTAGGGTATATAAGTAACACGCGTGTTTTTAAGTTATTCGAACTGGTTGCAAGCTGAGAGTATGTCTCACTCTGATTCAGATAGGGAATCCAGGCGTGGAAAAAGGGGGCAAAAACCCACCCTGCCCTTTCCCCTTTATTATTTTTTCCCTTGTACTCTATATGTACCATGCTTTAAATATTTTAAACAAATGTTGCTTTAATATTATATAATCATGTTTGTGGATATATAAATATATAAAGAGCTTGCAACTAGGCATCCTATTTTAATTGTTTGTGTTTTATTTGCATAGTTAGTCAAGAAAATATTTATTTTAGGAGGAACGGAGAAAATAAATGTATATGAACAGTGTCTCGCAACTGAAGGTAAACATACTTAGTAGTGACATTGTATATAGATAGTGTTACAAAATAAAACTTCGAAAATTTCCAATTAATGAAATGTAATGTATTGTGTTTTGGCATGTGCTTAGTTTTGTGCTTTAAGTCAATGTTTTTCAAGGCAAGCATACTTGGTATTGAAATTGCCCATTACAGTGTTGCAAGATGATATTTCGAAAATTTCCTCACAGTTAAGCTTTAGTATGCTCGAACCATTTTCTTTTCGCATATAGATATGGAATACATTGTTATAATATGAGCTTGATGTTCAAGGTCAATGTGTTCAGTGGCCCTGGGGTAGGTATACTTGCATTGGCTTTTGACAGTTTTGTAAAAATGACACTCCAAAAATCTCCGCAGAGCGAAAGCTTCACTATACCTAAACTATTTATTTTCAACCTATATACATGTACAATGGCGGATTTGAAAAATATAAAGAGAAAGAGAGAGAGAGAGAGCTATTGACTGATGTGACCCCCATATGTTAATATAACAACCCATCGGGGCTCTGCCCTAGACCCCTCGTCCCTGGAAGCTCGCGCCTAGCATTGATATAATTCTCAACCCCCCCCCCCCTTTCAAAAAATCCTGGATCCGCCCCTGATGTAATATATTGTGTTTTTACATGTGCTTGGTTTGCTGCTTTAAGCCAATATTTTTCGAGGCACTGAGGGTAGGCTTACTTGGTAGTGTCATTGCCTATTATAGTGATGCAAAATTACATTTCGAAAATTTCCTCATAATGTATGTTCATACATACATGTATACGAGGAAATTTTCGAAATGTCATTTTGCATCAACAGTAAACTCGAACCATTTACTTTAGCCTCTATAATAGATATGAAATACCTTTCTTTAACGTGAGCTTTGTTTGATGCTTTAAACCAATGAGTTCCGAGGTACTGAAGGTAAGCAAACTTGCAATTGGTAATGACATTACCTATAGACAGTATTACAAGAGGACCTATATGTAAATTCCTTCAGTTAAAGCTTCTCTATGCCCGTATCCTGTATTTTTTTGTCAATATGAAATGTGCTTAGTTTGATGGTTAAACCTAGTGTGTTTCGAGGCATGCAGGATAAGCATACTTAGTAGTCATATTGCCTTTAGTTATGAAATAACAATTTAGAAAGTTTTAGCACAGGGCGAAGTTTTACTGTGCACAAACCCTTTACATTCGGACTATATGAATGGCTGTGTTATCAAAATAAACATACTAATCCAGGTCTGAATCACAACCTAGAAGCAAAGTAAAAACTTTGAAACTGACAAATTAGGTTTAACGTACAGACTTCCACCAGGCAAGTGAGATCGGGTGCTTCGGAAAGATAAACACCTCCAGTTTTGCTGGCTACACCTGCCACGTGTGTAATCAAAATTGGGCGAAAAGAACATGGAACTATGAGACGTCAAATATATCCAGGTTAATCCTAGACACAGAGACATCAAACTTACCAACAATACTGTGATGAGGCCTTCATGACGGCCATGAAACTTTTTTGAGGGCCATGATAAGCCTAGGCTTGCAATATCCCTGGGTAAAACAATTATTTGTACGCAGCTTGCTTCGTTGTATAAACTACCCGTAGTGGGAACAAGCTCTACCATAGGGTATTAATTGGGAAACAAACACACCATAAGCAGGAGAAGCAGGTGCAGCATAGAAAAGGAAAGTTGACAATAGAAAAATTGCAGTCACCACGCTTGTCGTATGGTTTCAAATATAGCCTTTCGTGGGCGTCGTAACTGAGGTATAAGTCTAAATACGAAGCATTTCAAGCTCGCTAGGGTACATGGCATTCACATAGTCTCCACATTTAGGATTATTAAGAAACACAACGTCATCTGAATGATTTGGCGACAGTCTACTCTCCTGATTTAACAAGGTTCTGCATAACTCGGTTTCATGAGAATATAGAAACAAACCAGAAAGCAACGGTGCACAGTTTTTACCCATTCGTATACCGATTGTTTGCAGAAAATTATAATACCAAACACAACAAATATGTTGTCTATCAAAACACCAACATTTTGTTGATGATATACACAATATATTGTTGTTTGGAATACGTATGGTGCTTGACAAAATAACCAGAACCCCCTTTTAGCACTAGATATTTGTATCTTGGCTCACAGTTTTTGTAAAAGAATTACAAGTGAATAATATGTTTAAGACGTTCTCTCAATACATGCTAAGTTTGGTGTTTAAGTCTATATGTTTAGATTGGTAGATTGCTCGCTCCGTAAGTGGGAGGTTGTGGGTTTGAACCCCGGCCAGGTCTGACTTGAAAGTGGGTAGTGGCTGTTCTTTCGCCAAGCACTCGGCATGACGAAATGAAAGTCACGGTTCTTTCGGGTGGGAACTTAAAATAAACGAGGTCCCGTGTCACGGTGGATTTGGCACGCTAAAGAACCCTGTTGTATAATGCAATCAGCGCAACGCACAGGCAAAATTTCTGCACTTTCGCCTACAGCTGGCGACGTCTCGATATAAGTGAAATATTCTTGACTGAGACGTTAAACACCATTAATCACTCACTCTCACTCTATATGTTTAGAGGCACTGTGGGTAGGCATACTCGGCAGTGTTACCTTGCGTTTTCATATGACTTCCTAAAGTTTTGTTTACCATTTGATAAAATTATTAATGTGTGCGCTAAATGACCCTTCGAATTGCTTCAAATTAAAACCAGAGCAGCCTCTTGAGGGACAAATACCCCATCTCCAACATTTGCTGAGTTGTTGTTTTCGAGATTTGACCTTGATCCTTAAATTATTCACTTAAATTGGTTATTCGACGCAACGTCTCATGTTGTTGGTTAATATTTGTTCCAAGTTTGATAAAAATACAACCATAGACATGGAAGGTATGAAGCGGACACGACCTTGGGACGGACGTCAGACGGAGACACGGACGGCCAGGATGATTCGTGTATACATACGTATACGACGAACTTATTTTTATATTACAAAAATATAAACTATACTGTGTTAAAGAAGACTCAAGTATTTGTTACAAGGGCTCTCCGTGAGATATTAAGGATTTTTTTATGGTTTCCTATGGTTAGTTGGTTAAAAGTTGTTTTATGTCATATCAGTATTTTTTCAGCTATTCGTTTTGAGGCCATATTAGAAATTAATTTAAAGGATCAGTAATCATATGTTCTGCATGGTACCAAGGCGGTATTTGGAGTGTATTAAAGTGTTAATACACTCCACGCCCGATAAACACAAAAGGCTACAAAAGGTCCATTATACTGGTACCGAGGCAAATTAGTAAGTAAAAAGGTCAACGACAAGGAACCCATTTCACACAAGGGGTCGAACTCACAGCAGTGAGACACCATGGGATTCAAAGCTTTCGCCTTAACCACTTGGCTACCATCATTATGCTATGAGTGTTTTTATCTTAATTTCCCAAATTTTTATCATTTTCCCCAAAATTTCAGAAAATAAAAATAAAAAAAACCAAAAACCACCCCAACTTTACTATACATATTTAGATATCACTTTCAATTACAGGAAAAAACTTCGCTATTTTCATTGTATTAACAAAATTTTATATGCCGATTATAATGTAAACTTTGTATAAATTTGTACAGTGGATTTATGGATGACAGTGTATCTAAATGTGTTTGATTAACTTAAGATTCCAGAGAAAGGAGAAAGGAATCTGAAAAATGAGTTTACGAGAACTTGTGACCCGAAGCTTTCATCACCTCCGATTTAATTGGAGATATTCATCCTGTCAGTCCCGATGAAGTTTTTAATAATATTATGACACAAAGTGCCAGTGATTTTGTTACATTTTTTTTTGAAAACTTCCTTCTGCCTTTAAGATTGGGAAAATTGAAGTTCTGAGATCTAGCAAATTGCATTATGATATGACGACATAAAGCTAACATCTTCATTGTAAAGACACTATATTGTGATACTATCTGATATGTTGTGGGTAAGGACAACTATATTTAATTTTTCACTGTTATTTTGGAAAGTTTTAGTGGACAAATTGGGAATTTTCAGAAATTTTTTCTTTAGGGTGAAAAGAAGCATGTACACTGTACACGGGTTACTGGTTGTTTATGGTGTTCTGGTGGCTGCAATCTTGAAACTAGCAAGATCTGTTGCAACTACAACCGCATTCGGCAACTGCCGGGTTTCAGGAGATGGTTGCACTAGGGAAAATGAGTGCTGGGTATGCAGATCGATGAATGTGAAGTACAACATAAACTTCATCTGGTGGTTGTTTTTGATTGTTTGGATCAAGGAAGGCACTGGATGGTATATTACTGGAACAGCAATCAGGTGATGAACTACTTTATACAGCAGGACGAAGTCAGCTGTTCAAGGCTTCTCTTCAAATGTGCTCCAGTTGAGTTGTTGGTCAATTGATGTTACTGATTCTGATTGGCGGTAATCTAGTTTCTAATTCAATACAAATCTAGCAGCATTTCTCTGTACCTGTTCTAATTTCTTGTTGTTGATACCTGTGTTCGAGTTCCAGATGGTAAAGCTATATTTCAGCTTAAGCTTTGGTCTAACTAGACTCTTTTACTTTGGTTTGACAGTGTTTTAGGTTGCGTTTAAGAAATCCCAATACCCTTGATGCTCTGTTGATGAAATCTTCTATGTGCATGTTGAACATGGTGTTACTAAGCTCAATTTCTAGACATAGGGATGGTGTCCTATGATGTCCAAATAAGTCCTTCCATCTGGCATGGATAATGGCTTTCTAGTCTCTTATTTGTTTTTTGCTTGCATGATTGCACATATGGTGACATTGGATTCCATTTGCCACATCCGCTTCCATCTAGTCTTATTGTAGTAATATGTGATCGTTCGCAGTGTTGATTGGACGGTAAGGTACACAGTCATCTGCAAACAGCCTCGCCGTGGAGTTTAGATTTTTAACTGTGACAATGTTGGTCCCAATACTGTTTCCTGCGGTACTCCAGATGTCACTGCTGATGAACTTGATGTTCGACCATTAACTACTACTTGCAATTTTCTGTTGTTAAAAAACGCATCAATCCATTTCCGTGTTGTTCCTTGGATTCCGTAGAAGGCTAGGTTGATGTTTTGTAAGCGAATAAACTATAAACTGTTATCTTTTTTAGGAACAGAGATCTGATTAGTGGTGTATTTCATGTGTGTTGTCTTTCCCATATTTCGCATCAAGATACCATTATGTTCTTGCGGTTACCGCATACTTATTTTATTGCAATGGAAAATACCAGAATGTATTTATAAACAGTGATAAAGAATAAAAATATCCACCACAGTCATAAACTACAGTGGCGATGGTTATCGTGGCCATTAAATATCATAAGCGACAAACATTTATCACAAGCTGAAGGATCTTTTCATGAAATGAACAACAAACAGATCAAGTTGTATATTTCCTCCATGTTGCATTTCCCATATTTCGCATCGTGACACCATTATGTTATCACATGCTTTTTACAGCATTGGCAAATTAAAAACAGTGATAAAGATATGCACAACAACCATGAACTACAGCAGTGATGGTTATCGTGGCCATTAAATATCTGTATATAGGAAGTATACGGCTACAGGACTGACAAATAACATAGATAGGAGACCTAAAAGTACTGTATTAATTTTTATGATGCATCATATTAGATAATCTTGTTTGTAAGAGAGGATTGTCTTGATGAACTTTGACAGTGATTGTCCACAAATGTCATAAGGGTTGTCTCCCTTCAACCCCCAAACTGTGCATCCTTGTTACAATTTTACCCTGGGATTGCTGCCTTTGCATCTATAACTTGGTCAAGCCATAAGCATTTTATTTTAATTTCAGTTGTGGTTCATTAAATTTTAAAAACGACTCAATTTAATTCACAAAAATGTTTATTGCAGGTATACATGATTTTGAGATTTTCGTTTCATCTCTTATGGCATGAAGTTCAAAATCGCACATCATTCAATCCACCAGGTTCTACGTTTCATTTGACCACATGTAACTAATGTTAACGTTCTAATTCTTCTAGAAACTTTTTTCCCTGCAGTTTATTATTTATAGTTGTTTAAAAAAGCTAATAAGACACACATAATTATGGTTGTTTAGTAGCTTTCTGTGGATGGTTTCTTAAAGATTTCATTACACGTAGTTCATTATACATTCATTCAGTAAAATTTGTAATCGACGAGAGGGCCAAATTATAATGAAAGCTCCTGCAAGCATCTGTCTGTCTCGTGACTTCTTGGCTAGTCAGTTACAGAGATTTTCTCTCAGTAAAAGTCAAACAAATTAATACAAAATTACATATATGTAGTTATTTTTATTATTTTCTTTTAACCTGCCGAATACCGGCACCCCCTTCTCAAATTGTTTTGGCTAAAAGTTGCGGGTTTTAGCCAAAAAATACGGTAATATAAAGAAGTATTATACGGCTCAGTCTGGAATTCATTACGCTAGAGTTAAACTGCGGTAATATGTTTACCATTCATCAATCGCTAAAATAAGTATGCACCAATATAAAGCGGTTTACAGTATACAGAGTATCAACTGGATGGACATATCCAATGAATCCGTTGATGGTAAGCCATTCGACAGCTATTCTGTACATCAAATGTTTTTGAGAACATTGTGGATACATGTTTTTGCGTATACTGACGAAAAAAATAGCAAGACATATCTGTCAACAATGAAATCATTGTATTTCGGCTTTTAAATACAAACTTGTCAAGATTTTTTTATAAAAAAAAAAACTAAAATAAAGTCAAACCTGTCCAAGGCCACCCAAAAGAATCAGTAAAAGTTGCCTTTACGGGCAGGTGGTCCTTATATAGGGGTTCAAATAACATGAATAAGGAGCATTTGGGATACAATGTTATTGGCCATTACAAGCAGGTGACCATTATATAGAGGTGGTTTTTAAGGCAGATTCCACTGTATATTAAAAGGCTGCAACGCACAACTGCTTCTTGAATAGCTAACTTGTAGCACTTGGTAGTACCAAATAACTATGTCCCTCCAAACGCTGGGGGCGGGGGAGAGGGGGGGGGTATGGGTGGGGGTAGGTGGGTGCTGGGTCATAGTGTTTACCTCATTTCCTCCGCCGACAACATGTAAGCCACTTTTCTCGAAAAAGAAAAAGTTTTATGAAACTTTACAGGGGTTTGGGTTATTTTTTGTAAACTTTCCCATTTCCTGTTCCATTGAAGAGTTCTTTATTACAAAATTGGCAAATGAAATAGTGATAAATAAATATGATTATTTTATGAAGAACTAAATATCTATTTCATCAAAAACAATCAATCTAATTCTTTGTATCTTTTATAGAGATCTTAAGTTTCCTTTATCAGTTTGAATTAAGTGGCCATCAAAAGTTACGAAAATAAAGTTATTGCATAGAAATAATAACAAAATGATGATCTGTCGAGATCTGATAAGTATGTATGAAAATCGTTTGAATTAATAACTAATCTTTATCATCTCCAAAATTCATTTAACAGCTGAATGAAGAAAAGGGCAACAAACGGTGTAGCTATTAGGTAATTTTTTAATTTCGCAACATGAATTTTCCGCTGTTGCAATAATGTGTCAATTATGTGTACATATAAATCGCATAAAATGAGCTACTACCAAAAGGGACGATTCATGGTAAAATCGCGAAATCATTAATTTTCGTGGACACACTGATACACGAATTTATATGTCAACGAAATTATATATTTAAAAATAATAAACAATAAGTACGCGAATTTCCTTTCCACCAAATTGTATTTTAATATTCTAAGTGTCATATATACATTGTACTATTTTCTAAAGTCAATAATAAAATACATAAAAAATGGTATAATTTTATGGCATAAGAACCACGAAAATTAGACATCCAGAAAATAAATTATTTTACGATAATTAATGACAATTTTACCATGCATGTTTACAAAATTAATAGAATAACGTTAACCTTTTTAAAAAAATAATTGGTAGAATACGTGAATATCAGCTTAAAACTGATGAAAGGCGGCTTTTGAAAATTTACGAATTGCCGCGCAATGATTTTTTCCTAAAGCCATGAAATAAAATAATTTCAAAGTATATAATAACTTAAAAAAGACAATCCGCAAAAACTGAAGTTGGACAGTTATTTTTAAATTCGTTATCATTTAAGAAGCGTTGCCATAGTTATCTTACATTAAAACCACGCATATTGGACCCCGCGAAAATAAATGATTACACGATAATTAATTACCTGTTAACCACGAATGCTTACTGCATTTATAAAATAACCAAACAAGAAAAAAGGACGATGGGCGTTTTGAATTGCCTTAATGAACACGAATTACCAAGCAATGGTATTTTTTCTAAAACCTCGAAAATTGGACACTCATAATTTCATAGTGAATACATGTATATAAGAAAATAACCAAAATGATATCGATAGTCCTCAGAACATTGATGATGGACGGTTATTAAAATTTCCTTTATTAAACACAAATTACCACGCAATGGTAAATTGGACACTCATAATTTCAAAGTATATAATAAAAAATTCAAAAAGATAATTCACAGAAAATTGATGATGGGCGGTTTTTAAAAATTCCTTATTCTTTAAGAAGCGTGACCATGGTTATCTTTCATAAAGATTTTAATTACAGATAATCTTTGAATGTTAATTATATCTCAGTAGGACGGCAGATCTGATGAAGTAGTCACATGTGTTATAAGAAGTGTTTTGTCCTCAAAAACTCTGTTATAAAACAGTTAATATCAGTTAATAAAATGTAAAATCGTTGGGAGGGATAGCAGACTTAGATACAGTACAGACCTGTCGAAAATTTACCCCTAAGGTAAAGAATTGGCGCCGAATTGCCAGCTCATTTCGCGCCCTCGTTAGCTGTATCTTGGAAGCTTTTCGGAAACTATTACCTATCTCTAGGCAGCGATTTGGTCACTCAGTATGCCTATTTCCGCCATTCGGAAGCTAAATTTCGGAGTTTTTCTTTTTTCGATAGTTCAGTTAAACTCCCAACAGATCTGTGCTTAGCTGGAAAAATGCAAATCAGCAAACACCAAAAGAAAATATATCGGGTTTTATGGACGCATGGTAAAGTCTGTTTCACGAAAATCTGATGCCAGAAATATTTTATTTAATATTTAAGGTAATAGATTTTGTGTTCAAAAGCTGTGATAAAAGTTGTGATCAAATTAGAAGTCATAATGTTGTGTTTTGATATTGTTATAAAATTGACTATTAAATTAAATATATTATGCAAGAAATAAATTAATTTGATATGTGAAAATACTCATTCATTTATTTTTATTTGCTTTTTATGGAACTCTGAAGTTGATGCAGATAGTACAGGGTTATCCAATGTCTAACACACCAAGCTAATGAATTACCGCAGAATCGACAGTTGACCTCGTCCCTCTTTAGCCAAAATCTCGACATTTGCTGCTTATCTTTCGACGGTTTTTCGATCCCTAGCTATCCATATCTCGGTCACTCCACAAGCGAGCTTCGACTCCTTTTCGTTAGCATACTGTTAAACTTTCGACAGGTCTGTACTGCACATATCGCGTTTTTAATATTGTTATAAAATCTTCTATCAAATGATAATTTATATGATGTAAGGAATAAAATAGTTTGATGTAGCTTTATATATAGGTTATATTGTTCGTTCATTTATTTCGTAAAGATTTTATCAAAAAATTTGATTTAAAACACTGATTTTTTAATTAGATGATTTTGGAGAATAAAAAGCCAGTATAAAAACTGACATTTTTTTTACCGGAGTTGATGTAAAAAGAAAAAAAAAGATTTATTACAAAAATTATTAAGTTTTTGATATAATTTGACAATTTATCAACAAGAATTCCGATTTATAGCCTTGCCGTGAAGCTAACAACTTACAAATAGCGTTCAACTTGAAACAGAGACGATAAAACAATTTATGTATGTACAGGTACAGACCTGTCGAAAGTTTAACACCAATTTTACGGTTTAGTGTCGAATCGGCAGCTCATTTCGCGCCCTCGTTAGCTACAAAAATGTGTATCTCAAAAACTTTCCGACAGCTATTACTAGTACCTCTCTTTCGACAGACTTTGGTCACTAAGTTTCCATATCTCAACCACTCAATAGCCAGGCTTCGATTCCATGTCGTCAGGACAGTGTTAAACTTTCGACAGCCTTTCGGTCACTAAGTTTCTATATCTTAACCACTCTGTAGCTGGGCTTCGATTTTTTTCTTTAGCTCAGTGTTAAATTTTCGACTGGTCTGTACTGTATATTACGAAAGCTTGTTCGTGCCACTTTGTAATCTTTTTTTTCAAATCGTAGGTTTGGTTTTTAAAATCGTACATACAATTTGAGAAAAAAAATCAGATTACAAAGTGGCACGAACAAGCTTTCGTAGTATATAATGATGTAAAGGATCATGAAAAGCCTAACTGTATGAATCTGCTAATATGGCGTCACACTGCTGAGAAGATGGTATGATTCTTGTGGCGAAAAATCAGCAATTTGTTCATCATGTATTTCTTACTGAGTTCTCTATTACGAGTAATTGTTAACTTTAAAATTGAATTTTAAATGTTTATTATGAAATTTTGTGAAAATACAAATTTTGTAACAATGTGTGATTTTATGTTCAACGAATTCTAAATTCCAAATTTGATCGGATTTGTTGTTAAAAGAACAATATTATAATTCAAATAGCTCCAAGTCGATTTTTCCTTACATATCAACATTAAACTTAATGCAATTGAAAATTAAAACTACAATACATAAATTTTCTACATGTATTCATACCTGTATCATCTTTATAAAACACATTACACAAGGGGAAATTTCATTAAAACTTAGACAAATCAAATGTTCTTGAAACCAAAAGCGATTTGCAGTTTGTAGATACTATAAAAATATTAATTTTGTATCTACCTTGAGGGTTTTTATCTTAAATTCCAGAACATCTTAAAATTAACAAATAAACATTATCCAGACTTCAAGGTTTCCAAAGATACGGATCTTAGTCAAGGAATTATTGTGCAATCGAGACAAGGACTGTAGCCATATGTTTGGATAGTGTTGATCAAAGTAACTTCCCAGCTTCCCATGGGAAATGTACGCCTAAGGTGTCTCCAACAAGATATATCATAAGTTACTTTAGTGGCACAGATATATAATAGTCAAAGGACAAACTTTCCATCAACGTTGATGACGTTTACATTAACAACTTACTCTTGTGAACATTGCGGTATATAGACTTGTCGATAGTTTAACATTCAGCAAACAAAAAGGAACCGAAGCCCAAGTGTCCGAGCTCTGGATAGCTAGTGTCCAAAAAGCTAACAGCTATTGAAAAGTTGCCGAGATACCGCTAACGAGTTCTATTCGGCACAAATTCGAGCGCTTATTTTTTAACTTTCGACAGGTCTACTGTACACGAAATATCATAATGTAACAAAATAATTTTGACAATTAACTGATGAAGAACGCTTTCTTATCTTCCTGCTCAGTCTGTTTCATTCGCTTCTAGCTGTAAGCGTTCTCTGTAGCGGTCTTACGTGGCCTACTCTTTTTCGCACTCTACAGAGGTGTCTTTAGCGTGCACACGGGACTTTGGTTTGAGTCTCATCTGAAAGACTATTCTGATAATGAGTTTTTACGGCTCTAGTATGGGCAGGAGATGAAAATCATCTCAGAAAATTTTCAAGTCCTGAATGAAGTTTGAACCCACGACCCTTGACTTCGGAAGCCAGTGACAGTACCACTTGGCCATGTCTGTCCATGTTTGTATTTAGGACACATGGATTCAGACTCATAGCTATAGTCAGGCCTAACAAAAGAATAAACACACTCTTGGCGGTTTGTTATGTTTCCGTCCGAAGTAAGGATGATTGCATGAATAATTGTTCATAATAAATAATAAATGCTGTTTGTACTGTTTCACCTTTGCGACTTAATTCTTCTCTTTATGTATCCTATATTTCGTGGATCTAATAATTATCACGAGCATTTTGCAACACCTGTTTCATACCGGTATTACATTTATGGTTTCATTCTTGAAGGAACTGAACCAATTCAGCCAGTTTAGAGTAATGTTGCCTTACGTCCCGTTTAAGGGTCTACACATAAATAAAAAAGGTGAGTTCTTGGATAGTAAGGAAACCAGATTGATTGGAGAAACCCAACAACAAAGTTACCATTAGTTTTTGGATGGTAAGGAAACCAGATTGATTGGAGAAACCCAACAACAAAGTTACGGTGAATTCTTGGATGGTAAGGACATCATATTGACTGGAGAAACCCAACAACAAAGTTACGGTGAGTTCTTGGATGGTAAGGACATCATATTGACTGGAGAAACCTAACAACAAAGTTACGGTGAGTTCTTGGATGGTAAGGAAACCAGATTGACTGGAGAAACCCAACAACAAAGTTATGGTGAGTTCTTGGATGGTAAGAAAACCAGATTGATTGGAGAAACCCAACAACAAAGTTACGGTGAGTTCTTGGATGGTAAGGAAACCAGATTGACTGGAGAAACCCAACAACAAAGTTACGGTGAATTCTTGGATGGTAAGGAAACCAGATTGATTGGAGAAACCCAACAACAAAGTTACGGTGAGTTCTTGGATGGTAAGGAAACCAGATTGACTGGAGAACCCAACAACAAAGTTACGGTGAGTTCTTGGATGGTAAGGAAACCAGATTGACTGGAGAAACCCAACAACAAAGTTACGGTGAATTCTTGGATGGTAAGGAAACCAGATTGATTGGAGAAACCCAACAACAAAGTTACGGTGAGTGAGTTCTTGGATGGTAAGGAAACCAGATTGACTGGAGAAACCCAACAACAAAGTTACGGTGAGTTCTTGGATGGTAAGGAAACCAGATTGACTGGAGAAACCCAACAACAAAGTTACGGTGAGTTCTTGGATGGTAAGGAAACCAGATTGACTGGAGAAACCCAACAACAAAGTTACGGTGAGTTCTTGGATGGTAAGGAAACCAGATTGACTGGAGAAACCCAACAACAAAGTTACGATGAGTTCTTGGATGGTAAGGAAACCAGATTGACTGGAGAAACCCAACAACAAAGTTACGGTGAGTTCTTGGATGGTAAGGAAACCAGATTGACTGGAGAAACCCAACAACAAAGTTACGGTGAGTTCTTGGATGGTAAGGAAACCAGATTGACTGGAGAAACCCAACAACAAAGTTACGGTGAGTTCTTGGATGGTAAGGAAACCAGATTGATTGGAGAAACCCAACAACAAAGTTACGGTGAGTTCTTGGATGGTAAGGAAACCAGATTGACTGGAGAAACCCAACAACAAAGTTACGATGAGTTCTTGGATGGTAAGGAAACCAGATTGACTGGAGAAACCCAACAACAAAGTTACGGTGAGTTCTTGGATGGTAAGGAAACCAGATTGACTGGAGAAACCCAACAACAAAGTTACGGTGAGTTCTTGGATGGTAAGGAAACCAGATTGACTGGAGAAACCCAACAACAAAGTTACGGTGAGTTCTTGGATGGTAAGGAAACCAGATTGATTGGAGAAACCCAACAACAAAGTTACGGTGAGTTCTTGGATGGTAAGGAAACCAGATTGACTGGAGAAACCCAACAACAAAGTTACGGTGAGTTCTTGGATGGTAAGGAAACCAGATTGACTGGAGAAACCCAACAACAAAGTTACGGTGAGTTCTTGGATGGTAAGGAAACCAGATTGACTGGAGAAACCCAACAACAAAGTTACGGTGAGTTCTTGGATGGTAAGGAAACCAGATTGATTGGAGAAACCCAACAACAAAGTTACGGTGAGTTCTTGGATGGTAAGGAAACCAGATTGACTGGAGAAACCCAACAACAAAGTTACGGTGAGTTCTTGGATGGTAAGGAAACCAGATTGATTGGAGAAACCCAACAACAAAGTTACGGTGAGTTCTTGGATGGTAAGGAAACCAGATTGACTGGAGAAACCCAACAACAAAGTTACGGTGAGTTCTTGGATGGTAAGGAAACCAGATTGATTGGAGAAACCCAACAACAAAGTTACGGTGAGTTCTTGGATGGTAAGGAAACCAGATTGACTGGAGAAACCCAACAACAAAGTTACGGTGAGTTCTTGGATGGTAAGGAAACCAGATTGACGGGTGAAACCCAACAACAAAGTTACGGTGAGTTCTTGGATGGTAAGGAAACCAGATTGACGGGTGAAACCCAACAACAAAGTTACGGTGAGTTCTTGGATGGTAAAGAAACCAGATTGACTAGAGAAACCCAACAACAAAGTTATGGTGAGTTCTTGGATGGCAAGAAGACCAGATTAACTGGAGAAACCCAACAACAAAGTTACGGTGAGTTCTTGGATGGTAAGGAAACCAGATTGACTGGAGAAACCCAACAACAAAGTTACGGTGAGTTCTTGGATGGTAAGGAAACCAGATTGATTGGAGAAACCTAACAACAAAGTTACGGTGAGTTCTTGGATGGTAAGGACATCAGATTGACTGGAGAAACCTAACAACAAAGTTACGGTGAGTTCTTGGATGGTAAAGAAACCAGATTGACTAGAGAAACCCAACAACAAAGTTATGGTGAGTTCTTGGATGGTAAGGAAACCAGATTGACGGGTGAAACCCAACAACAAAGTTACGGTGAGTTCTTGGATGGTAAAGAAACCAGATTGACTAGAGAAACCCAACAACAAAGTTATGGTGAGTTCTTGGATGGCAAGAAGACCAGATTAACTGGAGAAACCCAACAACAAAGTTACGGTGAGTTCTTGGATGGTAAGGAAACCAGATTGACTGGAGAAACCCAACAACAAAGTTACGGTGAGTTTTTGGATGGTAAGGAAACCAGATTGATTGGAGAAACCTAACAACAAAGTTACGGTGAGTTCTTGGATGGTAGGGACATCAGATTGACTGGAGAAACCTAACAACAAAGTTACGGTGAGTTCTTGGATGGTAAGGAAACCAGATTGATTGGAGAAACCCAACAACAAAGTTACGGTGAGTTCTTGGATGGTAAGGAAACCAGATTGATTGGAGAAACCCAACAACAAAGTTACGGTGAGTTCTTGGATGGTAAGGAAACCAGATTGACTGGAGAAACCCAACAACAAAGTTACGGTGAGTTCTTGGATGGTAAGGAAACCAGATTGACGGGTGAAACCCAACAACAAAGTTACGGTGAGTTCTTGGATGGTAAGGAAACCAGATTGACGGGTGAAACCCAACAACAAAGTTACGGTGAGTTCTTGGATGGTAAAGAAACCAGATTGACTAGAGAAACCCAACAACAAAGTTATGGTGAGTTCTTGGATGGCAAGAAGACCAGATTAACTGGAGAAACCCAACAACAAAGTTACGGTGAGTTCTTGGATGGTAAGGAAACCAGATTGACTGGAGAAACCCAACAACAAAGTTACGGTGAGTTCTTGGATGGTAAGGAAACCAGATTGATTGGAGAAACCTAACAACAAAGTTACGGTGAGTTCTTGGATGGTAAGGACATCAGATTGACTGGAGAAACCTAACAACAAAGTTACGGTGAGTTCTTGGATGGTAAAGAAACCAGATTGACTAGAGAAACCCAACAACAAAGTTATGGTGAGTTCTTGGATGGTAAGGAAACCAGATTGACGGGTGAAACCCAACAACAAAGTTACGGTGAGTTCTTGGATGGTAAAGAAACCAGATTGACTAGAGAAACCCAACAACAAAGTTATGGTGAGTTCTTGGATGGCAAGAAGACCAGATTAACTGGAGAAACCCAACAACAAAGTTACGGTGAGTTCTTGGATGGTAAGGAAACCAGATTGACTGGAGAAACCCAACAACAAAGTTACGGTGAGTTTTTGGATGGTAAGGAAACCAGATTGATTGGAGAAACCTAACAACAAAGTTACGGTGAGTTCTTGGATGGTAAGGACATCAGATTGACTGGAGAAACCTAACAACAAAGTTACGGTGAGTTCTTGGATGGTAAGGACATCAGATTGACTGGAGAAACCCAACAACAAAGTTACGATGAGTTCTTGGATGGTAAGGAAACCAGTTTGACGGGAGAAACCCAACAACAAAGTTACGGTGAGTTCTTGGATGGTAAGGAAACCAGATTGACGGGTGAAACCCAACAACAAAGTTACGGTGAGTTCTTGGATGGTAAGGAAACCAGATTGACGGGAGAAACCCAATAACAAAGTTACGGTGAGTTCTTGGATGGTAAAGAAACCAGATTGACTAGAGAAACCAAACAACAAACTTTCTCACACTAGCTCAACCCGAGTGGGAAATGAACCTAAACGCTGGTGGATGCTGCAATCTGGAAGTTTTTAGGCCACAATTAATTTCTAATACTAGTATTTCTAATATTTGAATGGTTATAATTTGATTAAGTGTGTTTACAAAATTTTTAAATTTTATTTCAATTTTTTGATTATTTTCTGATTCGGAAGGGTAGGTCCAATGGCAATAAAAACAACCCTTTTGGCGTATCTAAATATTTTTGGATAAATGAAAAAATTAGATAATCTATTAATAATAATCAACGTCCTTAGTTGAACCGATAACTATGTTCACATCAAAGAAATTACATTGCACAACTTCTTTAAAAAAATTATTTATTTTGGAAAAAAATCATGAGTTACTGGAAATTAAGAGTTCATCAGGATTTAACTATGTAAATGACATAATATCATTTTGAACATAAAAGAGCTAATACATCACCTCCAGATTTGATCAAACTTTTGATGATATAATTTATGAATTTAAACTCCTAGATCAATCGAACGAATTAAAATTTAAAAATTCTGTTAAAATTTCACTCGTATTTAACATTTCAATGTCAAAATTGAAACCATACAAAATAAAAGATTTTTAAAAATTTCATGATTTTTAGTTATTTTGTGTTTTTAAAGGCCTAAGAACCCCCTAATAATCGATGCAAAATCCCACAGCAAGCGCTAAAACCAAATCGTCCTCGTAGACGCCCATTAATCGTAATATTTATTTAAATAAAATGGTTTTTCAAATAAAACATTCATAAAGGTTGATGTAATGTTCAATTTCACGTAATTTTATTCATAATTTTTGATGATATATAATAGTTTTATGACTAAAAATAAATTCGGTTTTCTCTAAACTTTGGTTGCAATTATAGTAACATTATACACGGTTTTAAGACCGTCCATAAAAGACATGCCGGAACTAAGTACAGTAGACGGGGCCATCAATAGTTGTATGGTTGTAGTGATCCGCTCAAGCGTTCCGTTGATCAAAGATTTTTATTCATAATTTTATTAGCAATGTAGTATCTAATTCATGGGGCAAGAAGAAAGCTGAAATATTTATTCTCTGCTCTATGTCAATAAGTGCTCGCCATGTGATGAATCATGTTCACTAAAACTCTATAAAGTCAGAATATCATTTAAATGTAAAGTCAAGATTTATAATCATATCATAGAACTGTACAAACATATTAAAGAATACCGCACCAATAACTGATTTTTATGACAGTTCTATAGAGTTCATAGGATCAGGGTATTAGCCCTGATTTTACTTTTTATTTCTTATATAAAACACACTATTCAGGACAATAAAATCCTCTATTGATACACAGGTATAATGTTATACAACAAAACTAAACCTTACCAATACGGAGATCGTCAGGTGACATTTGTAGAAATACTATTTCGTGAAAAAAATGTTATTTCGTGATTTCGAAATGGTATTTCGCATTTAATATTCGCAAGGATTATTTCGAATACCTGTAATCAAAATACTGTTTCATATATTCGCAATCTTGGTTATTAATAACAGTATTAAGTATATTCATAACAGTTTTTTTCGAATATTCACAAGAGTTATTTCATGTTTCGCAAAAGAATTTGGTATATTTAGTTATTTCGAATATTCCGAATAGTGACATGAATCTCGTATATTGCCAATAGTTATTTCATATTTTCGGAATAACATTTTGTATATTCAAAATAGTATTCCTTATATTCGCAATGGTTGTTCTGTAACTTCGAAATAGCATTTCGAGTATTTTCACTTTTTTCGAATACCGATATTCAAAATAATATTTCGCATATTCGCAATAGTTGTTTTGTATTTTCAAATTGGTATTTCGAATATTCTCAATTGTTATTTCGATTGCTGGTATTCGAAATAGTTTTTGGTATGATCCCAATGGTTATTTCACATATTCCAAATATTTCGTATATCCATAATAGTTATTTGGAATATTCTAAATCGCTATTTCGCATACTCACAATAATTATTTTGCATATTGACAATAATTTTTTCGTTATTTTGCAATAGTCATTTCGAATATTCTGGATCATGAGTTATTTCATATTTTCAAAATAGTTATTTCCTTTATTCGTAATAGTTATTTCGCATTTTCGAAATTGAATTTCGTATATATGTAATAGTTATATATATTTCGATTATTCGCATTAGTTAGTTCGTATTTTCGAATAAACATTTCGTGTTTTAGAAGTTTCGAAATAGAGTTTTTTCGTATATTCGCAGTAGTGATTTTCACATATATTCGCTACAGTTATTAAGTATTTTCTCAATAGTAAATTCATTTATTCGCAAGATATATTCCGTATCTTCGATACACTATTTCGTATATATTTGCAATAGTTTTTTTGAATTGGTACTTGCGAATATACGAAATAGTGTTGGGAATATAGAAATACTTATTGTGAATATACGCTATAGTATTTCGAAATTACGAAATTACTTCTTTATATATGTCACAATACGGGCTCCGTAAACTTACTTGTATTACTTTATGCAGTTTCATTAACCCTCGCCCAAATGGTTTCTTAAAGAATTAAAGTACACAAATTATTTTTAATCAAGAAAATTCGATTAAAATGATAAAATATTTTTAAAAGCGTATTTTAAGGGATTAAGTTTATAGAATGTTTCAATATTGCAAGAAAGTGCAGAAATTAAATTACATAAAAAATCAATTAAAATTACAGGACATACTTTTCAATCTATTTCCGGATTAAATTGATGAAATTGTTATTTGAATGCTATAAAGTATTACCAACTTGAATTGCTGCACAAAACGAACAAAATAGTTTCAGTTATATATGTTGTGACGGTTTGGGAAGAACTGAAGCTTAAGTCACCCAGTGCACAATGCATTACAAGGCAGTCAAAACGTATACCGTGATAGGGGCACCAAATCCTGCTTCTCTTATTAATTCAATTATGGCAGTTTAGCTAAAATTCACCATTAATATAAGTCGCCATTTTGTCTTTGAAATTATGAGTTAAAAACTAAAAATTCAGCTCGGTATCCGCCATTTTTTAATTCAGCACCCTCGAATTATATTAGAAAAGCATGTTACCAACTTTTACTAAAAATGCCGCTTCAAGTAACATTTTCTGAATTTGTTTCTAGTCTAAAAGCCAAGCGAACTTATGGTATAGCAAAAATCGTCCTTGTAAAATCGTGTCCGCTACATAGTAACTTACGCTATCGGCGGATTTTTATCAAACTAAGAACAAATGTTAACCAACATGAGACAATGTGTTGCGTACCACATTCAGATGTGTAGGTCAAAGGTCAAGGTTAGAGTATTAATTCCTATTTGGGGCGGGGTATAACAAGTTGGCTCGCAAGAGACAGTTCTAGTTTTTCATTCATAATCATTTGTACTCTCAGGTGTTCTGGTTGTTAAAAACTGCATATTTATCATATTTTTAAGATAGAACAAGGACAGTATCAAATTTTTATGTTGGTGCACGTTTCGGCTCTCACATCGGGTGCATTTTGTAACAAAAAGATATTCCAACGCAAACCATACACGCTCACGCTGACCGAACTATTAAATATACATTACATTGTATTTATACGGGCATGAAAAAGAAACTAAGCTCGGACCATGGTCTTTAAAAATTAATCCTGTTAATTAATAGACTTGGGTTCATATCTCTATAAGAGCATTATATCAATGATGCAGTCCTTAATGCGGATGTAACTTGTTTACCCCTCAATTACAATAGAAAAACAGAAAAACGTGATCTAAACAAATATAAATATTTTTACCGTTCATTAGTTGTAATACCAGTAGATTTATTACATAGAATTAATGTATCGGCATGTATAGACAAACAATATTGACCTGTCTGCTTGACCTCTAATCCAAATATTTATTATGGAATATAGCAGTGTATTTAGTCTATAGCATGGAGAAATGCATTGTTTATGTACTAACTGTGAATCCTATTACAGTTCACGTATTGGATGGAACATCTTATATGAATATTCTGAATGAAAGGTCAAGCGGACAGGTCAATCTTGTCGATCTATACACCTGGATCAAGTAAAAATATGAAAAAATAACTTAACGCAATCTCTGCTATCATATGACGATTTTACTACCTGTACAAAAACACAGGTGTGAATTTATGTATAAAATGATGTATATGTCCAATAGCAAATTATGATTCTGCATTTTTTTTGTCAATAACATTTATGATAATAGATAACATAATATGATTGTATGTCGGATCGTAAGTTCACTGTTTTTGGCAATAGGAGTGTCATGTGCTAATTTCTGAATATTTTATTAAAAATGAAAAAAAATAGTACATGAAAGATTGTTGTGATTAGCATCAACTGGTTGAAAGATAACTGAGATTGTGGGCCTTAAGCCGGGGATTTAAAATTGTGCAGTGGTTTGGTCTTTGTTTTTGCAACTAAACAATCAAAAACTAACATACTAACATGTCCGAATCACAACCCAGAAGCATGCAAAGTAAAATCTTTGGAACTGACAAGTAAGGTTAGACACGTGAAGTTCCATCACGGAAGTGAGGCTGGTGCTCTAGAAGGGTAAGCACCTCCTGTTTAGCTAGCTACACCCGCCGCGTGTGTAATCAAATTGTGTGAAAGGAATATGGAACTATGGGACGTTAAATATATGCAGGGCAATCCTGGACACAGAGACATCAAACTTATCAACAATACTGTGATGACTGCCATAAAACTTTTTGAGGGTTTTCATAAGCCTAGGCTTGCAATATCCCTGAGTAATAACACACAAGAAACAAACTGACTAATTAGTCACGGTAATCAAGCTTGGAACATCTTGGTCATGATTGGATTGTACATTTCATTTGGTAACCATCGATAAATATATTAAGGGAAGAAAATATCAGAAAACACTCGTCTTTTCTTTGCTATTGCAAAATAATATAAATGCATATCATTTTAAGTTCAAAACACACAACCTATAATTTTGATTTCCATTTGCTCTGAGGCAGTGGTGGCCTAATGGATAAAACGTCAGTCTACAAATCTAGGGTCTCTCGTCGCTGTGAGTTCGAGTCCCGCCCCGCTCAGACCACATGTGGGAAAGTGAATTTCCTTGCCATTGGACTTTACTGGTTCACCTGGTATCAGTATAATGTGACTGGGGGAGTGATACGTTTGTCTGCGGCGTACTGACTCTGTGAGCTACCACGTTAAAATCGCCCGGAGTGTGCGTTAGTACACACATACGACACACTACACATGTATAAACGAACTTGCTCATAAATTAATCCATAGAGATTAATAAAATAGTTCTCGTCACGAATAGCTGAAAAATTGCTGATGCGCCGTTAAGCAACATTCAACCAACTATTTGCTCTATGTATACGACACCTTTCTCGGGGAATTCTGTGGTCGCCCATCTTCACTAGTTGAACTAATTGACCGGTATGTTTGTTTTTGATTGAAACTGTAACAGTTACTATCATGAATAAAAAATCACAAATCTTAAAAAAAACTACTCCAGAACAATTTTACTACCCAAATCTTCAAAGACAACATAAACTGCAACAGCTGTGTAATATTGCAGTACCAGGCTCTCAAAACATGGCATTGTTTACGTCGGGAACATTTAATGAAAGGACAAAAGCGGATATGCACCCAATATATCAGGTCTAGTTTGTTTAACATGCAAAGAAAAGCCATTTATTTCAGTAATACAACACTGATAAATGTAACTATGATATAAAGTTGTAAACATAACTTATTCTTTATTATACACGTCGGGGGAGATTGTTCTACTATTGTGCTGATTGCGATACTCCGATGTGTAAGTCAGTTTCCGAATTACGATTAAGATTTGAGTAAACGCAATTTTCAAATGTAGGAAAATGCATTGTAACAACGCATAATGAGTTCTTGACTTCCATGGGCGTTGCAATTTTGACGCCAAATGAAATTTGGACTTCATACACAAGGCGTTGGATTTTATTATGGTAATTGCTACAAGGCGTGTTTGATATTAGTTGAGGACTCTAAAGTTTAAATAACAAAATCATAAACAAACATACTAATCCATGTCCGAACCACAATCCAGAAGCAAAGTAAAAACTTTAGAACTGACAAGTAAGGTTAGACACGTGAACTTCCACCAGGGAAGTGAGACCGGGTGCTCCAGAAGGATAAGCAACTCCTGTTTAGCTAGCTACACCCGCTTGTAATCAAAATTGTGTGAAAAGAAATGGAATTATGGGACGTAAAATAAATCAAGGACAATCCTGGACACAGCAACATCAAACTTATCAACAATACTGTGATGACGGCCATAAAAATTTTTGAGGGCCTTGGAAAGGCTTGGCTTGCAATATCCCTGGATCAACAATCTATTTGCAAGCGACCTGCAAAAAAACTAGCTTGGATACATGTAATAATATTTTCGTTTTGTCTTATGTATACCAAACGCTCTTTTCTTTCATTTGCACTTTAATCTTTCATGTGCGCTTAGCTTTAACAGTGTCTCTCACCCCTAGGTTCAAATCCCACACAGGACAAATACAAGTGTAAGGAAGTTTCGAACTTCGTTTGCCATAAGTCGATGATTATATCTAAACAAGAAATTGCAGCTATGACAGCGCGAAGGATTGTGTTCTTCCTGTTGGCCATTAACTTCTGTGTTGTTTCACATTGGTCACCAATATGATGCATCAATGTTAATAATTATAACCTCAATAAATGATAACACGATGAACATTAAATTGTAAAAACAAAATCAAAAACAAACATATATATCCATGTCCGGATCACAATTCAGAGGCAAAGTAAAAACTTTGGAACTGACAAGTCAGGTTAGACACGTAAACTTCCACCAGGGAAGTGAGACCGGGTGCTTCGGAAGGGAAAGTACCTCCTATTTAGCTATCTACACACGTCACGTGTGTTATCAAAGTTGTATGAAAGGAACATAGACCTATAGGACGTCAAATAAATCCGGGACAATCCTCGACACAGAGACATCAATTACATGAAAAAAATACTTTGTGTTTGTATTTGCAAATAGGTCCTTTGATGGGACGTTGTTGATGTTTGGTAACCGTTCCTTTGTTTCTTTGGACGGTGTATTTCTCTTTTGTGTGTTTTGGGAATGTTCCTGGTGGCGGCTTTTCCTTTGGAAAGCACAGTTTCTTTTAGCTGCAATGCACAATTGATGTGAGAAAACTGTCTTCATGTGGTGTCGAATAGATACGCTTGGAACACCATTGACATTGAGAGCCGGTAAGACCCGCTGAACTACAAAGCACACTTTGTCACGAATACGTTAATGTAACATATTACCAATATAGCGTTATTTATTTTACGAAAAACCGCCAAATTATGTTTTTTTCCATTTCAATTCTCCTTTGTTTCAAGCAAATTGATTGGTCAGATCTCTTCCGTTACGTTCTCATAAATAGATTGGCTCTTAGTGACGCCATCTTATTATGGACAACGCACAGAGACATTGGATTCGTAGATCCTACGACATAGCGAATTATTCAGTTGATAAATGCCAAATTCTTTCATCTTTCCATAACAAAAAAGAAAAAAAAATTGAAACGTTAAGTGAAATGCAAGGTACTCGTAACTTGTTATGTTAGTAAAACCCATTTACGTTATCTAAGTCGGTAAGTCTGGATAGAAAAGCACACCTTTTTATGAATACTTTTACATGGACAGGTATGTTTGTTGTTGAATGATATCGCACATTTCTAAGATTACGTTATTTCTACCAAAAAAACCCGTCAAATTATGTTATTTAATTCCATTATACTCAAACTCAAACGTTAAGTTGCACAGGGCAAGTCCTAGCTCTGAATAAGTGGGAGCTAAAAAAAATAGCCAATATTAAAATTCAGGAACCAATTTGGATGTTTAAAAAGAGCCAGAAAAACTAAAAATTTTAAGAGTGACCAAAGTGTCTCAAATGTAGTTCTAATCTGCTGCATAGATTGTTTTGATTAACAGTAATTTAACTTTTTCATACAATATGACTTTTGTCTGCCTCATGATGACGTCGATTTTGAGCAAAAATATCAGCCAAAAGCTATTTTTTAGCCAGAAATGATAAAATTTAGTAAATTTAGGTAAATTGGTGAATGGCAGAGCTAACACTGGTTGCATATCACTTGTTACGCTGGCAAAATTCGAGCCGGTTAAGAGTAGGCGGAAGAGCACACCTTTTTATGAATGAATAAGAGTAGGGATGAAGATAAGAAATAGTGTTTATTAATAAAAATCATACTTTTAACTCATCACACGGGATTAAGTAATCTATATACAAGGAGTTTTGATAGAAGTTATAAGTTTTTACATGATGTGAGTGTATTGCACTTGGTGACACTGAAACCTAGACGCGGGATAAAATGAATTGTTGTGGAAACTTTAGATAATCATAACACGTGTTAAAAATTAATCTTCCCTAATTTTTCTCCTAACTCCCAAGATACAGTACAGACCTGTCGAAAATTTAACACTCACCTAATGATCCATATAGTGTCTAATTGGCAGCCCATAGCGAGATCTCGACAGCTTTTTTCAGCAGCTGTTATCTATTTCCTGGTAATTTTTCAGACACTGGGTATCCATATATTGACCACCGAATTACGACCCCTTTTTTGCTAGCTCGGTTTTAAATTTTAGACAGGTCTGTATTTTACCATAGGTTAAGACGAAACAAACAAAAGTGTAAACATTATTTTTATTAAGTTATTAATTTTCTAAGTAACTTCACAGTGGATGCTGAGTAATAAAAAGCACTTATAAGTTAGTACGCAGTTGGTTTTTTCGTCATTCGTAACCATGGAACATGGGAATTATTATCAAACATCTCTGTCAGAAAGAATTCCATGAAGTCTAGGTATGTTGATTTTTTTAATTAGAGCATGTAATTTTTAAATTTTTAGATTTTATTCTTCAATTTTTTGTTTGATTGAAGCACTTTTACACAAAGTTAAAGTTTTGAAGCATTTCTCCACATATTGAGAAAAGTTATCAGTCCCCACTGTTTTGAAGCTAATCTTTTAATTAGAGCACGATTTATTTTAATTTTAAGGTTTTTTTTCAATTTTGTGTTAAAATTTGTTGACTAATTGAAGCAATTTTACACAAAGTTAAAGATTCGAATCATTTTTCAACATAATGACAAACGTTATCAGTCCCCACTCTTTTGAAGCATTGGTATGTTTATCTTTTAATTATAGCACGAAATTTTCAAATTTTAAGTTTTTCTTCAATTTTTTATTAAAATATGTTGATTAATTGAAGCAATTTTACACAAAGTTAAAGTTTCTTTTTACATTTTTTTTCAACAAATATAAAATAAAAATACATGTTGTGTAAAAAAGTTATCATGAATTGAAATGTACCAATTATGCAAAACAAGATAACGGGTATTGTGGTACAAGAGGCAGTTTTATACAGTATAGGCCTGTCAAAAATTTAACACTAAGCTGTCAAAATTGAATCAATATGACCGAGTAATTAATTAATAGCTATTGGAAGAAAAGCTGCCAAGAGATAGATGTATCTAGTAGCTATCAAAAACCTACCGAGAAAAAGTTAACAAAGGACCTACTAAATGAGCTGCCGATTCGATAGTTCAAGCATTTCTTTACTTAGCGTTAAACTTTCGACAGGTCTGTACTGTATAATTTTATAATCAAACGGTGTGATAATTCAGTAAATTTTATTGTTTTATTTTGCCCTAATATGCCTGACTTATGTTATAATCTGTAAGTGACAGGTCTGTGTAATTTTACGAGATAATCTGCTGTCCAGTATTACCGTAAAGGGCATTTTTGTCAAGATATCCCTTAAACTTTGTAAATGCACGCTTTAGACCATTCAGTCATCGAATTTTGAAAATTCAATTCAAAAGTAGCGTATACACCACTGCGGTAGCTCAGTTGGTAGAGTGTTCGCTCCGTAAGTGAGAGGTCATGGGTTCGAACCCCGGCCGGGTCTGATCCAAAACGTAAAAGTTGGTAGTGACTGTTCTTTCGCCAAGCACTCAGCATTACGAAATGAAAGTCATGGTTCTTTCGGGTGGGAACTTAAAATAAACGAGGTCCCGTGTCTTGGTAGGCTTGGCACGATAAAGAACCCTACTGTATAATGTCATCAGCGCAACGCACAGGCAAATTTCTGCACCTTCGCCTATAGCTGGTGCCGTCTCGATATAAGTGAAATATTCTTGTCTGGGACGTTAAACACCATTACTCAACTCACCTCAACTACTCAAAAGTAATACATTCAATTGTTATAATAAAACAGTAACGAGTAAATCAAATCTATATGTCTATATTAAACCGTAAAAAAATTATAATAGCATGAGAAAGGTATGTGGTTTTCTTCGGGATTCCCCAACCATCCTAGCACTGGCGCATTGATAAAAGTGAGAAATTCTTGACTGGGATGTAAAACATGTGCTATTTTTATTTAAAAATGCATCCAAAAATAGCACATAACTCCAGTTATCCATTCTACATCGAGATTATTTTTTCTCAAATGAAAATATTTTATCTTTAGCTGTGTCAAAAGTATTAAAATTTATTTTTTTCAAATTGTCATTTAAAAATCAAATCGTATTTGAGTGCTGGCTCAAGGGCAATACATATCCATTAGTATAAATTAAAAATATTAGAAATATCTCAAATTGTACTTTGAAAAATTGAATATATTTGAACACTTGCTTTTGGGACAATACATATTAATAAATATAACTATGTATAAAAATTACAAATATTTCACATTTTCCTCTAAATAAGTTCACTGTAGCTGAGTACTGGCTTTAGGACAATACTAGGTGATAATAAGTCCCTGTATCACTAGATATCATATTTTTTGATACGATAACTAGCCTTAGGTACAAAATTACCATTGACATGTTTTTTTATGCCCCCCGTGGGGTAGCCATTATAAAGAACGCGGATGTTATTAAAATTGATTTTTTATTATTTAGCCATATTTTTGTCAGTAGTATTCGATGTAATCTTGCGTCATTACCTAATTAATAAACCGTGTAAAATTACATTAATTTATATGTTATACTCAGGATGAACATGTGAACTGGGACGGCAGGACAACAATTACAGTAAAACCTTGTTAACAAGCATCTCAATAACTTCATCGCCTCGCTTATTGTCACATTACTTTGAAGTCCTAAAATCTGATTCTTTAAATAATATTTGGGAAGGCTGAGGACCACTATAACTCCATAACCACACTGCTCAGTAGATACTTGCTCCATTGTCTTTCTTAAGTCAAGATTTTTTCACCAGTGGTCCCAATATATGTTCGTTTTTTGTCGTCTTGTCTTTGCTGTTTCGTCATTGATTTGTATTGTGTCGTGTTCCTGATTGTGTTTCTAATGTCCAGTACATGTTTTCAGTTGTTATTTCTTTCATAATAAAGTGATTTGCTGCTTCCTGTGGACTGGAGGTTTACGTGCTTTTGAGCCCTAAAAACCTTAATTGTTTTTTTTTTAATAAATGACCCTAAAACTTAAAAAAAGCTTTCATTTCAAAACATTTGACATAATATTGGATATGAATGAATGTCATTACATCCAATAAGTATGTCACACACACAGTGGGAAGTTATTTTACCAGAAATACAAAATTTGGTTATAAATTAAGTTAATATATGTGTATTTAAGGTGTTCATTAATTTATCGCCTCGGTTCTGTCAAAATTTATGTTGACAATCGTATTTACATATCCTACCAAAACTTGTAAAAGTAAGCACGGTACAAAACAATAACTCATTATACTTTACGACCCTTTAATTCAGTGACGATAATAATTCAATCAGAAATGAATCAAATAAGTTTGGTGTGTGAGTCCTAACGCAGAAATAATTTGTCCTTTTTTATCACAATGTGCTACTTTTGATCATGACAGCATTATTTTTTAAATTTTCAAAAGTAAGATATATTAAAATTAGGAAAAATTAATCGAAGAAATTTTGAATTTTCTTAATTTTAATTTCAAATTGTTGTTTACAAAATATTTTATTTTTACGGGGAATTAGAATAAGTTTTGTGTTTTACTCCTAACATAGTAATATTTTGTCCCGTTTTACACATGAAAATAAAATTCAGAAAATTTTAATTTCTTTGTAACAAGACATAATTTTCATTTACGATTTTTTTTAAATCGCTTTAACATGGCAATTAAAATGCAAAAATCTTCACGTCTATAAAGGCCACCCAAGGAAACCAGTAAAAGTGGCCTTTATATACAGATTTAATTAATATGAATAAAGAGCAATTGGGATACAATTCTACCGGCCTTTATAAGCAGGCGGTCTTATATAGATGTTGCCTTTAAGGCAGGTTGGACTGTATTAGTATTTGGAGTTTCCGTTTTATGCAAGTGTGTAATATATTTCGTTGAAATGTAAATTCGTGGATCACTGTTTCCACGAAAACGACAAAAATTTGAAAAATTAATGCTTTCACAGTACACATCTAAGAAAATTAACAAACACAAAACTATCAAACGTTTACCAGGAGGACCGCTTAGTAATTTTGGTTACAGGTTTGAAGCGGAAGAAATATTTTGTCTTACGTCATACCGTTGTTATTAAAATTACATTAAGTGTCATAACAACAAAAATGTCAAAAACGGATTTAGAGGAAATGAGAATTGCATCATACATTACATCTCCATTCAATTATACAAAATAAATTACTTTTTTATCATAAAAATATAATATATTACGCCCGCGACATACCTGTGTTATTAAATCTAATCTCAAAAAGTGACACGCCCATTTTGGAAAGTGGGCAATATTAATTTAGAGAACCTGTCTCCGATGTAGGATGACAGAGAACCAAATAGTAGCCGCTTTACCAGACTTTTAACATAGCGAGATACTGGAATTTGCCCAATTTTTAACAAAGACTGATTGAATTGGACATTGAAATAAAAAAAGTCAACGAATCTTTGATGTGTCAGAACCAAAGACATACTTAAGAATTGCTTTTAAAAATACCATCTCCTGTTTCATTGGAGACATGTATTTAGTCGGTAAATATGGAATTTCAAATTTGAACTCCGGTTTATTGGCTATAATATCTAGTTGGTCAACTGAAATCTTCAAATCTTGAATTCAAATTTCAGTTTGAGTGGCGGATTTCTTTTTGACATTGTTTTGCCTCCAAAGCCCTCCTTTGGCGGTAATTTCTTTGGTATGCTTATTTTAGTATTTTGTCCATTCAAAAATAATGCTTGTTTTGATAGATTCTCTATGTAAAAACTTCATTGGTATGCCAAATAAATACAAGGAAATCTTGCCCTTTATATACAGTGTTATGGGTCCTTTTTTGAAATTGAAAGTGAGAATAAATTAAAACACTAGTTTTGAATTGACAGGCGGTCTTACAATGTATGCAAGTTACTGCATTTGAAAAAGTGCGCTGAATAGAGCAATGCCATTCCATTGCTTTGCTTTCTTTCAAATGCTTTTATGAAATAATAATACAGACCTTTGGAAAGTTTGACACCAGTGCAACTTACATGTAGGAATAGTGCCGAATCGTTAGTTTATATCTCCACGGTTTTTTTGTAACTGCTATGTGTGTCTTGACAGATTTTAAGCCACTGACTATCCGTATCTTGGCCACCCGAAAGCCGAGCTTCGATTCCTTCTTATAACCTCGGTGTTAAACATCACAGGTCTGTACTTGGCATTTCTAAAAAAAAAAAAATGTCACTAAGAGACGTGTTAGTGTCAGATACAAGAGCAAGGCCAGTTAACCGCATCAATTAGCTCCGACACCAAAAGCATTGCTGCAGTATTTGAAATGTTATGTGGGAATTTTGAAAGTACGTTATTTTTACATGTGCATTGCAGATATGCGTTATATATACAGACTTTGCAAAAGTTTAATATTGAGCTATGAAAAAGAAATCGAAGCTCTGTCGCCTAGTAGCCGAGATATGGTCATTTAGTAGGCGAAAAGATACCAAGAGACAGATTGCAGGTCAGCTGTCGAAAAGTTATAAAGAATTAGCTAAAGAGAGTCCGATTTGAGCTTATGGTTCGACACTTATTCGAATTCGTTAACTTATTGTTAAACTTTTGTCAGGTCGACGCTGTCACAGAAATATTGTGTATTATCAGTAATATTTTTTAAAGAAACTCGTCATGATGGTAGTCAGCGCATCTACCTTCGGATAACAATATATAGCTGTCGAAAAAGCGTCGAAGCTCGGCTGCCCAGGGGATAACTAGCTGCTGATAACGGCTGGCGTGATGATATAAGCTGGCGACTGACACTTCTCCGTCAGCCGAGCGTTAAGCTATCGCTACACCTGTAATGCATGAATTTTCGACATTTATTTGGCGAGATAAAAACCTCACTTCCATAGAATGTATGCTTCATAATACAACATTTTAGGGATCCTATCAAACCCTAACCCTCCTACTCTTCAGCAAAAAGGAAACTGACTATGCTTTTTATTTTGTTACGAGATTATGTTTCCGGTTCCGCAGACGTATTTGTGGTATACATATAATCAGAAATATATGATATGACTGTCTGCATGGATGATTCTACTTATCCTACACATATGTTGTCATTTCTTGCATCTGTGATCAAACATGCCCCTAATCATGACCTTAAGGATATATGCTAGATGTCATAAATTTAACAATTCTGTGGTGAGAAAAATAACACACATAATAACGTCGAAATAAAAACGGCTAAAACAGCTCGGGGTAAATACAGATTTTGCTTTGATAATACGTCAACTGAACCATAAAAGTCACATGGGGATAGCGAACAACTCAGGTATGCAATGTTTAGAAAGTTTCATTATTTTTTCCTAGTGAAAAAGTGATAAAAAATGCAGTACACTCAATCAAGGCCAAGAAAAATATAATGATATTTTAGTTTTATTTTTTCCTTGTGAAAAAGTGATAAAAAATGCAGTACACTCAATCAAGGGCACGAAAATGATAATAATATTTTATGTTTTTTTAATTAAAAAATAAGATGGTTTCATATCGATAAATTATATATTTATTACTAAAACATCAGTGAAATAAATATCATTGTTAGATTTTATAAAATGCATGTATGCACTTATTGCATATGCCATATACCATTTTTTAAATGCATTTTATGATTAAATTTAAAAAGTGGTATAGGACATTTACAATGTGTACATATGCACGCCTTCTGCAATGTACATAACCCATAAATTGAAAATGCTTATATATTTGTATATATATATATATATATATATGTAAACATGTATATATGCATACATGATTTTTCGATTAGTGTAAAGGCGATTAATTTGGAATTAGTTTAATCGTTATTGATGCTTTTTTGAAAAATTTTAATATTCAGAATTGATAAATATTTACAAAGTGATTTGAATTTTTTAATTTATTGAACAATATTGTATTAGTTTAGCAATATAATTAAGTGTACTGGATGTCTTCCGACTAGTATGAATGCTCGGATTAACGCAAAATGGCAAGTTATATTAGATTTTAGAAGCCCAATGTACCTTGAACAATTCAGAGAATAGAGGGATTCAAATATTTGTAAAAATTAACATTTGAAAAACCAACGGGAGTCCATGTTAATATAGATCCGTGTCTGTAGACATTTCTGTGTGGATTCCGTCGTTTAATTCAATGTAGTTGTCATTTATATAAGTTTTTATATTCAGTAACTACAGGCCCAGTGCGTGAGGTTAACTTTAGCTTTTTATCGGGACTTGCCCTGCAAATTCTCCGAAGCATAAGAGCGTGTCTAGAGAATTCCCCAAACCGTGTATCACAGGGTCAATCAACCGACACGTATACTTGTACATAACAGCCAACTGATGATCACATATAATTTTTATCACAAAATAATAGTCATATTTTAACCCTGTACACGATTGACTAACACCTGTAAGATTTCGCTCCCGTAGTTTGAAGGATTTATATCAAAGACAAGTTTTAAAAATAATTGATCAGTTTTTAGTGACTTGGGAATTGATAAAACAATATTTGGATTTACAATGTGACAGATTTTTCGCTTCAAGTTCTGCATACATGCTGTGAAGTTCGTCATTGGAACTTAAAATATTGAGAAGTAAGTCAATAATTTATCATTGATCTTGAGATAAGGTATATACCCTTTCTAGATGATATTACACACAGAAAAATATGCATCCTTTACTTGTATTTGTAGCAGTGTGAATGAGGATTTGTTGAATGTTTACCGTTTTTTGAAATCGTACATTTACACTCATAAATACAGATAATTTGATTATTAAACGGTATTTTTCATTATTTGTCACAAACTTGATAAAAATGTAAATAATAATTAACTAATAATTAAATAAATAAATAAATAAATAATAATAATAATAATAATAATAATAATAATAATAATAATAATAATAATAAATTCATAATTATGAAATATAGGAGAGAAATAGTGTTGTCCATGTGTTACTCTTGATAGTAAATTTATTCCATCAAATTAAATAATAATAATAATAATAATAATAATAATAATAATAATAATAATAATACATGTAATAATGATGATGATAATAATAACAATAATAAATAAATAAATAAATAAATAAATAAATAAATAAATAAATAAATAAATAATGATAACGTATGAATCGATGTTTTTTAAATTTCATTAAGGCATGTTTTTGTTGAAAATTAATATTAGTAAGATATTTGTGTCATGTGCTTATTTTGAAAGTCTTATTTTATAAAACGAACACAGTATTTGCACGAAACATCAGCAACAAAGCATTGAACGAGAACAAATTAGAAAAGATAAGTATTCGGCACTAGTCCCAGTTTTACAATCATTTCAAATTTGTCGAATTTGAAATCCTAATTCTTTTGTTACTTTTTAAGATATTCAAGAATCAAAGGTGCCATTTTGAAGAAAATTCTAAGCTTATTACATTTATATTCTTATTTTGCTGATACGCTTTATTTGTAGCAGAGTTAAGTTAAGTAAAATATTTATTAAGGAAACTGGAATAAAATTATAAGTACCCTTGATAAAAGAAAAACAATCAACTGAACATACTATAGATTATTACAACAAAAAGATAACCTAAAACCTCCAATCTTAAATTGTAAAAAGCAATCATTAACAAAAAATACGATAAACGCTTTTGAGACAAAGTATCAAACTCCTGACTTTGAACGGACATTGGTTCTATGAACAATATTGTATCCTCCAGTGGCCGTTGAAGATTACTAATTATTCCATTTTTACAACCAGTTAACCCTGAAACGAGTGAAAATGAAACATAAAAAAACAACCGCCTCTCTGAAAGAGCTTTTCATCGATTCATTATCTAATTCATAATATAGGTATGTTTCGTTTTGTTTTGTTATAAAATGTTCTTAGTTGCTCTTACTTTTGCATTTATTTTGTTCTTGAGCTATCTATATTCTAGGTCTCCAAACATCAAAATTATTACAATTAGTTGTCAAATCTCAAAATTTGGGAAAATATAATCTTTTTAAGGTAGTATTATTATCATCACAAATTTGGTAAAATACTAGTAGCTTACGTTACTTTTAGTAAGAATTTCCCTAGAAAATAGTAGCCAATACCGATTTTGGTTAACAAGAATAGAAACATATAGAGCTATTACATATACTCAACAAAAAAGTTAAGACCACATCAAAACACTATTTAATTTTGTAGAACGTAAATCATATCATTTCATTTTAACACTTTTCATAATTTCATTAAAGAGATTTAATTTCATGCACAAAAAATCTACTTCATAAGATTACCGGTATTTGGAACAAGACAAGAATAAGAATAAAATACAGATGGCTTTTACATTTTTCAGTTTTTGGATTTTTATTTCAAATTTTACATCGGTCCCTTACTTTTATGTTGAGTATATTTCCTTTTAAAGTTGAAATTGGAAACCTGTTGTAATCAAACACAGCGACCGGCCTATGTCCAAACAACAATTCCAACAAGCACAGTAAAAACTTTAAAAGTGGCAAACGTAACATGTTATACCTTTAACAAAACGGTACATGCCCGAATTTTTGAAATTGAATTTAAAAATCAAATCCGATGTCATGATTGACTTAATTTTCCAAGCACGTGTAAATAATGACATTGTTACTAAAGTGTTAAACTATACCATGGACAATAAACATCAAAGTAGTATATTTAACATACATATGTCAAACCCCCTCCCACCTTGAATTTCAAATATTTCACCTGTTTTAATGATTAACTTGTGCAACAAGGAAAGAATTTAAATCTTTTATTGATTTGGTTTCAGTATTTATTCCGGACCTTCTTATTTAGCGAGTGGGATACAGACGCGAGATATTAGAGAAAAAAACCTGTACATTTAATTTAAAGAATTGTAAAAGAATAGTGTGACGTAATAAATGTAATGAATTGCAATATGATTACTTTCGTGCACCTGTTTTTAAAAATATGCAAATTACAAGAATAAAAAACCAGGAAGTTACACATAAAACAATATAATACCAAATAACACCAAAGGTATAAAACTGCACATAACAATAAATTCAATATAATGCAATACAAAACAATAAATACAATGCGATGCAATAAAATATAACAAATTACAATATAATATACTATGTAATCAAACGGAGTGCAATGTAAAATACATGTATTACAATAAATGCAATTTTATACAATGCGATTCAATCGAACGCATTAACAATACAATACAATACAATACAATACAATACAATACAATACAATGCAATACAATACAATACAATACAATACAATACAATACAATATAATACAATACAATACAATACAATACAATACAATACAATACAATACAATACAATACAATACAATACAATAAGTATCAATGCGATTGGACAAAATACAATTTTAAAATACATACAATATACAGTACAATAAAATGTCATACAAAAGATTACAATAAAATGCAATGATATACATGTACTGCATAGGATACAATACAATGCATTGTAATAAATTACAATATTACAATACAAATACAATGCCATAAAGTTATAAAATACAATACAATGTGTGTGGTCACATCTAATGTGAAATAAGTGCATGCATGATAGATGCATTCATATTCATTTATACTAGATAATTAAATTGATTTCAAAAATTATATTTTGGCAGTATTTTATCATGACACTTGGTTTAGTTGAACAACTATCTTGCCACCTTGCATGACGCTTTTTATTTTATCAATTCTATTACAAAAGCTGTTTATTCTAATACCTCTGGAGTGGTAGAAAATATATAGTGTTAAATATTTAATCCCAAAAAACTAGATACATGCAGATACTTAAGACCACCACTTATAGTACGGGCCTGTCAAAAGGTTAACGCTAAGTTATCGAATAAGTGCCGGACCGGCAGCTCGTTAGCTATACAGTCCAGTCTGCCTTAAAGGTCACCTCTCTATAATCCATAGAGATTAATAAAATAGTTCTCGTCGCGAATAGCTGAAAAATTGCTGATGCGACGTTAAGCAACATTCAACTAACCATTCAACCAATCTATATAAGGGCCACCTGCTTAAAAAGGCTAGTAGAATTGTATCCTATTTGTTCTATATTCAAATAATTTGAACCTGTATATAATGATCACCTGCCCATAAAGTTCACTTTTAATGGTTCCCTTGGATGGCCTCTTTAGATAGGTTTGACTGTATCTCGAAAGCTTTTAGGTAGTTGCTATCTATCTCTCGGTAACTTTTCAGTCACTAGCTATCCACACCGCGACAGCAGAACTTCGGCTCTTTTTAGATAGCTCAGTGTTATACTCTCGACAGGGCTGTACTGTAGTTTTTTATGGCAATAAAGTCAGTTTTCTTTCATTTTAAATTGATATATATTACGTAAACAGACAAGTGGTTGATCAAAATCATCAAAATACTTCATTATCACCTCAAGTTGTCCTAAATACAATTTTAAGTGTATTTTTTTAAATTTTATTCATTTTCTGTTCTTTTTCTTAATCAGCAGACTGGTGAAGATGCGATTAATTCGAAGCTCCATACTGCGCCACTTAGCTTCATCATTTGGAGTACTTGGCTGTTCAACACCAAATTCAAATCGTCGCGTCGTGTTTTTGTAAATTTATTTTCAGAAAAATTGAAAACCATAAAATAATTGTTATAAAAAATAAACAAGAACAACAAAACATGTAACACCAAGCAAGCAGACATAGCAATAAAAACGATATTGAAACTATTTGGTAAAAGAATTTCAAATAAAATTCTCATAAAACTTTTAGAATCAACATTTCTTTAAAGTATATTTTAATAATAAAATTTATAATGTACTGATGATTTTATAAGATTTTATAAATACCGCAATTTAATCAGCAACTTATTGCGAAACATTGGTTCTTTGAAATAAATTAATGTATATCGTTTATGTTGCATGGTCAAAATCAATTTCAAAATAAACTGTTTTTGAATGATATCATACTGGCCCAAAATATATCTTGCTGATCAACATCACTTACAACTAGCGTCTCTTACCGCCTAGATTCCAGTCCCACTCCTGATGTCGGAAATCATAGTTTGTCCAGTCTCTTGCCGAAGGACGTTGATTTTCTCCGGATACTCCAGTTTCCTCCACCATTAAACTGACCACCTCGGTGTAAGTGAAAGAATCTGGACTGTGGTGTAAACACAATTACTCTACTCGCTCACTTAAAACTCAACAACTCACCAGTTGAGACTTACAACAAGAAAGAAAGAAAAGACTTTCTTATATCATTGAATAGGAAGTACATCCTGTGACTTTGATCCGGTTTCTGGTAATAAGATTATCTCCCTTGGATATATTGTGTTGTTATGTAACAGGAAGTACATCCTGCTACTTGAACACATTGTCTGGTAATATGATTATCTCCCTTGGACATAGAGTGTTGATGTATTGTTTATTTGTATCTAAAATGATAGTGAATGACCGCTTAATGACGATGAGGTTGTTGTTTAACCTCGACTAATTATCAGTTAGATAAAAAACACAGGTGCTTCACCATACAGAATGGCAACTTTCACTAAAACGTTTGGCAAACATTTCCTTCTTCTACACTACATTAGCGTATTGTACTTCAGATTTTTCAATGTTGTTCATTTTGGGCGAGTGGTTTAAAGTGCCTTTTCTGAAGAAATGACAACTATCACAAAAGCCTTTCATTCTTGTTATGTTATAAGGTACATTACACTTATATACAGTTCAGCTCAAAGATGTTTCATTGGTGGCCAAGTGGTGTAAAGTGCACACTCACGGACCACAAGGCCTATTACCGACTAGGTTCGAATCCCACTCGAGCTGAACATAGTGTGAGACGATTTATCAGATTGTGGAAGGTCCGTTTTTTCGTGGTACTCCGGCTTCATCTGCCTTCCTATAACTGACAAAAAATTAATAATTTGCATCTCGATAAAAGTGAAAGAATTGTGACTGGACCGAAAAACACCATTACTCTACACTAGTTTGTTCAACATTCAGGGGCGGATCCAGGATTTTTTGAAAGGGGGGTGGGTTGAGAAATATCCAGGATTTTTTGAAAGGGGGGGTTGAAACTAATATCAATGCTAGGTGCGAGCGCCGAAGGCGCGAGCTTCCAGAGACGAGGGGTCTAGGGCAGAGCCCCGATGGGGCCAAGAAAATGATGTCAATAGCTCTCTCTCTTAAATTTTTCAAAGGGAGGTTGCAACCCCCGCAACCCCCCCCCCTTAAATCCGCCACTGAACATACCGTTCAAGTCACAAACTATTGTAAGTTAAAATTGACATTAAGACAATAGCAACAGGATTCATTTGACGAACGTATTGAAGAATTACTCAGAAATATTTCTTAATTCACTGACCAATTTGCTTTCTTCTTGATCTATCACGAAAAAGGATTTTTAAAAAAACCACAGAAGACAGTTTTCTCAACCTATGGAATAGGGAATAAAGTAGGACTGGGGATAATGTTAAATGTGCTATTGAACAGTTTAGGACGATTCTAGTAGTATTGCTAAAAAAACTTAGCTGGAGCTCGAATCCATTATATAATCTTGCCCCGCTTGACGCATTGGACTCCATTTGACATTAATAAAGTGGGTTTTTTTTACCACTGGAACACAAATTCATGTAAATGGAAGCACCGAGTAATTTTGATCTATTTTCCCATACCTTGTGTTACTAGAGCAATAATTTGGTTTACTGAAGCGGGTAAAATGACTCAGTGCTACATTGATTGGAAATCAGCATCCGTATGTGACTAACTTTGTTATTAACTAATTATTTTTCTCTCATAAACAAACATCAAAGACCATTAGACTTGATCCGTTGTAATGCCATGACTGTGTCGTCTGCTGATTCTTTATGTCGTCTGCTGATCCTGTATAAATATTGTAAGCGTTTGTCACTAGAGTATGACTAACTATAGACCTTCAATAAAAGAATTTCAGTCCATTCCAGTACATTCCAGTACATTGTGACAAATTCTTCGATGAAAAAAGTTTCAGAGATTATTTTTACCATCTGATAATTTAAAATGAATCAGACGACATACAAGAGTATTTCATAATGATATATCAAAATGTATGAGATGTTAATTAATCCAAGAATACAGTTTCGAAGTGATAAGATTGTTTCTCTTTGGGTGAGAAACAGAGGTATCCTTTAGGAACACCCGGCCTCACTCACTATCCTGGTTGAGGTTCATGTTTTAACTTAATGTGACAATTTGTTTTTAGAAACAATTACTTTGTTTTTTTAAATTTGATTTCGGCTTGCATGTTGTGTTTGATGCTACGTTTTAAAGACTAAATGACCTAGCTTTTGAGAAGCGTTCGTTAACAAACCTTCTAACCAATGTCGTGGTTGAGAATTACCCTTTTCTGAACGTCATCAAATCACGGAATATGGGCATATTAATATTAATTTTAATTTTAATGAAAAAAATACTTTCATATATGGAAATGTTGCCGAATACACATTGGTCTGCTGCTGGTTATAAAAGAAAAAAAAATGTAATACATTTGTTCTAAAGAAGTTTTGCTTGACCAAAACTAAACTATCAATATTATGCAATAAAAATGAACATTGGTACTTAGTATTGAAGTAAGTTCATTCCGTACTTTTTTATAAGATAAGCAGAGAAAAATTATACGTGTTGAAAAACGTTTCCTTAAAACTTTACCAATAATTATTAAATATCATAAATGAAATTTGATACAGAATGCAAGTCAAAACAAAACGTATTAAGCATATCATATTTAGTACACTGAAAAAATTTGAAGGGCACTATTGAAAATATTTGTGGAATTAACTAACACCTAAAATTTATTTATATTTTCTTTATGTATTGATTTTGACAACAATTGTGAACTTATAAAATTCATAGGATCTGTAGTTATGATTCGGGTTGATTACTAGTATTGAATGTGATTGAACGTCCAGGCAGTGTGCTGAGGTCGATTTGCGGTGAGGGTTCTTTAGCGCCCCACGCCTACCGTGACACGGGACATCGGTTTTTAAGTCTCCTCTAGCTAAAGGACCCCGGTTCGGTACATTCAGTTATGTATCGAAAACACTGCATTTAAATTACTTACACATACGTACGGATATGCATATTACACTCAGGTATGCAGATAAACATGTGTTCCATGTCATTCTTTCAAGTGTATTGAAGTTCAAAATTTATAACCAAATTAGTAATTATTTTGTTTTTTAACTTCAAAACAAGGTTGCACGTCGTTGATTTGTTTTTTCTTTTAATAACAACATGTTTACGGTCATGTAACTTTAGATGATAGAAAAGGGTTTTAATGAATATTTTAAATTATTTACGGTAATTTCCCTATTTATCTTACCTGTGTGTAAATTGCTGGTTTTACTTTCGTTTTATTGTGATCAATACACACAGACTATCTTTGAACAATAAACGCTATTCCATGTATACAGTACGGACCTATTAGAAGACAATTAAACAGGTGTCTCAGACAAAATACGTACCAAAAATAATGCCTGGGTTGTTTGTCATTTTAATGTACTATAAATTCTACCCGTTCGGCATTCCATTTTATTTTTTACGACCGTATACTTTTTACTTTATCGTTGGATAATTGAAAATAATTTGTGACAAAAATGGTTCCGGACCCTAGATAAAACATTTCTTCTTTTATGAGCAAGTTAAAAACGAGTATTCCTTGGTTGAGCTGCTCTTAAATATTTTAATATTTATGATACTAAAATTTATAATCGGAATATTAATAACGCAGGAATTTCAGATCATTAGCTGGTATTTAATGTATAAACTTTAAAGAGATTTCTATCACCAGACAGACAAGTGTTCAAGTTTGAAAACCAGACATAAGGGCTGATATTGATAATCAAACGAAATAAACTGCTTTATGGTTTAAGAATTGAACAAATGTTCATCTACTTTTATAGTGTATTTGTTTCACTGATAATGCGCTATGTAAGAGCTTTTCCCACTACAGTAACTTTATTCAAATCAGCAAGCCGCTAACAAGTTTTAACTTATCAAAGATCCCAAAAAGTATTATGGACGTCATCACTATATTGCTCATAAGTATGATGTTTCTGCATGTATACTTTCTCTTAGATATATTTGACACCCCATAGTTCCATGTTGTTTTTGATTTCACATGCGCCAGGTGTAGCCAGCTAGGCATGAGGCGGTTACTCTTTCGGAGCACCAGAGCTCACTTTCTTCATGTCAGTATTCAAAAGTTTTACTTTGTTTTGGGGATTTTTTGTGGTTTAGAAGGGTATGTTCGTGTGTTTGATAGGTACAAAGAATAATCATGGCAGCCCATAAGCAATATTTAAATTATTCCTGGTATCATTGTCGAATGTGTTTGTTTTTATTTCTATATAAAATAATGAATTAAAGCCTAGCACAACATATCAGATTCGCATAACCATATATATGGATGTTTGCAGCCTATTTGTAAACACAAAGCCCATCTTTAAAAGTCAATTTCGGTGATGCTAAATGCACTAAAATAACCTATCTCTCCTGACCTTATTGTAAATAATAATTGTAAGTTTACATTGGACAAACCAAATTCTCCGGAAGTAATGACCACCCAGTGGAAAGTATCCCAAACGATCTATCCTGTGAGATACGAAACTGCGTCTAAAGTCTATTTTGATAATTTGATCGTCTGCGTAACAAATGTGTGGATAGAAATAAACACTGCAATATTTTCTGTTTAACCTGATGTATCATAAAAGCTTCATATGGATATATATTGTGCAACTTAATTGATCAGGCGTAGTGATATTCAAAACAAAATTAATGTTTACGTCTTTACTCTACCGGAAGTCCTTACGACATCCGATACTTTTGCGTGGTTAAACATTGTTCCGCGATCCGTCAAATTTTTATAATCATTTTACAATTGTTTCAGTAATTATCGGTTTCAGTTGGATTGTTTAATTAACTCTAAGATTGCAACTTCAGAACTATACCTATTTCAACAGAGCACTGAAATTAAAGACCTCTGAAATAAGCCCTCTTTGGCTTTCTTGCTTGGGCAATCCCGAAAGCACTTGGGTGTAATCGAGCGGAAGTCACGGAAAACCCAAATAGGTTTAAAACAGGTCGCCCATGGATAACGTATATCGATTCCGGAATAGCTATTTGAGACGTGTATTTGGTAAAATGGCCTGATCAATATGCTTCTTGTTAAACATTTCCCATTTTTCCATTTGAGAAAATATCACTTAATTTTATGCGTTTTTTAAGAAAAGTTTTAAATATATAAATAATCTCTAAATATAGCCCCAAAAACGTAAAAATATTCAACCAACTGCGGAGATAACATTATAATTCATACTAATGTGACATTTTGGACAAAGATTTCATATCGATTTTACTATTTAAGAGTTTAACGAAGTAACAAGAATCACCATTATAAGGTAATCTACGACACGGGTTAAATAAGATATGTTAGTAAACAAATTCTTTTTTACGGGTAAATGTTACACAGATTTAATTTAAAGAAACCTCGGCAAATATTTACAATATGTATCAAATTTTAAATTAAATAAATTTAAATAATGAACAAGTGAAAATACAAGTTAATAAAATACAAATTAATTTTCCTCGCTTTCTAACTTATACAATGAAAAATAAATATAAACAACAATATACAGTCAAACCTGTATATAAAGGCCAACCTAGACAACCAGTAAAAGTGGCCTTTATATACAGGTTCAAATAATATGAATAAATAACAATTGAGATATAATACTACTGGCCTTTATAAGCAGATGGTCCTTATATAGAGGTGGCTTTTATGGCAGGTTGGATTTTAGATACAATAAAATTTGCTATTACGACCATCTCTATATAAAGATCATATCATGTGTCCATTAGAATTCAATGTTTTAAAGTATCTTTGCTTCATATTCCAGCCTCTTTATAAAGTCCATATTTTTTAGGTTCCACAAGCGATCTTAATAAACAGGATTTTGTACGAACATTGGTTCATTAGAAGATACGGTCAATTGTCTAGCCGGACCTCAATACCTATGAGACAGTGGTTCTATTAACATTAAAGTGTTAATTTCCTAATTCACATCTCTTATTAAGATAGCAAGTCTTGATTTGGCTAATCTCCCATTGTTTTGATGATAATGTCATTTCGTCCATTTAATCAGAATCGCTTTATCTTGATGCTTTATGTTGGACGATCTGACATTGACTAAATCATCGCATATTTCACCACCATGAAACAGATTCAGCAATTAAGATAAGGTGGCAAGGTCATGACCTTGACTTCGAAACACTTCGGCTTATTATGTGTTAATGTATATTCATGAACACATTTTGCATTTCTTCCAAAAAAATACCACATACATAGAAAAGGTTAAATGAATACTTATAGAACAAATCCTGCATGGGACATTATGACTATTGGCTTTATAGACAAATGATTATAATATAGATGTTCTTCTTGGTTGAAATATGAAGAAAATGTACCCTAAAAAGTGGTCTTAGTGAACAGGACCCAGTTGTTCGAAGGTTGATTAGCGTAATCAATGATAACACAGATTTAAAATATCAATTAAAATCACCATATCATCATCAAATCCATAGATTTATAGCCATGTGCTTCAATTTGTTGAAATTCCATTCACTTACAACATTTTAAACATTAATTTCGCAACAGATTTGAAATTTGGCATTATTTGAATTTTGACTAATCAATTGATTAAACTAATCCGGCTTCGAACAACTGACCCCTGGTGTCTTTATTATATAGGTAGAGCTGTAGCAAGCTTGTAAAATATGTATGTAACGACCATCTATGGGGTACTATAAATATGGACTTCATAGACAAGTGGTCTTTATATTTTACCAAAGAATGAGGCAACATCCTGACAATATAAAAACATAGCTACATTTAATTTTTGTTTGATAGAGAATTTTCATATATTAAAATATCTTCCGGACCGTATTCAATGCAAATGTGCTATGTTGCAATTCCTAATGAAGTCCAACATGCACCAACGGACTCCATTAGGAGTTAGACTCCATTAGGCGTTGGACTTCATTAGGCGATTGACTTCATAAGGAGTTGGACTTTATTAGGCGATGGACTTCATTAGGAGTTGGACTTCATGATCATTAGGCGATGGACTTCATTAGGCGATGGCCTTCATTAGGAGTTGGACTTCAATAGGCGATGGACTTCATAAGGAGTTGGACTTCATTAGATGTTGCAACAGAGCTTAGTTTTAAGGAAACTGAATAAGGAACGTTGTTTGAATGCGTTCTTTGCCGGTCATTTGACAGTTGTACAATGTTTTCCCATTGTTTTATATATCCGTTGCTGTTTATGATATATCAGGAAACGTCATATTGCTAATTCAAAATAATACGTCTTAAAATTTAAAAATTTTCTGAGGAGGAAATGAATTTTAAAAAAAAGTTATAAATTACATATTCTTGTACTTTAAATTTTAAATATCAGTGGGAGTAATAAGCCGTGCATAAAATTACATAAAAATGTCCAAAATGCTATAACTAAGATGAGAGTAACAAATTAGTATGTGTCGGGGTCAGAAACAATAATGTTACCAAATTTCTACTTGAATGCCTCAACTCTGACGGATAACGCGACACGCCTGCGACCATGACATCATTTAAGGTTTTTTATACGAGGAACCATTCTGACCCATATACACAGAAGGTTTAAAAATAACAAAAATGTGAGAGCTATGAGTAATGGAAACAATTCATTCAGTGTGAATCTTTATTTCTTAATGAGTTATAAAAATGTTGTAAAATTTCTCCTTTTTTCATAAAACAATGACTTCAGAAATGCTCGTTTTTACATAGTTTTATTTCTCATTACAACGGCTAAACATGCAAATTTAATGATACATCAACGCGTTTTTAAAACGCTTTCAGACTACTCCCATCATTTTTAAAATAAACATAGAAAGCGCTGAAACTATTTCCTTTTCACCACCAGAAAAGGATTTCGACGTATTGGTTTGAAAATGGTTGCTAGATATCGCAGATGGCGTTACACTTATTCAGGTTAGTTTCAATTTAACCACCTCTCGTACAGAAAAAGCCAAAATTTGATTTTTTGCTCTCAACATTTTTAAGGATACCAATATACATGTACATGGTGGAATATTAGGTTTATTGTTTAATTTTTTTTAGTTATTTTTATGTTCAAAACAAGCGTATTTATCGTCATGTTCTTAGTCGCAGTTGCTTTTGGCATCATTGTCTTGTTGAATTTTTTGTTGTTTTTTGTTATTGTTAAGTAAACGTTTAAGCTTCCTATCTATATTTCAATTACATATATTATACACTGTATCGGTGTTAATTTAATTTAGCCGCGAAAAGCTGTAATATTGCTGATGCAGCTTTAAGAAATAACTCAGTGTTAATTTTACAGCCCTAGACGGTTGTTTCGGAACTCCTCATCAGTAGTGCTTTGAACAAAATTGTGAAACCAAATTTTTTTTCAAGATGTTGTAAAGATACCCAAAGGACCAAAATAATTTTTTACCAAATTTAGCTAAGTAAATGCTTTGCATAAAAGAGTATGTCTTACTCTTTGAGTAATTTTTGTTTTTGATGGTAAGTTTTGCCATACTTAAAATGTTTCGTTGTTTCGTCAAAACGACTGATAATCTTGTTATTCGTTAAGTTTCATTTTGCCATCAAGCTCCAAGTATTAGAATGGGAGTGTTATATCATTTTTATAGGTTTTCCTCATTAACATAATCAAAATACTAGAATAAGGGTAGAGTTATGGTGTTCACACCCCAGTTGAGATTCTTTCACTTACATGTATATCAAGGCGGTCAGTTCTGGAGGAAACCAGAGTACCCTAAGAAAACTACCCATCTTCAAAAGGTGAACTGATAAACTTTTTTCGTACAAGTATTTCTCTGATAGGGATTCAAACCTAGGCGGTGAGAGGCAATGTGATCAGTATATGCGCTCTTTAGACCAGACGGCCATCGAGAGCCCAAAATACTAACATCTTGTGTTATATTCCAGTTATATAGCAAAACTTTTCCCAAGACCACACGTCTGATAAGGAGGAGTGATCTTGGATTACAGATAGATCTGTCCCAATAAATGTTTAGCTTTTGTTATGTCACTCATATCCTACTTAACCCTATTGAGGGATTAAAGAGGATTGTTAAATACTTATAATGATCTATTTTATAACCAATTAATTATATTGGTAGATTACTAATTCGTCCAAAAAGTGATAAAAAGTGGCACCAATTGTGTTTCACCATTAACCGATCACGTTTGTTTAAATCCACACGTGACCAAAATAACATTCCAAAGACTTGCAGCTCTATCTTGTGTTTTTTGGGTGTAATAATGACCTGCATTATATAAATAACCAATAAATAATATTGTTAGATTTCTTTTAAGGTCGAAGACAGATCTAAATTTCACAAAAACTCCTTAGCTATGTCTTTTAATTAATGTATATCTAGTTAAATTAAAATTTTAAACATTTTTTCAAAGAAAATCAGGAATGCAAGATGTCATTTTGAACATCGGCACAAGCTTGAAACATCTGAGTTGTTTTTTTTTTTTTAATTTCTAAAAATTTTTTTTTATTGCATTTTGAGTTCAATATAAGATCGTCAAAATTAACTAAAATTAAGTTTAGGAAAATATTATTAAATAATTGTGAAACCGGGGTCTGATAACAAATCACTTATATCGTACCATTTCACTTATATGTCATCCAAACTATTTGAATGTACACGTGACCGAAGAAATATTTCAAAGGTTTTTTTAACTTATCTAGTGTTTATATTAATTAAACGAATGATAAGTATTGCCATCAGCACCAATGTGTTTAATTTAGGGCGTGTCATGCATGCCCTCCTTGAATATCATGTTATTATAAGTGAATGTTGATTGAAATGAAGTAACATACTTTAACCAAGGCTATACCAGCTTACATTATCGTTATGCTTTTTGTATATATTCTTCGTATTTTTCTGGTCGGATATGTAATATGTACGTGTATATCATTGTATAAAACCAACGAAAAAGTATTACACAAAACAACCCCTTTTAAGATATCGCCAAATTGAGAGTTTTACTTCAGTTCTCGAGGAGGAATATCATTGGCCATTCGCGAACATTTAACTACATCACCAAAGTCACGCGTTATGCCTTCTAACGCCACATAACAACGTGTTCCAACACATCTCATCGTCCCCGTTCTCCACCTCCATCTTACAATTATTATTACCATTATCAACAACAACATAATTTCTCATTTGTCACCGTCGTCGTAAGATATAAGCTCTTTTTAAGACACATACTAAGTCGTGAAAATTCGTTTTCTTTTTTTAGTAAAAAGGCAATCTTGCGCCGCATATAAGCAACACCATTTTTAAGTGTTGAACGCCGTCGCATAAAGGTGGCCGACCTCTTATAAATGCGTTAAAACTCTCTGCAACGACGTGTCGGGCGCGTTTATGCGGCAACACCGCTATTTGGAAAATATATGGCTTTTTATTACACGCGTTGTGGGTGTATATATATGTAGCTAGCTAGACAGGGCTTGCTTATCCATCTGGACTGTTAAAGCTGAATGCAACAGTTCATGCAACAAACGCAGTAACAACACACATTGCCTTTTCCATGTGTAAAAGTCTTAAAAAGACGTCAGAGTACTAGTAATCAGAATTGTTAATTTGTCTCGAGAAAGATCAGCGAAGACCGAATCCCCGTAACTTCATCAGCTAAGCGAAGTTCAAATAACGCTAGTGCCTACCGAAAATCGAATACAGCATGATACACAGCCAGTGAAAAATCAGCATACATTACATGTGATTACAGCATACCCAAAATTTGTAAATTTGTCTCGAGAAGGTTTAGCGTTGTTGGGCACCCTTGAACATTTAACGCCATCACGAGGTAAAGTTCCAGTGAATTTGGGCTTTGCAGAGAAATGACTTTCCTGTTTCCTTATTATTGTTATTTCTTAATTTGTTTTCGGTGGTCTTTTTAATATATGTTTGTCGCCTGTGTGCTGTCAACCAACTTTTATTGTTTTCCTTATTTTGTATATAAATCTTTAATTTTGATTTATTTCTGTTAACTTTTTATGTGGTTTATTAATAGTCATGACAACTATTACGTTATTTCGTGGCAATAACCACACGACGCGCACATGACATGGTTAGAACCTCTACCTTCTGTTGTCTATAAATACCAATGACTGTTCTTTCCGGCACTTCTTTTCCCCGTTTCCTAAAAGGACCTCATTTGCCATGCAGTCTGTTCAAAGCGTGCGCATACGGATCACCATGTCTCTACGCGCCTTGGTTCGAACCCTGTTCGGGACAGATCCTAATTAGTGTGAGAAAGTTTACAAGTCAAGTCGCTTACTAAAGGCTGTGGCTTCTCTGGGTACTTCATTTTCGCCCACCATCCCTGAACTGACTGCCTCGATGTAAGTGAAAAAAAATCTACAGCACCAATACTACTACCACAACTAATAGTACTTTGTCTGACTAACGCATGCTAAAATTTTCATTAGTAAGTGGAAGACTTAGTGGGAACTCCCAACCTCATTTTTCATGAAAAATGCTTAATAATGGCATTTATAGTTATTTAAAGGTAGTAAATTTTCATTCTTATCAGAAAATAAAAAATCACACAAAAAATCATATCGTAACTAAACTGTTATGAAAAAGACTAGATGTTTTTCCTGGCTAAAAAACTGACTTATTTACACCAAACACTTAAAGTATAAAAATATAAATCAACATAGCAGTTCATGTCACAACCCCAAAAGACAAAATTAAAAGCGTTGAAAACCAGCAAATAAGTTAAACTAGTGAACTTCCAGATAAGTGAGGCCGGGTGCTGTGGAAGGGTTAGCACTTCCTGTATAAAGTAGTTTCATAAACTATGGAGTATGTATTTGAAAAAGCTGATAAATTTTAACCAAAGTTACTTAGATTACTTTGAGCAAGAACCGGTTTGGTTTAAAATTTACATCTTTGTGTTGTTTAAGGCCATCTTAGTACCACGATGACTACTTTTTCATAATTTTAAGAGAGAAAAAATTAGAATTCATATGCGAGAAAAAATAATCAATAACTAGTTTCAGATCGAGTAAAACAAACACCAGTCTTGTGGTCCACTCGGGTAGAACTCCTTTACCTCGATCTGTAACTCGTAATGGATTTTCCCTATCTAAAGCGGATGACGTCTAAATGTAAGTGAAAATAACCTTAAACTTCACTAAATAAATACGGTATCCCTATGATTAAATTGTCTTGCCTCAAACTCAAACTTCTTGGTTCTTGATTAATTCATAATCAATCTTTTCTCTTTTTAACTGGTGATTCTCTATTTAACTTGTGACGTCTAAATATAAGTGAAATTTAGTCTTAAAAAATCCACTGAATTAAAACGATATCCGTTTAATCGCACTACCTTGCCTCAAACCTCTCGGTTCTTTATTAATTCATAATCAACCTCTTTCTCTATAACTGGTGACGTCTAAATATAAGTGAAATTTAGTCTTAAAAATTCACTAAATTAAAACGATATCTGTTTAATCATATCACCTTGCCTCAAACTTTTTGATACTTTATTAATTCATAATCACTTTTCTCTCTCCCTATTGATGTGGTTTATTTGAACCGGTGATAACCACAGTGTTTTTTCTACAACCACAAGACGCCACAAGACGTAAACAATGATACAACACGATGGGGTCCTAGTATTTTAAGTTGTAATTTCCGAGTTTTTGACAACCCCCATGTGGAAGTGGTAAATATTAAATCAATTTCGTGTAAAACTGCTTAATAATGTCATTTATAGATAATAAAAACCTTTGGGATTGTTAAAAACCGTCTATAAATAAATAAATAAATAAATCCTTGAGATAAATAAAAATAGCTGAAAAATTGTCTATTTGACGTAAAATATGTAACGGAAGAATCGGGAATCGAACCCGGGGCCTCTAACAAATTGCATGTAGGTCTACCAGCTGAGCAAACGAAGGCCGGGTGGATTTCTTCGGGCACTCTGGTTTCCTCCATCATCCTTAAATTGAACGCATTGATATAAGTGAAAAGAATCTTGACTTGGGTGTAAACCACTGCATTCCACTCAAAGCCTACATGTGAAAAAATGCTTTGGTACATGCATACGGAATCAACCTTCTGTCATAGTTTGTATATCACTAATAACTAGCAGATAGTTGCATTCATGAACACGCCATGCGCGGAAACAGTTTGCACACAATGCTATCGCGTTTCAAAAAATTGCAAAAATAGACAAAATCAGTATTTATTTTCATCAATGGGGAAAAAGTTCTCACCGTGTAGTTACAACTTTAATAGTGTTATTATAAGGGGTCCAGATCTACGAGGTAGAAAGCTTTAGAGATTAATCGAAGCGTATTGGACGGAGCATTTTACTTTGTAAATACGAGAAACGCATGAAAGGAACTCACAAGTGGATTTTCTATCGTATCAGTCAGTTCAATTTCAGAATGAAGTGTAATCCAGTCTGATAGATATAAAGAAATACATACAAACACTCTAAAATACAGACCTGTCCAAAGTTTAACAACAATTTGACAATTTAGTGCCAAAACGCAAACTAATCCAGCCCCTTGTTAGCTCAAATCTCTATAGGTTTTCCGCATCTGTTGTCAATCTCTAGACAACTTTTCGGTCAACAGTTTTCTATATCGCGGCCATGCAGCAGCTTGGGCTTGTTTTTGCTACCTCAGTGTTAAACTTTCGACAGGTCTGTACTGCAGTTTTACTGAAAAAGCTACAGGGGGAAAGATATAATGCTTCTATTATAAAAAGTGAGGAAATCTAATTAAATACACCTTAAATCTGTCATTTTTACATTGTCAAATAGTGATATACGGTACAGCCCTGTCGAAAAATTAACACCGAATAAGTCCCGAATGGATAGTTCATCTCGGCTCATCATTAATTACATCACAAGAGTTTTTCGCCAGTTGATTTTTGTCTATCGGTAGCTCTTCTGTCAATAGCGATCCATATCTCGGCCTCTTAGCAGTCATGAGCTGCTGCCCCTTTGAGTAAGCTCAATGTTAAATTTTCAACAGGTCTTTACTGTAGACGACGTTACAACAAGTTTTCACGGACATATGAAGTTTATTCTGATCACGATGTTAGCTTTCCATTCAGAAAAATTATTAAAAAAGTTCATATTTGATTATAGCGTCATGGTCTACCTTTTTTATAACGTTGACACATTCTGACAGAGAAATAAGCTTTCTAAAGGATTTAGCGAATCCAGTCTTTTTCCCATGCCTGATATAAAAATCTAGTAATTGATTTTATTAAAGGATTTTTGTACTGGCGATTTAAGCCGCTATAAAGTCACAAGTGCCATTAGGAAAAGAAATTCGTATAACAAAAGATTTCATACTGTACGGATTATAACCTATTACTGTTACATTATGTTTTACCATGCTTATATTGAATCTATATATACAGAAGTACTTATAACGGAGACTGACACCGTTTGAAAAAAAAAGTTTAAGGGGATAGGTTTATTTCATACCGGAATAAAAATATTTTTCCCATGTCAAATTATCGAAATTAATCAATGACATTTATTAAGATTTATAAAATTTGATTCAACACTTTTCTTAATCCTTAATCTGCGTTGGAAAGTTCAACATTTTACCATCTATACTAAATTTTTAATATGGACTGAAATAGCCTAAAATGACAACATCAAGCTACATTTTGTATATTCAACATTGTTTGTCTTTTTTGTCGTCTTAATTTTAATTGCGTATAACCATTGCATGGGGCATGTCCTTTTGATTCGTTGTATGTCCTTGCAACAAGCTTCCGTGGAACATATGTAACCCTCTGACGTCATAATTCTGACGTTTTGCTGGTTACCAAATTTTCGTCTAGTATTTGTTCTCCATATATCAGCTTGCTTTCTGCAAAGTGCTTTTTGTTAAGTTAAGTAAAACAACTTCATCCCATTTAGGTAAAACTGTAACACAAATGCCTAATTGAGTCCGAACTTCATTAGGCGTTGGGCTTCATTAGGAGTCGCTACATAGAACGCCCACCAACTCTAATGCAGCGTGCTATATATGTATATGTGCTTTGCATCAGTTTTAATTTCTAATTGCGATTTTTTGAAATGCTTTTTCAGAAGGTTGTTGGCTTATTTCAGGAACTCCTGTTTTCCCCATTATCCGAGAACTGGTGGTAAAACTCAATTGCTTCACTTCACTCTTGAACAAAAAAAAACCAAACTTTCAAATAAATTGTTTGAAAGAGCTAGAAACTGTAAGGGTTTAGTTTCCACGCTGGTGGCGTGTTTTGTGCGTTCACAAGCCAATAGAAGACAGAGTGATGTGTGTATTTATTTCCATTGATGGTGGCCTTGTTGTAAGGTGAAACAATGGATAACGTTGTAAAGTCTTCAACATTTTTGTTCATGTTGGTTTTTCGCCATGTTAGATTTTTGTAATGTCTTTGACCTTGCTTCGTGAGGTGTTCGTAAACTGCATTGCTGACCTAATGTCATTCATTGTGCATGTGTGTGAATGTGTAAGAAATTACGAATAAATGTTCTAAAATATGTTTGATGGACGAGAAACATATCTAAATATCTTAACAATACCAGTTTGATTAGAGATGTTCATATGGTTGGTCACTCTGAAAACTAAGCTTAGAATTCCAAAGCAATTAACTAAACTCCCTAGCTTTTACAATCTTTTATAATAGCAACGAAACACAACTCACGGTGTCCGCTCCATAACTTTCACAAGTATGGATAGATTTTCATCAAACTTGGAATAAATATATTATACCAATATGATGAGTTGTGCACCGCAATTATTAGTGTAGGTCAAAGTTCGAGGTCACAAGGTCAAATATTTGTTGAGAAGGGGCATTTGGCTCTGAAGAGGCAGGTTTCGTTATATATGTAAATATGTATTTTATAGTATACCCTCATGTACCACTCAATGTGAGTGGCTGAGATGATTGAAAAATTGAATTGAAAATATATTAGGTCATATCTATGCTCATACTTTAATTATTTCAAATTCCTGAAATAAATGTTCAAAAATTGATTACATATATTTATTATAATGTTATGTACAAAAAAAGTATTTATAAGCGAATGGGGGTATATAAACCCATGTATAATGATTAAAATATATTGAAACTGCCATATTAGTCAACATATATACATTACACTCCCGTAATAGTTATTTAATTGACATTAATATTCCGACATGCTTAGAAATCACACTTTTTAATACCCAATATCTGACGTACATGGAGAACATAAATTTTCACCGGTGCATTAAATTATATTTTGGGAAAAGCCATCTATCAAAATATTTACATACCATATGTAGTATTAAACATAATGAGTCTGCAAAAAAAAGTCAGATCTTACAAAAGAATAAATTATAAAACATGATTTTTTTTCTGCAAAAAAGGTTGGATCATAATTGATTATTTACAAATGTTTACTGATTTTTAATACCACTTAAAATAAATTTTAAATCTGTTTCATCTGTTCTCTAATCAAGGTTAATGAAAAAATTGTGTCATAAAATTGCAATTCTAATTAGATGGCGGCCTTGTCTATTTTTAAGACAATTGATTTAAAATTTACACGATGAGAAAGTAAGTAAGTAAGTAAGTAAGTAAGTAAGTAAGTAAGTAAGTAAGTAAGTAAGTGAGTGAGTGAGCTCGAGTGAGTGAGTGAGTGAGTGAGTGAGTGAGTGAGTGAGTGAGTGAGTGAGCGAGCAAGCAAGTAAGTAAGTAAGTAATAAAGTAAGTAAGTAAGTAGGCAAGCAAGCAGGTAAGTAAGTAAGTAAGTAAGTAAGTAAGTAAGTAAGTATGTAAGTAAGTAAGTGAGTGAGTGGAGTGAGTGAGTGAGTGAGTGAGTGAGTGAGTGAGTGAGTGAGTGAGCGAGCGAGTGGGTGAGTGAGTGAGTGAGTGAGTGAGTGAGCGAGCAAGCAAGTAAGTAAGTAAGTAATAAAGTAAGTAAGTAAGTAGGCAAGCAAGCAGGTAAGTAAGTAAGTAAGTAAGTAAGTAAGTAAGTAAGTAAGTATGTAAGTAAGTAAGTGAGTGAGTGAGTGAGTGAGTGAGTGAGTGAGTGAGTGAGTGAGCAAGCAAGCAAGTAAGCAAGTAAGTAACACACAGTTGAAAAATAATACTGAAATATTTATGTATACTGCGTAACAATTTTCTGTCAAAGTGTACCGTGACAAGCATCAATTTGAAATTAGTAAAGGGCGATGACATGACTATTAAAATAAACTGTTATAGTTAAAGATTCAATTTACTTTTTATTTTGAAATAAACTTTTATATAAGAAAGCATACTATAAATAAATAAATAAATAAATAAATAAATAAATAAATGCGATTAGTTTTAAGCTTTATTTGGAATCACAATACAAATAATCTAAAACTAAACATTCGCAGACAATTATATATATATTCTAGATAATACCCTTAAATTGGGGTTTTACGAGTTTTAAAAGATAAAATGGATATCCAGACATTCAATTTAACCATTAACACGTCATGAACATAAACAAAAATAAAATCAATAAAAATTCTGAGATGTACATTTCAACAGGTCATTTTAAAATCGAAGGTGAAAACGTACTACCCGATTTGATGTACACGGAGCTTATAAAAATGACCTCGAATTATTTGAATCGCAATGAAATCGCTTTGTTGTTTTAGTTGAAAGCAAATAGTCAAGTGCTCGCCTTTAGAACCCTTACATAGAGGGTTTGTGATAGTCACCAGGGGGTGTCATATTTTCATGCCTTTCTTATTATCATTATTAAGCTATGAGGAATAGATCTATGCCAAATATTATAATTCAAAATTCATACGCTTGTATACTCAACTAGAACGGTATTATAAGGTTTTATATAGAAATACTAAGTTTAAAACAATTTCTACAGTACAAACGAACGGATTAGAATTCCGTAGCTTAAAAGCTGTGTGTTGAGATTTTGGTGTATGTATATATGTATGCGAGGTATAAACATAGAACATTGATTCCCAGGGAAGATTAACACACCTTGCGATTTTTAGCCTCTATGTGTGGATACATTGGTGTTAGAGGATTATCGAAATAGGATAAGGATTAACGGTTTAATCTAATAATATAAAGTGCCGAATACCTCTCCAACACTCTTGATCTGATGGAAATAGAAAAGCGGCAATTATCCCTGAAGTTTTTGGATTAATCAGTGTGCGTTTTCCAAAGGAAATAGAACAGTATGTCGATTAGCGTAATCCGATTTTTAAGAAGTGGAGTATCTTAGGAAATGTCTTAAAAACATTGTTATATACAAAATATCAAGTAGCTATCAATATATCTACCTATGTAATCTCAAATCATTTTATTTTAATCCCGTCTTGGTATGAGAAAGTGATGGTTCAAAATGTGAAAGTTATATGTATACGTTATATGCGATATGTTAAAACTACCGCAAAGTATTCAATTTATGGATTAAGCAGATGCAGAGGGTAATGCATGAGTGACAGGACAGGTGTGTTATTTTCAAATATTACAGGTAAGAAAATATTTTCTATTCACAGACAGTGTGTATATTAAAATCGCAAGTAAACTTACAAACATACACTACGATAACTAAACATGGCTGGCATATATCGCAGGCTTACATTTTTCAGAAGTGAATTTTTCGGATTGTAAATACTTTCGTTGGGAATAATTCAATTCACAGACAGCGTGTATATTAAACTTACCAACCTACATTTTCCCGAAGTGATTTTTTCTGACAATGTGAATACTTTAGATCCACGTTTCACAGACAATGTGAATATTAAAATTGCAATTGTACTTACAAATAGCTAGAATATGCTTGGGTATATGTCAGTGTTACACGTGATGAATTATTTTCTCTTACTGCGATATCGCGAATACTTTAGATATAATTTTGCTAGGGATGAATTGATTAATAATAATAATAATAATAATAATAATAATAATACATGTAATAACACTACTACTACTACTAATAATAATAACTTAAATTCAGGATATATAAACTAAGGAAGTATGTCTACTATAATAAACAAACAAACAAACAACAAATAAATAAATAAATAAATAAATAAATAAATAAATAAATAAATAAATAAATAAATAAATAAAAAGCAGGCATGCTAAAAAGGAATAAAAAAACTTGTCCATGCGTAGTAAAATAAAGTATTTGCGTGTTTGATTATGGAATTAACCTGTACTTTTTGCCATCAATTACACGATAAAAATAACCCGTAGATGACATAATTATGTGCGAAAGGGCAGTTGAGTTCAGGTATGTAAATAGAAAATAATAATTATGATAATTAGTAAATTATCAAACTATTTTGTGTAACAGGTGGTTAATGTGACTAAAAACAAATAAAAAAACCCTTTCATGGAAATTAAAAATAAGAAAGAGGAAACAAAAAAAATGTAGTCGGTCTATTTTTGTTTTACGTTCGTTTTTAGACTAACGGCATTTCCTTCATTCCATAATGTACAGAAAACACGTGTAAAAGAGCTAATAGGCTACTTATATCATTATCAAGCTTAGAGGGTTCTCAATCATGTCATTTGTAGGTTTTTGTCTGCAGTTCTACATATCTTTAATACTCGAGACTCTTGTTTCCGGAGTCAGTGTTCTAATGATACAAACATAGACTTGTATTATACAGCCAGTTATACACAGTGTATAAAACTATCATAATTTCATGGTCGTTGCACACATTGAGAGCTACAATAAAAAACGGACTTCATTTTTCATATATTCTTTTATATTTTTCAACGTATTGATAATGTTTTCATTTTGAGAAGTGCTTCTCTTGAGAATTATAAATTATTTAAAAAATATGTTAATAGTTATTTTGTTAATGTAGTTATAAATATACATACTGCGAATACGATTTTTACATCAAAATTTGGAACAATATCTCTTGACTGGGACGAACAAAATAAAATAATGGTGAATGAAACAGCCAATCGGGATTCGCGTTGTTTATCGTGTGCGTCGAGTTATATACAACTGGCCGATGTCTGCTACTATCAATCACACTTAAACATGTTAGTATTCGACACGGCCCTAACGTAATGAACCGATCCACGTAAAAAAATATGAAATGTTTGTGTGCACTTTTTTGTGTGTGTCTTAATTTCAGCAAATATTATTATGTTTTAAAAAGTGAAACTTAACCGGCATGTAAATGTTTATAAAGGATCGTTAAACAGCATTATTTGGATATATAAAATATTATGATCAAGTGATGTGTTTGTATTTTTATCGTAGAAAACGTATAATGTATTATACAGTGATATGAAAAAAGCTTTACAATTCATTTTTCTTCCTAGACCCACCGGCGGACACTCACTGATATGCCAAAATGGCGCAACCCTTTGCGCGGTGGAAGAATGCGGTTATTGTTATCTTAGGGATTTTACTTCAAGGAATTTTGGTTTCAACAGTTAAAGACATTTGGTGGTAAGTCTCTCTCTCTCTTCCTCACTCTCTCTCTCTTCCTTTCTCCCCCCCTCTCTCTCTCTCTGCTCTCTTACAATACACAACATTACAATTCTTCACACTTGCTGGTTTAAGTGACAATACACATTACTGATGTTTTTAACAGACTTTTTTGTTCTGTCAAATATTGACTTAAACTCTCTAATGATTTGAGTCAACAGATTAAACAAGATTTAATTAAACATATACACATTCATAGGTAACTAACTTTACTTTTAGCACATATTTACAATATAAATACTTTTATTTAGTTTCTTTTCTCAATTTTTACAATAAGAGGCGGGGGAGTACCCCTTTTTTAAAATGCCAACAGTCTTTAACAAGAGAACAAACATCTTTCTCTCTTTTCTGTTTTCAATTTTTATTTATATTCACTTCTAAAAATACCAACCTATATTTCTGGATAAAGGAATGACAAACAAACAGATCACAAAGCCAATACTGACAATGGCTAAAGCCACTATATGAATATCAAATGATGAAATGGCCATGTGCTGAATTTTTATTAAGACGAAGCTATCAAAACAATACATGACAGAATTGCTAATTCTTTATAGATAAAATACATATACAAAGTAATTTTGAAATACCTTAAATATTGTACAGTCCAAATTAAAATTCTTTTTATTTTGGTTTTCGTAAATTCAGGAATTTGGGTTTTAGAGAAGCCTAAATTGTGAGAAAAGCCCCACTAAACCATGCAATTAAAACAGCACATGACAGAATTGCCAATTACTTTATAGATTAAAATAAAAATAATTTTCGAACACGTCACATTTTGTTAAGTCCAACATGATTAAAATTTTTATTTTTTTTAAATTAATTTTATAGATACGAATATATAGAAATATTGACATGTCCAGGTTTTTCCATTCCCATTAGCCAAAATCGGCAATGGTTACTAATTCCTGAGAAATTCTTTCAAAACATATCCTATTACAGCAATTTTGTGAAAAAGTACCCTTTTAAAAATATTTGATTACTAATAATTTTGAAGTTGTGGAAACATATAATATCTTAGATTTTGCATAGTCAAAACGATTTTTCCATATTTTGTTATCATAATTTCAGGAATTTGATTTTTAGGCAAGGTTGAAATGTGGGGGGAACAGCACATGGAATTTTGTAGACATACCTATATGCAAAGAACTTTTTTTCTCTCAAAAACCTTACATTATGTATCATCCAACTAATAAAAAACCTTTTTATTTTTGTAATTTCAGGAATTTGGGAATTTCAGGGAAGCTTAAATTGTGGGAAAAACCTCAGTTATACATTTTAGGAGCTCAACCTATGTGCACACAATTACGTGGATTATCGCCGGGACAAATTCGATTATGTCAGTTATATCATGATCATATGCCCAGTGTAGGTCGAGGGGCACATGTGGGAATTAACGAGTGTCAGTGGCAGTTCAGACACAGGCGGTGGAACTGTTCTACAATTGAGGGAGATAGTTCTGTTTTTGGACCAATTCTTAATATAGGTAATTATCTAAAGGGTTAAGAGAGAGAGAGAGAGAGAGAGAGAGAGAGAGAGAGAGAGAGAGAGAGAGAGAGAGAGAGTTGAATACTATTTTATAAGTAACTATAAGAGAGGAAGAAAGAAAGCTGTAATTTGTTAGAAGCCAGTGAAGCTAGTTTGATGCATTGCTATATATTGAAGCTGTTGTGGCTAGTTTGACGAATTCCTACATAATATACCTTTGTTACAAATAGATTCCACGATTAAACGATGATCAATCGACCCACCCACCTAAACATGTTCTTTTCACAAAGTAAACTTCAACTTCAGCTATGATTTTTATGAAACTGCAACTGATCACTCAATAAAAAACTTAAAAATGGAAAGATTATTTCAAAGTTCTTTAACATTCCCCATAATCGACATCCCATGACAGATTATGCTTCTAAAGTATCGCAATGTCTCGTATTTTCACACGTGCTGGAGGAGAATTATTGATATGCATGTGGAATCATCAGTTACAATCAAGCGTGTACGCTTCTTTTAGCGTTTGATGAGAAAACCGCATCTTTAAGCTTATCATAATTTTTTCTCTACTATTTAAATATTTCTACGGATGTTTTATATCCCTGCAATAGAGTTTTTCAGTGAAGGAATACAGCTTAGCAAAATATTTGCACTCATTAAATCAGAACTGTGAACCGTTTAGATGGGAATTAGTTAATTGTACTTGTCACTGAAAAAAATCCTCAGACAGAGAAAAAATGTTGGCAGTCAAAACAAACTTTAACATCAGCATCGTCTAACACCAAACATTTAGTTAATTAAAGATAGCAATAATATATTGTATTATTAATACGTTTTTCCAATAATCCAATCGTCTGCTTCTTTCAAGCTTCAAATTCAACAAGATTTTCAAGCGTGTTATTGACTTGCTATTGACGTCTGATTAATGCTTTCTTTTGACACCTCGTGATAGACATAATTCAATTATCTCAGATTAGATAAATTCGCTCTAATCCCCGGCTTCTTTGCAAACTCATATATTTTGCAGTTCCAAAATCAAAAATCACCACTTATGATTCTACCATCTGTTTTCGATATACAGTTCAGACTTGTCGAAAGTTTAACACTAAGCTTGTGAATTCGTGCCGGAATGGCAGTTCATCACGATCCGCCATCAGCGCCAGCTTTGTGGCAGCAGCTATGTATCTACCTCTTGACAGCTTTCCTGGTTATCCAAACCTCGGCCGCTCGACAGTCGAGCTTTGACTTCTTTTCGTTCGTTCGATGTTAAACTTACGATAGGTCCGTACTGTACATTTTAATTAATGGAAGTCTCGAAATAATGCGAGAATAAGAACTTGCAGTACAGACCAGTCTAAAGTTTAACACTTAGCTAACGAAAAGAAATCAAAGCTCAGCTACCAAGTGGTCAAGTTATTGGTCGTAAGTGACCAAAAAGCTACCGACAGACAGAAAGCAGTTGCAGAAAGGATGTTGTGAAATAGCTGAAAAGGGGCTGATATGAGCTGTCGATTTGAGATAAATTTGTAAACTTGGTGTTAAACTTTTGGCAGGTCTGCTGCACTTTACTTCTACTGAATGGCGTTGTGTGTTCATTGACTTAAAAGAATTTTAATGATTTGCTATGATTTTTATCTTTTCCAACCCCCATTCATTAGTTGTCCAAACTAATTTGATATTTGTAAATTGCTTTATTAAGAATATCCCATTACTTTCCTATTTTGTAGACAAATAACTTGCTATATAATATCAAAATGAGACCCTTTAAATTATGAGAATGTTAAATGCATATTTTGAATTATTTTTTGCTTCAAGCTGTCATAACCACATTGAAATGAAGACGAAATTCCAAATCATGATAAAAAGATGTCATAAACTCATTGAAATTTAGACGAAATACCAAATTACGATGAAAAGATTATCTATAGAAAGTTTGGAGATCAGTTTTCACCTTTTATAAAAATGGCAATCTCGCTAAAGATAGGTCAACGATCTTGTATATCCGTAATAAAATAAATTTGAATTTAATTCCATTGTGTTTAATAAATTTGTCAAATGTATTATTTATCAAAATTTGACCCCATTTATGTGATGAAGAATATCTAGATGAAACATTTGATAATTTGATACCGAGTTCATTTTCTTGATATTGCAATTTGTCCTTTTTTTCAAATTTTATGGCGCCGGGGTTTTTGAATATTTTTACTTTTAAATATTTTTAAAACAGAAAGGTTTTTTAAGAAAATTGCTAGTCAAGACTTAAATTTTATTTCAACAAACAAAGTTGTTTTAGGTCAACAGCAAATGAAAACTGTATAGATGCAAATGCCACAATCTTCCCCCTTGTTGTGATCGCACCAGCCGTATCAGTGTTCTAAGTGCCACAATGCCCTTTTTATTGGCTGTAACAATGTGTAAGTTATGTCTCAGTGTTCTAGGTGCCACAATGCCAATATTTTAAATGCCACAATTTCTTCTAAAATGTTCCAAATGCAACATTATTCTCGTTATTGCTCAAAACGTATTTATTTGTTAGTTTTCTAAATGCCACAAGAATGCCACAATCTTCATGTACTTAGTCGTATGATAGGTGTCAGTATTCTAGATGCCACAAAAATGCCACAATATTTATCTACTTGGTCGTATCATTGATGTCAGTTTTCGAAATCCCAGTGTTCTCTTATTGTTCCTAACATATGTGTCAGTTTTCTGTATACGTGTTTAACTTGTTTTGTTCTCTTAATTCGTTCATTCTGTTAGTTCTTGTTCTTAGTTGTTGGTTGCACTGGCTATAGCCAAGTACGTGTCAATTGCATCATATGTGTAGGCACTAGGCAGTGTATGAAAATAGGTCGAATGAGATAATGGCCCGAGGATAGACAATATTAAAACTTTTTACCCCATATAAAACTTGATGACACAAAAGTTTGCCTTTTTCTGGATCATTATGCACTTGTAAATCAAAGATAGCAATGAAAAATCTGGGTACATTTAAGTGTTCATGTACTATAAATGTCATTATACACATATCCTTATATCTGACAGAGTGTATGCAATGATTAGATTCAAGGGAGTGTTTGATTGTTTTCAAAAGGATATCAGACACTAAGTATGTTACGCAAATCCCACAACATTCATGAAATAAATTAGCTCTTTTGTTCAGTAGTGAACATCTGCATCCCAGAAAAGTAAAAAACAAAAGGACTTATATATTTCTTGGCGCAGTTGAAATATATTAGTCTAACAAATATATGCAAAAGAGACGTTCTTGTCTTGCCTGTAGTTCGTTATAGTAGGTGCCAAAGCTTTGGGATGTCTTTCTATATGGCACCTCAAAGCTCCCGTTGATAAGTTTCTTCGTATAGTAAATGTTTATGTGCTGTTTATCTTACAAGGGGCCAACGGAACAGGAGATGGTAAGTTTTAGATTAAAACATAAGCTGTATGGATATGGTGTATCAAAGTATTGTTCAGACAATATTCAGATACCCATATTATACCAGAGTACAGCAAGAGATTTACAGAAAGCATGGATGTATTTGTCTATATGTAAACAGATTGTACAAGTGAATATCTAATATACAGTACAGACCTGTCGAAAGTTTAAAACTGAGCTAGCGAACAGGAATCGGAGTTCGGAAGTTCGGCTGCCGAGTGGTCTAAATATTGGTAGCTAGTGACCTGAAAGCTACCAAGAGATGGATGGCAGCTAGCGAAAAGCTGTCAAGATATGGCTATCAAGAGACAGAGGCATGGCTAGCTTATGAACAATAAGCTATCAAGAGATAGATAGCAGCTGCTGGTGAAAAGCTGCCCACATATAGCTAATGAAGGGCCAAGATTAGGTTTCAATTCGACACTAATTCGTTAGCCTAGTGTTAAACTTTCGACAAGACTGTACTGTACAAAGTAGTAGAATGTTATTTTCATAAATGTTTAGGAATTAAGTAATGCATGTGAAGAAAGCTTTTTGGTGTGCTGCAGGATTTAAATCATTTTGAAGAAATATGTATAACTTGCAAAATGTAGTAATTGGAAATGTTTAATAGTCATAGGTGGACAAGTGGTCTAAAGCGAATGCTTACATCACAGTGCCTCTAATGCTTGCGATAAATTTTGCCAGTTCGCTTGTAGAATGATGATGGTTTTCGCTAGGCACCCATGCTTCCTAAACCGCTCAAAAAACTACCACCTCTATGCCCCTAGACGAAAACGACCTTTACTTGCTTAAGTCTCCCTGTATCATGGTTTTATTGGCTATTCTGCATTTTGCTGAGTATGCTATTCAGCCCCAACCTTGAATACTTTATTAAGTAATTCTTGCACCCTGTGCCAAGATTGTTAAACAAAACATGGAATTCAGGATTGAAATTATTGCAAAACATAGATGTCGCTTCTTGCCGGCTGTGCGCCGCATTGAATGTATTGCTCCATAGTTCAGCGTCAGTGCATCTCTACTTGTGCTGAGTTCTTATTGTAGATGACGTGCCTGTAAATACATTTTATAGTTCTTTTAATCGAAATAATTAAATTATTTTAATCTAAAAGCCTGTTTTAAATAAAAACACTAATGCAGTAATATAGAGTTCTGGTTCTGCATGTTTTGCTTAAATAAAACCTATAACAATAACACACTACACGTGATTAGTAGTTGTTAATTAAATTATCGCATGGCATGTGCATTTTTCTTAACATCTAAAGTATGCATGCGTGTGTGTTTTTTATTTAAAATTTTTAGTGGTCTTAATAAGTGTTTTATCAGTTGTCTCGTCTCGTCTTGTTTTCTCGTTGTTTCGTGTTCTTGGTTTCTCTGGCATTTGCCAAATATATGTATGTTTTTTAGGTTTAAATTTGTTATTTACTTCTATTTTGAAGTGTGAGATTTTGATTGATGGATTGTGATAATTTATAAACATTTCCCCGATTCCGATTTCGACCCTGAATCAATACCGCATTTCAATCTGACTTTTACATCTTCATAACTAATAAAATATTCTTTCTCAGCTGCTGACAAAAAACAGATGTATATACTATTATTTCTCGAGTACAGATTGTTAAATTTTAAAATATTTAAAGAAAAAATTGTGTTTACTTATCGAACCAGATCAACTAGAAACCATGACACCGCGATATGATGTTTCATAAAGATGTTTTAAAGTATAGTGTTTGTGTGTGTAATATTAAAACGTCTTAATGATAAAGATCATATTTTGAACCAAATTGTAATGACATAATGAAAAGGAATATTTCACGTCGCTTCGTTTTCATCATAAAGTTACTCGAGTGTGTTTTTTAAAAAAGGGGGCAAAAAACGTTTGGCACATTTCATCAAATATCTTAAGAGGTTGTTTCTCTCCCCCGATTTTTGAACAATGATAAATGCTGACAATACTGTACAGACCTGTCGAAATTTTAACACTGAGCTAACGAAAAGGAGCTAAAGCTCAGATGTTGAGTGGCATAATATGGGTAGCTAGACACCCAAAAAGCTGTCGAAAAGATATCAACTGTCCCAACCTTGTCGAGATAAAGCTTACAAGGGGCGCATGATGAAATGTCAATTACTTAGCTTAGTGATAAACTTTCGACAGGTCTGTACTGTATCTCAACATGGGTCGAATACTTATGAAATATTTTAGGAAGTGGTACAGTACAGACCTGTCGAAAGTTTAACACTTAAGCTAACGGATTACTGCCAAATCGACAGCTGAACTCGGGGCCCCTCGTTAACTATATCTGGACAGCTTCAGCGGGTTCGATCCTATGTCTTCTCAGCTTTTCGGTCAAGAGCTATCGGACACTCGGCAGTCGAGTTTCGAATCCTTTTTATTAGCTTAGTGTTAAAGTTTCGACAGGCCTGTTCTGTATCCCATGTTTTCTGTAGTAAGAAAAGATGACATTGCAAGATGCACATCTGACAGTAAACGTCTTTGCCAGATAGTGAGCATCTTGTAAATAAGAAATTACACAGGCTTCACAAAAAGCTGATTTTATCCGACAAGATAACTTACAATGTTAATGTTATTTTAGTATTTTTTGTATTTATGTATAAACATGAGTGTTGTTAATAATTCATCATGCGTCTATAATTGTATTTGACTGATCGCCTTTGTAGGTCATACGATGCACATCTCTCCTTTCTTATTTCAATATATATATATTTGATGCATTAATTTTCTACATAGCTGATCGTGTGTTCTGTTGATTGATATCTATCGAGCTATTCTGATGTAATCACGAAATCCATAACCCAATTGCGAATGTTGGTCTTTAGTTGCCAAGATGTCCCAGTAAAGCGCGCTTGCGGACCACAGCGGCTTTCACTGCCTAGGTTCGAATCCCTTTCGAGATTTAAGTGTAAGGAAGTTTGTCAGTTCTCTTGCCGAAGGACTGTGGTTTTTCCGGACACTCCGGTTCCCTCAACCATTTTGATAATGAGCTGACCGCCTCGATAATAGTGAAAAAATCTTAATTGCGACGTAAAGCATCGGAACTCCACTCCAATATCGAATCACGTTTAGTACAAGCATTAGGAATAAAATTATTCCATAGCTCCTACTCTGGGTTCAAAATTTTTAACGTAGATCAGATATATATTATCTATTACAACTTCATTTCTGAAGTGAACTGGAGCAACTAACTCCAAATATTCTAGCAACATCCTTGCAACCATGCCACTTGAACCTCGAGCAGTTCAGTCGCAAATTCAAACAATGTGTTCAGGAAAGCTCCTATGTTTGACCATGATAGTAATGCCCATTTATAAACTTACCTTGCATATTTTGAATTCGTTTTAAATGCACACCGACAACATTGAAAATGAAATGGGTTTGATGGTTGAATATTTCATGTTTCAATTGCCAGTTACTCTCTCTCTCTCTCTCTCTCTCTCTCTCTTGGAGCGTTTATATAGTTTCTACAGTTTGTATTCAGTACTACTATTCGCATATTTCATATTGACAAACTTGATCAGTTTGTTTTACAAGACAACAACATTTACCCAATGCTTTCACAACGTGTAGCCATTTCCAAGTACTTGAATTTATCGTCATATTTTTTTCTCAACATGTTGATTTTGATTTGAAGTGGTATTTTATCCTAAGGAGTTATGCATTACCGTACTAGTATTTTCTTTCTCTCTTTTTTTAATTTTCATTAGTACCTAATATAAACTACTACAAACTGATGTCGACTTTAGACTGCTAAAGCACAGACTTTACTATAACCGTATACAGGACTATTTTGCATCATATTCTGCGGTTACGTTTATTTGATTATCTACACGATTAAAATAGTAACGTGTTCTTAACGCCGCTAAATTTTGTTTGTTTATATATTTAATATCTTGTACCATTTTATTCCATTTAAATATCTTGTTGTAATATTTACCTAGCTATCCTTTTCACAGATGTCTCATATCCTTCAAAATTCCACTTAAATTGTTCAAACACAGTACAAACCTGTCGAGAGTTTAACACTGAGCTAACACAAAGGAGTCACAGCTTTTCGAATGGCTGAGATTATGACAGCTAATTGCTGAAAAGATGCCATAAGATAGATGACAGCTTCCGAAAAGCTGCCGCTAAGATATAGCTAACAAAGGGATAATATGAGATGTCAATTCGGCCCTTTTTTGCTAGCCTTGTGTTTAACTTTCGACAGGTCTGTACGTCAATTTTTCAACGGAGAAATAATATCGATGGTTGTTGTATTGGCTCAAGTATAACCCATTTGATAAGTGGAATTAATGCGTGGTTTAATATGCTGTCTAACCTGGGTGTTGAAATACACTATTTATCATATTTTGTCATTACATCATGATAATGTTATCCACTTTTAAATTTTGTGTATCTCCCGAGTGAAGATGGGTATTATATAATTTTAAAAATATTTACATATGTTTCTTTAATATACCCTTTCCGTGTTGTAAATTGTTGGTTGGAATCATATATACTTAATTTAGAAATTTAGAAATACATTTTGGTCTACCATATCCCTTCAAAATGCTCCTACTTCAGTAATTAAACCTTTTGTGCTGTTTTCTTTCACGTCCGACCAAAATCTTATGTTTCTACTAAATGTATTTAAACACTACCCTCACTGTCTTACACAATGTCGGTCATTTATTTTTTCTATTAACAAATGCATTTTAGTGTTCTAAATCCCTTCAGCATACTCTTACTTAAATAATTAATTTTTTGTGCTGTTTTCTTTTACGTCCGACCAAAATATTATGTTTCTACTTCTACTAAATGTATTTAAAATACCCTCACTGCCTGATACGATGATGGTAATTTCTTAATCTATTTAGAAATGCATTTTAGTTTACCAAATCCCTTCAAAATACTGTCCGTTCATTAGATTCTATTTCGTTTTGTTGTCTTTTACGTCCGATCAAATGCTTTAGACTTGGACAATAATATAATTGGTAATTGAAACAAAAGCAGAGTCACTTACATTGCGTACCCGTCGAAAGATAAACACTTAACTAACGAATTATTGCTGAAATAGCAGCTCATTTAGGCCCCTTGTTATCTTTAATAGTTCTCGGTTCCTTTTTGGCCATTAGCTGTTAACACGTCGGCCACCAGGCAGCCGAACGCCAATTCCTTTTCGTTAGCTCGATTTTTAACTCTCGACTGGCCTGTACTATATTTGGTCTTTGTTTAGATACCAATGTTCGAGTGTTCCATTACCTGCCTTTTATAAATAGATAAGTTATTACATTTATTAGGTGTGTAATATATTAACCTATATTGACATCTTTGATGTATGCTTAATGTTTATTATAATTCGAGATCTATTGTTGATATATATATGTGTTCGTTATATCCATGGATACTGTTGATTAATTATTGTCATGTGCAACTCAAAAAGTGATGCAATTAAAAAGTATCAAGTGCTTCTTTTGCATTGTATTATTTTGTATCAATTAAAAAGTTGTTCATGGGCATTGTTAAGTAATATCTTAGCATTAAACATGTTGCTTATATACGCCAACACTTGCTGTCAAATACGTTTGAGGGCAACTAAGTTGTTTTCTGTAAAACATTTTACAAATCGGTAGTTCATCCCTCATATGAAGTTCGTCATCTTATTATTAACTGTCAACTCGAGTTCAAATAATAGTTATGTAATTGTCTTGTGATAATTTTGAATGCATTATTTTGATAAAACTTCAAAAATCAGCACAAAACAGTTACATGCGTACAAATGAAATGATACAATGTTATGTTCTACGTAATATAGTGACCATTTTTAAATGTTGGGAAACAGTTTTCAGAAATTTGTTATTTTTCAATTAATAATAATATATTATGTTGATATATTTGCATATTACAATGTCAGTTTTATAATTTTATATATTATGGTAATATTTTTGCATATTAAAATGCTAATTTTTATAATTTTATATTTATTTTTAATCAGCAAGCCGTGAAGCCGCTTTTACACATGCAATATCAGCAGCAGGTGTTGTGTACGCTGTTAGTCGATCATGTAAGGACGGTGCATTAAGTAGTTGTAGCTGCAGCAAGGCGTTACGCCCCAGGGAATTAATGAGAGACTGGATCTGGGGTGGGTGTGGTGACAATATTGAATACGGGTATAAATTTGCTAAATATTTTGTGGACACACGTGAAAGGGATAAAAATCATCCACGACATTCAGACGAATTAGCACGGATGTTAATGAACCTTCACAACAACGAAGCTGGCAGAAAAGTAAGTATTGAAACTTTTTTCAAACGTTTTAATGTACCATTCTTTATTTCAAAGTGATTTTTTTTCTTTATTTCAGTATGCAATATTTAAGCAATATAAGAAGCGATGTTCATTATAGAAATGGACCTTGGAAACGTTGACACTTTATTTTGCAAAATGTTCCTATTCGTTTCCTTGATGTTTTTCTTTTAGGAAACTCCCTCAATCTATCTTTACCATGCCAAAATTTGACTGAACAAATGGTGGCAATGAATCAAGGTTTTACTTCATTTCAATGAAGCTTAAACAACTTTAAACATTTTAATGGTTTGTTTCGAAAAATCATATTTGATATAAGGCACTGTTTTTAAATGTTAAATGACGTTGTAAGAGAAATCGCTCTCTCTCTCTCTCTCTCTCAGTAAATCTCTCATCTAGTCCCCAACATATTGTATCTGACAAGTTTTAATGCATGCGCCTGACATTTATACTTTTATAAACATAAACTTGTGAAATTTACATATTTGACACTTAAATGTATTCCCTCTAAGAGTAACCGGGGTCATTTGTCAAAACTAAGTAAATATGCTTAATATCTGTTATTTCAAACGCCGAAAAATTAATGTTGCAGAACACCTCAGAAATATCGGTATTAGGATTGTGTGTGCAGATATAGCACATTTTAAAAATAAAACTCTGTGCAGCAGTTTTTGCATTCCCATGTAAAATGCTGCATTTTTATGACTGAATATCGCTTTTAACACAGATGTAACATACATTGATAAGTATGTCATTTCTAATTTGCAACTCTCCCCCTCTTCTCTCTCCCACACAGCAAATAACTATTTTGAGTTTTTTCTTTTCCAAATTTAAACTTTCTTTATTTGTCTCATTGCATAACAAAATACAGAGAACATATATGAAATTAAAACATATAAACAACAATGCCTGTCTAACAGCAGTGTAAATACTTATTTTTTTTATTTCTTTCTAATTCATCCACTCAATTTTGATTTTGGGTTAATATTTGGATATATATTTATGATGCTCAATGTGAAATCTCTCAATTTTTCAACCGCCCAAACAAATATCTAATCGCAATAAATTTTCCAAAATCTATTTTATCTAAAGCTTGTTTTTCAAATTTTAACTAAACCCATCCCCGAAGTTTTGGATAATTTTAAATGCATTGTCGAATGTTCAAAACTTTAACCGTTCATGCAAGTCTAACAAAATGTTACATATAGTAACTGAAACAGTCGTCAATGTTCGGTTGTTTTCCAGTACAAAATTGCTTGATATAAACATTCTTTTTTAAAGTACAGTACAGACCTATCAGAAGTTTAACATTGAGCTAATGAAAAGAAGCCAAAGCTCGATTGTCGAATAGCCGACATTTTGATAACTAGAGACCGAAAAGCTACCGAGAGATTTATAATGGCTGTCGAAGAGCTGTCGAAATGTAGATAAAAGGAGACCGAGATGAATTTTCGATCGGTTCTTGTTCGTTAACTTTGTGTTTAATTTTCGACAGGCCTGTTACTGTACGATCAAAGATTTTTGATGGTTTAGTAGAAATTTTAACACGCATATAAGTATCCCCCTAAAGAGTAGTTTTTAGTTCCACTACATTTGTTCAATGACCCGGAAGTGGTTTGAAACAGGTAACCTGTTTTTGGAAATTTAAAATACAGTACAGACCCGTCGAAAGTTTACCATTAAGGAAACGAAAGGGGTCCGAAGTTTGGCTGTCACGTGGCCAAGATAAAAACCATTTTGTAGGTACCGGTAGCTACATGCAGATAGCAGCCGCCGAAAAGCTGTCGAGATTTTGCTATCAAGTGGTCGAGATGAGCTTCCGAATCGGCACTCGTTGGTCTAGTGTTACAATTTTCTACAGGTCTGACCTGTGAGAGAATGGCAGTTAATTATTACGGTGGGTTGGGATATATAACCCGGTTTTGTCGTACAACCAAAATGGTTTATGGAACAAAAGGTCAAGGCCCTATACGCTTAGTACACCCATGGAATAACATGAACAAAATTCCCACGGGGACAATGAAATTCCGACGCAAAACCCGATTCCTCAATGAATATCGTTCCGCGTATCATTTTTGCCACCACAAACAGTGAAATAAGTGCTTATGGAGATAGTTTGCCAGGCATTAACTTGACAATTAGACACTATAAGATAGTAATACTACTTGTTTTTAGAAGGCATTTATGTCCATTTTGGAAAAAAAACTGACACTAAGAAACACGAAAATTGGACATCACGAAAATAAATGATTTCACAGTTTACATAAACATGTACATATGTATAAGACATATTATTTCCTCGAGTCACAAAAATTGAACATTGTGACAGTAATTGAGTTCACAGTATTAGAGTTTACATTTAAATGTAACGTATGTTTTAGAGCACGGAAATTGGACCCCGCGAAATGTATTTATGATTTCACAATGCATGTATTAGAGTTTACTATAGTATATTCAAGAAATATTTTAAACAATTCGCATTTGCTATGTTTACAATAATAGAGTTTACATATTAATGTAAGTTTTTTTAGAGTCACGAAAATGGACTTCGCGAAATGAATGATTTCACAGTACATGAATTACAGTATACATATATATATGCAAGATATGATTTTAGAGCCACGAAAATTGGACCCCGCGAAAATATATGATCTCATTGTATATACATGTATCAAACAAGTTAGTTCCCTGAGTCACGAAAATTTGACACAACGTTAGTAAATAATTTTACACTATTATATATCCAAGATTTCTTTTTCTTAGAGCCACGAAAATTGGACCCCGCGAAAACAAACGGTTTCACAGGACATATATATAAATATGCAAGATATGTTTTTCGCGTTTGTTATGTTCTAAATAAAACACACAGGATATGTGTATACTTGTATATGAGTTTAAATTCAGATCTGACGAGTTGCTGGCAAACAAAGTCAAGTTAAACATCCGCGGTATTTGATCAAAAACAGAACTCGACATCAACAGCATGGTGGGTCGGCTCTTCAACAAGTAAAAAACTCCAAAAATTTGTGAAATACGTGTTTTCACATTTAGGTTAGTTTAACTTGCGAACATTCTAATAATTATTCGAATTAAACATCTAACAGTCAAGCTGTTCTCTAGTTATCCCAAATTAAGCATAAATTTACTTAATAGCAATCTGCGAGATGAAAGGCTCGTCCACAACTTTAATAGCATGATTTATTAAAACACTTTAACATGTATCAAATTTTCCTCTTATATTATTAAGTTAACATACACCTGTGAGTTGTGTGTATTCGTTCAAGTCCGTATATAATTAAAATAGACAGGTTTTTGTGTATATCTTGTTAAACATTACATAAGTATTATTTAATTATAATTATTTAATTATTTAATTATAAACATATATCATTTTTTGAATTAAGAAAATTAACATGGGGTGCGTTTTTCATTTATCGGACGGTTTTTATGATAATTAGCACGCCAAACTGTAATTATTTGTAATTTGTAACTATCTCTTGCGAAAGTTTAACACCGAACTTTTAAAAGTGCTTCGACATGATTTCTTACTTAAATTTGTGTATTCAGGCAGTATCTACCACGGATTTTGTCGGTAATCTAGTAAAAACACAAAAAATCTTGAATGTTTTTAACAGATTAGGACAGTGGTTTGTAGCTGTAAAAGAAATTTTATCGGTTTTCTCGATATTGATAATGCTTAATATAGAAAAACTTATATCTAGAAACTGTAATATTTTGTACAATTTTAATGTTTTGCTTCATTTAGATACTTTGGAAATTCGTGAATTTTGCAATCTCGCTTATCATGCTTTTCACCACACTATCTTAAGTTTCTAAAATTCATTTTTCTTTTATGTTATATGCCTCGGCTTATCTATCGCAAAACTTTTTAGTAACGCGAAAATTTGACTGAACAAACGCGGACGATGATCGAGTGTTTACTACACTGAAACCTCGTTGTAATGTCTCTCACTGATCGCCACACCGTACAGTACAAACCCGTCGAAGGTTTAACGCACATCTAATGGAAACGCGTCGAAATTCGGCTACTGAGTAGTCTAGGTATGGATAGCTAGGGACCGAGAACTTACTGAGAAATAGATCAGTAACAAAGGCTCTAGAAGCGCTGTCAATACGTCACAAATTCATCGGCTTTTTGTTAAACTTTCGACATATCTGTACATATACTTTCAAACCCTAAAATCCATTTCTTGTAGTTTTTAGTAAGCCTCCTTCGGTTTATTGTAAAATGGTGTCGATGAATTTAGGTTCTACTCGAAGCAAGGATCTTGTGATATGACCTATATTGTTTATATTTGGCAGTTTTATTCAAAATTCTTGGTTTGATTTATTAGTCAGACCTATTTCCCATAGACATCATTCATTGTTACATAATGTAAAAATAAAATTCACATCACAAACACAGCGGTCTGATACATACAGCATGAACACAACAGCCTAGCCGGTAATGCATTGTCTGCCACATAAGTATGTTAATGTGTAGTAAAACGAATATTTAAAAAACCCTTAAAATTCCCAAGCCGTACTCCTACATTCATCGTCAAGCATAGCAATGTCATTTACCATCTTTCGAATATATTTCGTTAAAGAATTCAAAACATGGTATATTGCAACAGTGTCAAAACCAAATCATGTTTGTAAACATTATTCTTATCGTTAACACTTCGCTGGACGTCATTTTGCCCCGTGCTTGTCCGAAGTGTGTGGTATTGTGATGTTGCGTGCGTTGTTGTGGGACGTGTCTGTTGTATGCCACATCAGTCTTCTGTAGTGTCTATAAACTATTGCAAACTGTGAATGCATCAAATCAATTTCGTTCATGAAACGAAACATGCAAATGACTGTCGACAGAGAAACCAAGAGTGACATCTACAGATTGTTTTAATAACTTCATTTCTAAGAGAAGTAAAATAGGCATGTCATTTTAAGCTAAGTGCTACATACTCGCTCCATCAGGGATCATTTATCTCAAAGTAATTACTGCATTGTCGAAAAAACTCAGTGGTTCAAAATACCATACGTTTATAATAATTCACATGCATACATACATGTCTGCATTATATTGTTCACATTTGATACGCCATTACAAACAGAAAGGACGTTAAACAATTTTTATCATAATGTGAACTTAGAACTTACTGCGTTTTCGGGAAAACCTAAGTGATTCTGAGTATCAAGGAATAAATAGGACATTTTCCTATTTGTATATATATATATATATGAATGCACATACATACATAAAAGTATTAAAGATGCGTAGTTTTAGATAAAAATCTCTTCATGAAATATGGAGTTAAAAGGTTATCTTGGTTGACATGTAAATATTCTCGCCAAGTACACACACCCCCTTATAGTCGTTAGTACACCATTGATCTTTATGTGATGTGTCTTACTATTTATGTGTTAGAGACCACTTGCAATTTCTAACCATCAAAGGACTTTTATATTAATTCCATTCATATTGGCCTTTTGCTGTAAAGAAAGTTTAATTACAGCTTTGGTATTTCTGATTTATACTGTCAAATAAAGAATACGGACCTATTAGAAGACATGTCAGTTATAAGGTAGAGAAGCGTTTAACAAGAGGACGATAATAGTAAAAAGAGGATTTATCATAATTATCACCTATATATTATTTCATATTCTAAGTGTTTAAACTATGTAATTATTTTTTCCAACATTGATATTTCTATTCTGGTTATTTTTTTGTTATGCTTAACGGATACGATCGTTTATTGAACACCGTTCTTGACAAACAATGAAGCTATCGTGACAAGTGGATCATAGCTATATCTTTATTAACAAAACAAATCTGAATACTTACTTACCTTAAGAAGGACGTACGATAGTACCTCTATTTACTGGCACCAATTTTAAAAATCATTCCTTAACTTAATTTTTTTCTAAGTTTAATTTGTTAATTTTTAAGAATTTAAGGTGTCAGTTTTGAGATCACTTCAAGCAAGTGACATATGCATTTTAAAATGTTTTCATATAAATTTGTTTTCCTTACATACCACTGGCGTAGGTAGCTCAGTTGGTAGAGTGCTCGCTCCGTATATGGGAGGTCATGGGTTCGATCTCCGGCCGGGTCTGACCCAAGACTTGAAAGTGGGTAGTGACTGTTCTTTCGCTTAGCACTCGGCATTACAAAATGAAAGTCACGGTTCTTTCGGATGGGAACTTAAAATAAACGAGGTCCCGTGTCACGGTGGGCTTGGCATGTTAAAGAACCCTCCTGTATAATGCCATCAGCGCAACGCACAGGCAAAATTTCTGCACCTTCGCCTTTAGCTGGCGACGTCTCGATATAAGTGAAATATTCTTGACTGGGACGTTAAACACCATTACTCAACTCGCTCATAACATTTTCATATGTTCATAATTTACACATATTTGTATTTATTAACATCAAAGTTTAGTAAGTTCATTTTAATATAGTCTCAGTCGTTTTGTTTGCCTAAAATCACTACCGAATAAAGGTAGTGTCCCCTAGAAAAAATGACTAAAATTTCAAAATTTCATCACTAAAATTCCCAAAATAACAGAGATATACTTGCAAATTAAATCTAGTCGTTCTTACCCACAGAATGTAAGATATTGTTGCAAAGTATCATATATGCAATGAGAATCCTAAGCTATTGCAGGCATGTCATTATGCAGTTTTGAAAAAATGTAACAAAATCACCGAGTCTTTTCAGTGTCTCGAAGAGGTTAACAACAAAAATATATGACACAAAGAACATGCTTACAATACAATTTGACTTTCTGTATGCGGGGATGGTATTAGTTTGAAAAAAATTCAAGATTGTACCGAAGCTTAGATAGTGTACTTCCGATGTTTAGATCTCATATTTGCCATGCTTTTGGTTAAATTTCAATTAATAAAAAATATGGTTTTCAGCCACAAATTGCTTGGCTCCATTTTCAGTACAACTTTACCGATATCAATTGGACTGGCATTTCCTTAGAAATTACATTTTATACCAGTGCTAGACGGCCGTTTCGGAATACAATTCCTCATCAGTAGTGCTTGGACCAAAACTATGAAACCAAAATTTGTGTAGGACCAAAATATATGTTACCAAATTAAGCTAAGGGAATACTTTGCATGAAGGAGGATATGACAATATTCTCTCATATCACACAATACACGCATTACATACACACTTGTAACATATTACTCGCTAAAATAACCCTAACCAAAAATATGTAAAACGCTTTTGTCTAGCACCTATAAGATCGCTAATGCGACATAAAGGAACGATTTAAAACAATACCTAAGCATTTAAACACCTGTTAATTACGGCAATACACAACAATTAGGGACGGATAACAAGCAATTAGTATGAGAGACGTCATACATGCAAAATCTGTTCGGAATTTCACACTCGCTGTGTTCCATAATAAAGCTGGCATCTTGATAGTTTTTTGGCATGCACCGTAGGTGGAAAGTCAGTGGAGCTCAAAGACTTGCAGAATTCATCCTGACATATTTACGTATGTACAGGCCCGCCGAAAAGTTAACATTAAGCAAACGAATCACCGCGGCTCATTCCGACCCTTTGGTAGCCATATATATCTCTAAAGCTTTTCGGTAGCTGCTATCTATCTCTTGGTAGCTTTTAAGTCACAAGTTGACCACATCTCCACTACTCGATATCCGAGTTTCGACCCCTTTTCTTTTAGCTCGGTGTTAAACTTGTGACAGGTCTGTACTGTATGCACGGTATAGTACAGGCATGTCGAAAGTTTCACACCAAGCTAGCGAATTAATACTTGCGCATCTTGTCCTTCTTTAGCTATGTTTCAACAGTTTTTGTCAGCAGCTGTCCGTCTCTTTGCAGCATTTTTTCCGCTAGTTATCAATACCTCGGTGATTCCGCAGTCAAGCTTCGACTCTCTGTCATGAGGCCAGTGTAAAACTTTCGACAGCCCTGTACTGTATAATCTATTATACACATCTATGACATATTTGCTTCAATAAAAAGCTTAAGCGACATTAATTTGAATATTTTCTTGTCGGCTAGGGCATTAAGTTCAATGAGAACAATTATAACATGTCTAATTATGTATAAACACAAGTAGAAACAATGTAAAGCTACATCAGCTTAGCGGTTTTAAAATACCAGAAGTTGATGTTGGGTGCTCAGCAAAAATGGAAGAAGGTAGACGACCTTTCGGCTTACAGTCTCATCAGACTGTTAAACAGTTCAGTTTAGTAGTTTATTTCTCATAATTGCAAATACACATGTATATTATAGATAATATGTTAAAGATATATATGCTTATATGAATTATGACACAGACATAACGCAGACGATGTAAACAAGTAACTTGTACCTTGGTAGTGTTTTGCATGATGGGGGAAAATAGTGCTAAATATAGACGAGGTCCTTGGACCCTTGGACCTAAAATAAATATAGCTTTCCAAAATAGGCAACTTTAGTCGATATAAGCTGAGTGTTGTAAAGATACTTATTTTTTACTCCTTCTTTGTCTTAAAACTTGACTGGAAACAGGTGTATCGTTTGCATAAACAAATGATTGAATGAATGAAAAACTACAAGTTTGGTTGTCAATAAAACATTAAAATTTGGTCTTATTGTGTTTATAACCAAAATTTTCTTGTGACGACTTTCTGTAAAACCAAAAGCACCTCTATAAAGGGGCCACTTGCTTATATAGGTCAGTAGATTTGTATACCAAATGTTTTTTATTCATATTATTTGAACCTGTATACAAGACCACCTGACCATAAAGGCCACTTTTAATGATTCCCTTGAATGACCTTTATAGACAGGTTTGACTGTATTTATTGATTATTCTATGTTTTGTTGTTGAAAGTATATATATACGTTAAAGTGTTTTTGACGGTATTCAGTGAATTTTGCGTTTTTTGACAAAATGTCACAAAAATGCCTCCAAAAATTATAAAAAAGTTTTTGAATATTGTTTCAGAACCACACCTATTAATACAAATGAAAGAGTTTACCAATAATTTTGTTTTAATGACAATATTTGAGGCTCTTATTCTTAGTCATGTAATTTTTGTTTTGAGCATAAAACTACATTATTGTGGTCAAGTGGGTTTTACATCATATTTTGTATAACCGGTATATCTAAATTGGAATCAACAAACAAGGGTTAGCAAATCAAAAAATGACCCGAGTGCAATTAAGCGGAAATAAGTAATTTCGGATTATTTCATTTGGAATAGTTTAGAAAACCATTCTGTTTAATCTGATTACAATGACTTTAAGTTTTACAATACAAAATTAACAGTTGTAACCTTTTATGACTAAAATGTTTCGTAAGGTGGTGACTTTAACATAGGTCTCGACAACATGGCGTCATTGTAACGTAATTGTTCTGGTAAAATCCTAAGCCAAAGATTTCATAATAATTTCCAGGTTAATCCACACTACGGCAATATGCCAGGAAATTTTCTACAACTGGAGTACAGATCCATCGACAGTTTAACGCTAAGTTCAGAATTTGTGCAGCCCATTTCGTTAGCTATATTTCTGCAGCTTTTTGAGAGCTGCTATCTGTGTCTTGTGAGGTTTTTTACCACTGCCACTCGGCAGCCGAGCTTTGACTTTTTTCATTCGCACAGAGTTAATTTGTGTTAAGGATTGTACTGTACTTGATTGTAGACTTTGCGATATTGACAACTGGATTGCATGACACGCTAAAGAATCCTCATTATTGTCATGAGCGCTCCGCAAAGGTAAAAATTTCTGTCAATTCATCCATAGCTTGTGGCGTCCCAATATAAGTTAAAATATTCTTGACTTGGACGTAAACATCAATTCAATCAATCTCTCATTCTTTTGATCGAAAGAACAATTTTTGTGAAAGCAAGTTGGACGGGTTTCTAGAGCATAAGAGTAAAAAAAGTTCAGCGAAAATGTGGAGCAGGAAATATATTAAATAAGTAACTGACTAAAATGGAAGCCAAAATATCGGGAAAATTCCAATTCATAGATTCATTGTGAATGATATAACTTCTTGACTCTATGTTAAGTTGCGTATAAATTTGTTAATGTTAATTAATGTTGATACTAATAGTTATGTAACATACAGTACAGACCTGTCGGAAGTTTAACACTGGAGTCGAAGTTCGGTTGTCTAGTTATCGAGATGCAGGCATGGATAGCTAATGATCGAAAATATGCTGAAAATTGATGGTAGACGATATCCGCCGAAAAGCTGTCGAGAAATAGCTAACGAGGAGTTACCGATTCGACACTAATTGGTTAGTCGATTGTTCAACTTTCGATAGGTCTGGTCTGTACATAGGATATATGAGAAGGTTGTTTGGTTGGTTGAATGTTGCTTAACGTTGAATCAGCAATTTTTTTTAGCTATTCGCGACGAGAACTAACTAATTAATCTCTATGGATTAATCTATGAACAATTTTGTGTATGCATGTGAAGTGCGAGTGTGTTGTATGGTCTGCCTTGTACAAGCGCGCACTCAGGGCGACTTTACCGTGCTAGCTCACAGAGTCAGTACGACTCAGGCAAGCGTACCTTATACTGATACCAGGTGAATCAGTAAAGGCCAACGGTAAGGAAAATTCACTTTCCCACATGTGGTCCGAGCGGGACTCGAACTCACAGCGGTGAGAGACCCTGGATTTGAAGACTGACGTCTTATCCATTAGGCCACCGCGTCTTCTGATATATGAGAAGGCAATAGCATTAAAACGAGCATAAAATCTGTATGAAAGCATGGATTTTTACAAAGAATGGCATAATGGTGTTCTAAGTCACAACTAAAATGTTTCTGCATCGAAGGAGTCAGTTTAAAGATGGTGGTTGAAATAAAAAAAATCTCTGCTTATTTTAGAATTCAATTAATGATTTATATTTTATACCATACTTTTGAACATTATATAAAATAATAAAGTTATTTGAAATTTTATAGTTTTTAAAAATAATAATTGAGAACACTTTTAAAAAACAATTAAAACAGCAAAAAGTAATAAAAATGTTGCCAACTTCTTTTTTTTAAAACTTCTTATATAAAATGCTGTTTTGTACAAATTGCGATAGTCCATTTCATACGGAAACAACTGATTATAGCAAGAAAAGAAGCTTATTTTTGTTAGTTTTATGAGTAAAGATGTTTTCATATATATATATATATATGAGGGGGAATGTTTTTCTCATTACACTGGGATTAAATGGTTAATGTACCTCTCCTACTGCCAATTTTCTTAACGCAATTAAACTAATAGAAAAACAGACACCTCGCCCATCATATATACACGTGCACTGCAGCCTGATTTTTCTGTTTTTCTAATTTCCAAATATCCCTAACGTACTTTAGTATAATTTATAGCCTATTTAAGATGGATCTTCAAAATCCGACATAATAGATTTTTACCTGGAACAAAAATCAATAATCCGATTTTTAGTAAGAAAACCCCTCTCTGTACGTACATTGTCCCTAGCGTGACGGTGCGAATATATGAATTTTTTACTCTTCAACTAGAAATGGTGACGTCTCGATATAAGTAAAATATTCTTGACCGAGATGTAAAACTAAATTCAAGATCAATCGAATTCTAAAAGAATCAATCAATCAATCAATCAATCAATCAATCAATCAATCAATCAGTGTGCCAGTCTGTCATTCAGGTAGTTAGTTATTTAACCAATCACAGGAATCAAGACGTATACAGCCAGTTTCATTCCTTAACGGTTGATTTTCACGTTGGGTTCAGTATTTGTATTGGGACATTAAAATTGAGACCGCAGTTCTTATAAATGGAGGTGGGAAAACAAATAAAACATTTTTGTGCACTTTGTCTAGAAAATGACAATCTTTAACTAGCGACATTTAATACAGTATCCAATTTCGCTCTTTTAACTAAACAAATAAGTTATTCTTCTCATATTGAAAATTTTACAAAAATTAAACCATGATTTTAACTTCAGATTCATCTTTTTTTGAAATTTAATGTGGTATTATTGCTAATAAACGTTTTTTAGCTTTAGGAAGATATTTTTACATAATATGAAGAAAAAGTTTAAATCTAAAGTGATATGCACATATTCTGTCCTCAACATTGTGCTGGATGATTGATTTATGGGAAATTGGCGAGTTACTATAGACAGCTTATGAACACTCTCCTCATAAAACACGGTAACGTTAATATGCTTGCGAATTCCATTGCCAATAGTACATCTAATATAAAAACCCCTTTAATTCAAGTCGGTGATCACACAAATATTGAATCAAGCAAAAAACAGATATCCCGTTCCAAGGATGTACAGCACAGACCTGTCGAAAATTTAACACTGAGCTGAAGAAAAGGAGTCAAATCTCAGCTGCCTTATGGCCGAAATATAGATAGAGCTCTTATTGCAGGAAAGCTACCGAGAGATAGGTGCAGCTGCCAAGATTTAGCTAACAAGGGACCGAGATAGGCGAAATGCCGATTCGAAACTACATGCAATTCGTTAGCTCTGTGTTAAACTTCCGACAGGCCTTTACTTTATACAAGGGCTAAGTCTGTTGTTTCGACAGTGGCCATTTGATGTTATTTATTTTTATAGAATAGCACTGTTGATCGTCCATATGATCCATAAAATGTTATTTTTGTCGAGTTGGGAAAATCCAGCAGTTTATTTCAAAAGAAGCATGAAACAATGTTTATACGTTCCAGATGTCTGTTGTTTTACTGTATGGGTTTATGTTTATACACTTGAATTGTAACAAATGTCCTCAGTTCACCACTACGGTAGCTTAGATCAGTAGGTAGAGTGCTTGCTTCGTATGTAAGAGGTCGCGGGTTCGAAACCTAGCTAGCCGGGGTTCGAAACCTAGCTAGCCGGGGTCTGACAAAGTCTTGACAAAAGGGTTTTTGTTGTTCTTCCCCAAGCACTCAGGATTTAGAAATGAAAGTTACTGGTCCTCTGGACATTCCTGTTTTGTTCACCATCATTGAATTGTCCGCCTCGATAAAGGGTGAAAGACTCTTGACTGAGGCATAAATCCATTTCTTGCCATAAAACAACACAGAACATTTCCATTTTACACTGACAAGTGAAGCGGCTTCATAGATGAATTGTCAGAACACTACAACATCATGATGTACGCAACAGAAGCACATGTATACATATCCCAGACCCTATGTACAATGTGTTTAAAATACAAGCCATGTTGTTTTTATCTAAAATACACTTCACAATGTGATTAATTAAATAAATTGAAATCCAAATCAATGATTGATTTCATTTTGAATATGTAACATTTGAGACAACGGGATGACAGGTGCTTCTTGGCATATTTTTGAGTTCCTGCCTAATCATGTTGATCTGGCGTACCACATAAGATTTATGTTATATCAGTCATAGAACGGTTGTGGGATGTTTATCTTCTAGAAAGCAATACATACTAATTCTCTTTGAGGTTCTGTTTTAGTTTTCTATATTGACGATTTCTAAGGACCATGTGTGCATAGTTTACTGTTTTACTACAAGAATTTGACGTGAATTTTGCGTGCTCAGTACAGTACAGACCTGTCGAAAGGTTAACATTAGCTTAACGAATTAGTGTCGAAATAACAGCTCAGTCTGGCCCCTCCTTAGCTACAGTATATCTTAGTATATGCCATCGATCTGTCCTCGGCAGCTTTTCGACCATTAGCTATCCATATCGCTGTCATCAGCTGCCGAGTTTTGACTCCTATATTTTCCTAAGTTTGGTGTTAAAACTGTCTACAAGCCTGTTCTGTACTTGCAATGTGTGCGTTGTTATTTTGGAGATTTACCAAAAAAATTTCAATGAACAAAATGATAATTTTTTAAAAGAAAACTACAAGAGCTGCTACTATTTTAACATGTGTTTCCATTGAGAAGAAATTTATTTCGTTTTTATTACATAATAAAATATTGTCTAACCCACGTGCATTCATTCGTATTGCTTAAATTGGGACACATTACCGCGTTGGTAAAGAGATTCTTGTATGGGCGTATGGTTTTAAGACACAAAGTTGTATTCAACATAATAACACTTGTCTCGAACTACAACACTTGCTGTCCACTAAAAAACCATGACACCATTTAAAATGAGACCAGACTTTCAGGAAGAGTAAGTGTCAATGCTTTCATCCTGTATATATAAAGCATTGATGTAGTTGACTCCACTCCCAGACCCCAGACAAAACGGACTTTGAATAAATAAATTGGCATTGTTGTATCATGCTATGACAAGTTGTCTACTGTTCACATGTTAGAATAGAATTTTAAAATGTAGTGTTTCAGCAATTGAATTAAATTTTGTGTTGCATTAAAACGCTTAATCCTACGATGAATTATACTTTGGCGACATAATTTAATGCATATTAATATGTTTAAAAATTATACCTGCTTAACCCTGTGATACATTTCACTTTATTACAAGATCGGTTTTCAATGTTTTGGCGATTGCATTTAATTTTGTATAGAAGAGGCATACCTGCTTCACTCTGCATGTTTTTTTGCGATTGGTTGCATTAAGGGTCTTATTAATACACACATGAGGTATACCTGCTTAACCTCGCGATGCATTACACTTTAGAAGATCAGTTTTCAATGTGAAGTGCGTGAAGAAATGGGAGCCATACCAGATAACATTCTAAATATATACAAACATATCTGTAAAAATTATCACGTCATTAAAATTGACAGATTAATGTAAAATCAGTGTCAATTTCAATTTTGTACATAACTGTTCTTGTGACATATAAGTATGATTTATCGTGTGTCATTTTCCTACTTACGATAAAACATGCATTTTTATGCACGTGTCCCCCAAGTCTGGTCGTCGTCTGCAATTCTTACGGTGTACAGATTATACATGTATTTTGTATGGTTAATTTAACTTCGCTGACAGACGACACATTGGCACGTGAAGTTTGCCGGAGAATTTCGCGCGACCTGACCGAGAATGGACAGATTTAAGAATTGAAGCAAAACAAACCACAACTATTTAGATTTTAAAAAATCGATAATGACCAAAAATTATATCATTCATTTTTTATAAGTCTGATCTGTTTCGCTGACAGACGACATATTGACACGTGACGTTTGCCGGAGAATTCCGCGCGACCTGATCGAGAATGGAAAGATAAAAAGTTGGGAAAAATACAAGACAAACTTAACACATTCATTTTAATTTAGAAAAAAATAGTTTCAATCAAAATCGATAATGACCAAAAATATTATTCAGTTTTTGTCTCATTCATTTTTTTTCCTGACAGACGACATATTGGCACGCGGAATTGGCCGGAAATTTCCTCGCGGCCTGGCGGAGAATAGACAGACAATTGGAACAAAACAAAACAAAGCTATTTAAATTCAAATCGATAAAATATATCATTCATTTTTGTCTGATTTTCAAAAAAAGTTTTTTTTGTCCAAATTGTCAATACGACTATTTTTCTTATTCGCTTCATTAATTTTGTCTCTATAATTCGTTAGTGCTTGATTAGGTTCATTTTCCTTGCTAAGCGGATTGGACATTGTGTACAAGATATAGATAAAAACTGTAGTATTGTTTGTGAGTACTTTTAATTCATTAAAGTACTTTTGTAACATCGATAGGCATAATTCTCTGTCAAATAAATACGATGTCATAATTGCAAAAATAAATATGATTGTAATACTAATGTTCTTTGTCATGCATCTTCGATATTAGTAATGAAGGGGATTTGGATTTATCTTGGCATCATGGAAAACGTGGATTGGGCTTGGAACTTTGGTTCTGGACTGGGACTTACTACGTATTCTAATTTGTTTGTTTGGCTTCAAATACTTCCATATCTCCGATATACGCTGTATCATCACTGGTAACTGATCAAGGTTTCCAGAGCCCAAGTCCCGAAATTTAGAGTACAGAAAACCAAGCTAGAGACTGGACTATAGACTTGGACTGGGCTCTGAAGTTGAACTTACTGTATAAATTCAATATTTGGAACTTTGATTGACAATGAATACCTACATATCACCACTGGATACAACTCAAATACAAACATTGCTGGTAAATAATCATGGTGTACAGTATATCCTATTCAGAGTCCGAGTCTAGAGTATAAAATCCAGTCCTGCTTTTCCATTATACCATTTTTGTGGATCACGCTTGTTCTCTTCTGAGAGGCTCTCATTTGTGGTAATTTTAACAGTGTTATATATATACTACTCGGTGACATATATAAATAAACAAATATTGTTAAAAATTAAGAACTTAATGCGATCGTGATCTTCATTCTCCTTGAAATTGCGACATTATCCCGTATATAACTGTAAATAAAATTGATTCACCGTTAAGCATTCAGGTACAAGTAGGAATTACAATTATTTTATATAGAAACTAAAGACGTTACGTCACGAAACGGAAATCTTAAATAGTTTGGCGCCAAATTCTTCCAACACACTTCTTTTGGACCACCTACCCAAAATCTTCTAACGAACCTCTGTGGACCACCTACCCAATAACTCACATGCACTTAATATAGATATCAACGTATTATTCAAATCTTTCTCTCTCTCTCTCTCACACACACACACACACACACACACACACACACACACACTTCCCATCCTTACAAGTATATGTTCATTCATATTCTCAGTCCTCTCACACACACACGCACACACATACTTACATACACACGCGCCGTTTCATTATCATTCTCTCTCTAGATATCTTCTCATGCATACAAGTATATGTCCATTCATATTCTCAATCCTCTCGCACATGCACAGACGTACTAACATATACGCTCGCTGTTTCACTATCTTCTCTCTCAAGATTTCGGTATATGTTCATTCATATCCTCAGTCATTTCGCACATGCACGCACGTACTAACGCACACGCGCGCCGTTTCATGTCTACACATACAAAAGACTAGGGGATTATATAGTATTTATACTTATATGATATATGTCGTTACTTGTTCTTATAAGTAATTTATCTTAACAACCGAATTGCTAACTACAAGATCAAAACTAACATACCCCGACATTTATGAAATTCCGCGATTTTTATGGCCGTTTTGAACCCCGTTTCTTTACTCTAACAGACTTAACATGTTCATATGGTGTTGTGATTTTTATATCGGGATATTTACTGAATCGGTCTTTGATGTTGGGAAATATTTAGAAATTAATCTCATGCACACGTTTATGGCGTATAAAACTTGAGTGTTAAAACATTATGGGAAAAGAATAACCCTGAATTAAAAATGTAAAAAATGAAAGGTTTTTAACTATGTTCCGTCAAACAATATCATCATCTGGTGTCATGATACTTGGCGATTAACAGCGCGTTAAGATGCATGCGTTCGGGTTGCAGCTGATCAAGTCTGTGGTTTTGGGGGAACCACAAACTGCCGTAACGTAATTTAAAAAGTTTGCATGATGTTTAAACTTTTTAATAGAGAGATATTTAAAATATTGTTTATGTTGGACCCGCCGTCTAAACCAGTGTTTTATATTAGCTATATGTATACTGCCAATATGGAGCCGAAATACATATTTTAAAGTTTAATCATCCAATACTTTCAAAACTGGTGCATTACATGGCAGATAAATTAACTCAGTGCTGTGACTTGACCAAGGTATTACGTTCAAAACATTCGTAGTCAAGTATGTGCTCTTCTAAAAGCTCAGAACGGAAGGGAACATAAAACAAAGGGCGTCAAGAACCCAAACCAATGCACGTGTTGCACAACACTAAATGTTGACATATGTGCGCACTAGTACATACCAGATCACAAATACTTGCAAAAACTCACACATTACATGACCTTGTGTTTAGATTACTCTTTGAAATGGAAGAAGAAATGGTCTGATTGCGAATAGCTGAAAATTGCTGATGCGACGTAATTATTACTTAAACTGTTTTAATTCTACAGCACTAGACGGCCGTTTCAAAATAACAGTTCTTATCAGTAGCGCTCGAACCAAAATAGAATTCAACCAACCCACAAACCAATTGCATCACGAGCACCCGTTCTAGATATGTGGTTGTTCATTTATATTTAACAATATATGTATATGATGCAATTACTAAAATAAATGACATACCAGACACCTTTTGCTTACAACTAACTAAAACAGACAAGTTTCATATTTTATGGAGCGTCACTTGTTCCCATTACTATATCCAAAAAAATAACTTTTCTAAAACATTCTATTTTTACGAATCATTTTAGTAGATTGTTTATGCTTTAAATTATTCAAATAATGATGGAATATTGACATAATGACCCACGAAATAGCTTCAAGTTTTCAATTTTATATGTTCGGTACATTTATACGCCATGGATTGTTTATGATTTCAAATTATTCAAATTATGATGGAATATTGACATAATGACCCACGAAATGGCTTCGAGTTTTCAATTTTATGTGTTCGGTACACATATACGCCGTTTTCATTGATAAATGTGAAAATTAAGCAATCTTAAGGCTAAATGGACGAGACTGATTATTTACAGATAAAATCCTCGTTTGACATGGTGCATTAATGTTAGAGACGATGTGTTCAAACACGATATCAGACCCCAATCCATTTACAGATACAATACAGGCCTGTCGGAAGTTAAACACTACGCTAACAAATTAGTACCTCATCAGCACCGATCTATCTCCTCAATAGCTAAACCTTGGCAGCTCTAAGGCAGCTGCTATCTAACTCTCAGCGCCTTTTCGGCCACTATCTATCGATGTCTCAGCCACTCCGCAGCCGAGCTACGTGTTTTTGTTTGTTTGCTCAACGTTAAACTTTCGACAGGTCTGTACTGTATGTAAGAATTAACCATGATGATTTTAGTGGGTGTTTACGAGAGATTATACGACTCGTCGTCTTTTAGAATTGATTGTGTTTGAACTTTGCATTTATTCGATAATGAAAAACGCTTTAATACTTGTATATATCAATTTCTATCGGGATAAACGATCTATAATTTGATGTATTTAGTTGGATTTAGAGAAACCAGTTCAAAATTTCCTTACTTGTATATAAATTTCTATCAGGAACTGATTCATATTTTATGTATTTTGCCTGATTTAGTCTAATAGTATATAAGAAAACGAGTTTAGAATTTTCCTTATTTTCTTATCATTAATGCTTGCTTCTACAAGATCAATTCCGGATGTCCTCCTCGGTTTTCATTTTTACTTTTATTTATTACATAGTACTTCCTTTTTAATCAGTAATGTTTTGTTGGTGCTTAAATTTTGGATTGTGTTATTTCATAAAAAATCAAGATGTAGCACATGGCAGTTTTAATTCTTATGGAAAAAAATCAAAGTAAACAGTCATATTCAAACAAAAAATATCCATACCCATTCTTTGTCGCATTATATTAGGTGCAAAACCCTTAAAATATGAGGTCCAATATAAACTTAGTTTCTGTGGGGGAAGGGAATGATCACAGATTATGTTAAACATCAGCGAGAAAAATGTTTGCAGTTGATTCAATCACATTATCGTTTAAAGTTTTAAAGAACAAGTAAAGTAAGGGCTCAAAAAATTGAAGTCCCGGTTTTAGAATTTAGACAAGTAATATAAACGGAATGCTAAAATAAGTGCACTACTTAACCCTAGCCTTTTAGGGATCTTTTAAAAAGCTTCCACGTCTAAAATTTATAGATATCATGTCTCGCTGATGTCTCATCTCGCGTATACAAAGTTTTGATGTATATTTGACATTTTATGCAAAATAGACAATGTTGCAATCTTTTGCAATACCTTGATTTACAGACAAACTAAAATGAACTAAACAAAATTGATATGTTATCTTTGACAAAGAAAAAACTTTGAAGAGAATTCCACGCAGAATTTTATTGGTATTCTTGTATACACATAACCCACCATGTAAAAAAGGGAAATGTCGTACGGTTTTGTATTTATCAGTGTACAGGGCAAATTACATAACCAGTATCAACGAGTTAACGTTCTCTTGTAGAGCATTAGGTACAGCCGAGTGCAAAAAGGTCACACGCACTGTGTGGCACTATTCAAGTCAAGACCCCCATATCTTAATTAAAAGGAGCCTCAGTAGTCCTTTGGTTAAAGATCGTGTTTACGAATCTGAGTGCCTCCCCTCGCCTAAGTTTGAATCCTATTCGTAGTAATCGCATTGTGAGAGAGTTTATCACGTCGCTTTGCCGAAGGTTTGTGGTTATAATTTTTTCTATATACTTCGGTTTGCTCCACCATCACAGAACTGACTATCCCGGTCCCTATATTGAAGGAATGACTAGTATTAATTAGTCGACTTTAATTCTGCAGCAATAGAAAGTCTTTTGAGAATAAAATTTAGTGCACGGGGACTGACAAAAAAATGTGGAAATTGGAGTAAATATTTTAAGAATGTTGAACATTGTTTGAGTTTATTGAACTTTTTGTGAAAATGTTACATAATTCATTGTCACAAACACAGTGACTCCAGTAGTAATTTTTATAATTGTTATAAAGAAACTTTTATGATCGGAGCGCTATTTTACAACATGCACAAAATTGAATGACAATGTAGAGCTGTTAATTTTAGTTGGTATAAATTTGCAATATCTAATTTCATAGCTAAACATAGAATGAAATTGAATACAGTACAGGTCTGTCGAAAGTTTAACACTGGGCTCAGTAACGAAAAGGAGTCAAAGCTCAACTGCCGTGTGCATAGTCAAGGTAAAGATAGCAAGTAGCCAAGAAGCTGCCAAGTGATAGATAGCAGCTGCCGAAAAGCTGCCAACATATAGGAAACGAGGGCCTAAATGAGCTGCCGTAATTGGTAAGCTTAGTGTTTGACTTTCGACAGGTCTGTACTGCAGATTAAAATAGGTGCAAATCCGTGATCATAAATAAAGCCAATTAGCATATCTTCCATTATACACACTCTTAACAACTAAGGTTTTTATTTGTAAAGAATAATTTTTGATGAAGTAATGGGTTTGACAAGGCGATGTGTGAAATTAAAAGATCCCAATCTATTTTTTACTTTGAAGTTTTTTTTCAAATTTTTATCCCTTTTCAAAAAAATAGGATATTCACTGATTGAACTTTAAATTTTAAAATTGTGTTTAAAATTAGTTTAAATTTGTATTTTATTTTTGAAACATAAACCTAGTTTAATTCAAGGCTTAATTATAATAATAATAAGTTATTTTAAACACATTTTGTATGTATATACACAGATTTGAAAGTAAGCATATAGGTATGGAACCGTTATCATACACACGCACACACGGAAACAAAACTATAGGCGCGAGTTTGGAATTCCATTCATGAAACCAAATCAATTAAACAAATCAGATTTCAAATTGACAATAATTTATTTTACTGATTTTTATCAAATTGTTAAGGATAAGGTGTCATTTGCACAGGTAAATATACCTGTAATTAGATTATAAATCACTCCGCTTTGACAACACCTGGTAAAACCTCACTGCAATAAACTTTAAAACTGTAATCTACACGTCAGCTGAAAACATTGAAATGCCTTTATTATATTTTTGGACATGATATAAGCGACGATGAACCTAAGAGATAATAAAAGACCTTCACATGAATTCAATTCTGAAATCGAATTTCCTAATACGTTACGTGTTTTTAATGTTTTAACCAAACGCGAGTAAAATGCATGAATATAAACACGAAAGTCGTTGAAACCGCAAACCCCATGCAAATAATAAGTCCCATAATTAGCATTAACACGGATGAGTCGTTAGGTGGAAGATTAATTACTTTCGTATGTCATTTTAAATTAATTAGTTTTAACAATAAGATGTATTTTGCAGTTATGTTAAATTTTGGCCCTTTTGTCATTAATATATGCCTCGTCAAGGTTTTTTAATGTTGGTGGTCTCGGTTATATTCCTGACCCTGTCTAGTGGGTGCAGTTTCTCTTATTTTTCTTTAGAATAGACATTTTGCCTGTTTTTCTAGTTTTCTTTTTTTAGGATATTGAATTGATAAGGAATTAAAAAAATACACATGTCATGAGGAATTGGTTCGACCAGGGCGTAATGCGGTAATCCGGTACATATTATTACGGTACTTTATTCGAGACGTATTTGCCATTCTCTTATTTGACTTTTCTTATTTTAAACACAAACAATCAACAGATATAGTTTTAATTGCGTGAACCACTATTTTGCCTTTTCTTTCGAAATTTAAAAAAAAATATTTACGATATGAAGATAATTTTTTCTGAATCAAGTCTTTCCTTGGTGCTTTTTTACTTCATTACTATGAAAGCAATGTGTCTTTGTCACGGAAGGAATAAGCACAGTTTTATTTTAACGCACCATATCTTCACACAGAAACACTTAACATTAGCGCAGTTTTATTTTAGCAGAAAGGTTACATCATAAAAGCGCTACAAGAAAACTGCCGATACATTTCTCGGTTTATGGTACATCATGTTCAAAAAATTCATTAGACGCATCTTATGATTTTTCGTAAATAGGTACGCCAAAAATGGCTTGTTGGTTTCCTGCATGCTACAGCAATCATATAATACACGCAGTTAATAATGTTCTCGCTAAGGATCCTTGAGTTTGTCCTCTGAAATCAAGAGGTCTACTTGTTTATCATTAGGTCATATTTTTGATCAAATTCAACAGCCAAATCATAACAACTTGATTTTGTTTGTGCATACTTTAATTGGTGAAAGAATGCGTTAGGTTACATGTAATCATTCTGTTTATCGACAAAAACAGAATCAAGATTAGATTAAGGGTGGCTGTGTTTCAAAATTGCACTTGATGGTCGGATGCCATATTGGTGGGATGAAACGAACATCTCCTTTTGTGAATGGAGAATCCCGCCACCTGGTGTGAAAATATCTACCGGTAGGGTGAGCACGGGATCAGATAGTCAATGGAATGTTAAATAAACACATTTAACCAAGTATGGTTGATTTTGATGATACATTAGCTTCATTAAGTGCTCTTAGATATTGTTCAAGATACTGATAGGGAAGAAAAGGCCAAAGGGATAATCAAGTGTCGACAGTTAGTCTTAAGACGTGTCTCTCTAGGTGGTCACTTCACCACAATAACTTGTCAACTTGGCTTGACCTCGACTCTGCATTAATAGAAATTGATAGGAGGACATTTATGAAGTACAGTACAGACCCGTCGAAATTTTAATTCTGAGCCAACGAAAAGGGTCAAAGCTCGGCTGGCAAGTGGCCGAGATAAGGATAGCTAGCTACTGGTCGAAATAATACAGAAGAGCAATTACCAAAATTGTTTAAAAGGGACCAAGGCGCACTCTCCGCTTTGGCGCTAACTCGTTACTTAGTCGCGGTTAAACTTTCGACAGGTCTGTACTGTATTTAAGAAGAAACATATTAGTTATTCTTGAGATGACAATATGGTCATCAATGATAAGATCATTTTGATTTGCTACTTACTATTTTTTAAACATAGTTTCCGAGTTACTGATCTAATGATGAACAGTTTGTTAAAAATTGTTTATGCAGAATAATTTGCTTATTACTGGGTTGGTGGTCATTATTCAGTAGATGAACTTGGCGCAAACAATTGGTCTTTTTGGTAAAATAAGTCTTATATTTTAAAAAGATAGAAAAATTTGCATTTTTGAAAAATATATAAAAATTGTCAGTACTAATATAAAACTGTGTGAAAATTTATGCATTGTTTCTTTATACTCTCACTTGTAAAATAAATTTAACTTCTATCTTTACATTTCAATTTATTAAAACTATATGAATTCCACAATTTTGGTTCGAACAGTAGTGGTGAGAAATTATGTTTCGTAATGACCGTATAATGCAGCAAAATTAAAGCTAAAACAGTTTTAGTAATATTATAAGGAAAATATAACCACACATTGAATAAGTGTTGTGTTCAACTTGAGCAGTTAATTTTTCAATTCATGTAGGAATGTATTTCTTTTCCCAAAAACAAATTTACGAAGGAAAGACTTGTTCGAGAAAATTTTATTTTCATGTGATTTTTTTCACGATTTCGAAATAAATGCTTGCATGTATGACGGGAAGGGCAAATGCATGGCCTATTGAATTAAAACAATATAATTGCCGATTTATTGTTTCCAATAGATCACCAAGAAAAGACTTTATTGAGACAATAAATCATTTTAATGTTCTATGATTTTTGTTCCAAAATTTTCGAAAACAAAAAGTTTGCACGACGAGAAGGGCAAAATAGTGCCTTGAATTTTGTTTCATGAAAATGCTTGATTGAGAATAATTTCCTTTTTTCATAATTTCGGAAGAAAAGATTGCATGCAGACAGGGAAGGGCAAAAAAGTGGTTTATGGAATTCAATGCATTCGTTATAGTTAAACCAGAACAGCGGCTCTAATTATAGAGCAAAGTAATCAAGCAGAGTCTGAAAACGATACAGATAGATGGAGGAAAAACAAAAGTATTATGACTTATAGAAATGAAAACTAAACACTTAACTCAAAACTAGAGTACAGGCCTGTCGGAAATTTAACACTAAGCTGGCGAGTAAGTACCGAATTGACAGCTCATTTCGGCCCGCCGTTACCTATATCTTGGCATCTTTTCGGCATCTGAACACTTTCTTTATCTCGCCACCTTTTCCGGCATTACCCGTCTATAAGACGCTCGGCTCTCGAGCTTCAAACAAGGGAGATTCCTTTTCGCAAGCTCAGTGTTAAACGTTTGACAAGTCTGTACTTTTCAAGACCGCATAGACTGAGTTTTCTATTAGTCTGGTTATAAAGTCATTATGTTAAAGTAATTATACCAACCATCCGTGAACTAAGATCCTATATTAGTTTATTAATTAAGTCTCTTTGGGATTTTAGTTATTTTTACTATAAAACATCAGATCACTTGGTACAGTATTTGAGAAGATGTTTTATGAGCTAGTGGAATATTAAGTTTACAGTACAGTCCAGTCGAAAGTCTAACACTATGCTAACAAAAAAGGATTCGAAGCTTGGGATTGAAAGTAGCCGAAAAAATGCCGAATGTAATATGAGATAGCTGTCGAAAAGCTGTCGAAGTAGAGCCAACGACGGGACGAGACAAGTTCCTGATTTGACACCAATTTGTTGGCTTAGTGTTAATCTTTCGACAGGCCTATACCTGTATAGTCTACATCTAAAGATATACAGTACAGACCTATCGAAAGTTTAACATTGAGCTAACGAAACGTGGGTCGAAGCTCGCTAGTCTAGCGACCGAGATAACTAGTGATCGAAAAGTGTGTCGAGAGATAAACAACAGTTGTCGAGGAGATATCAAGTGTGAGCAAATGAGGGGCTGAGATGAGCTTGCAATTTGGCACCAATTCATTAGCTAAGTGTTAAATTTTCGGCAGGCCTGTATACCTTAGGTACTTATCAAGCTGAACAAAAAAAGCGTTTATTGGTCGCCGATGCTATTTGGAACAAAAACTTTCATATCTTGTCTTTCAACAGCATATTTTGGATAATTATGAAATAAATATTAAGTTTTTTTGTCAGATCGTTTTATCGAAAATTAAAATCAGCAATAACGCACCGAAAAATATTAGGGAAAAAAAGACGAACACATGCTAAAAACTGCTTATAAAAGTGTTTTGCTCTTCATGTTATGCAATATATTTGCAGCTATCTTATTAAAACATTTTGATGTGTATTCTTGTAAAGAGATTATATTTTAATATGTCTATACCTATTTTCAATATGTGCACTTGGCAAAGACCTCATTTAAGGTGCTTGAGCTTTTCTTGGGATTCTTTAGAATCTGGACTCATAGCTATAAGCAGATTTGATAATACATGTATTTGTTTAAATTATGTCGCGTTTGTTTCATGAGTCGCTTACCCTTCCTGAGCACCAGGAATCGCTTCCCTGGCGGAAGTTTACATGTTTACCTTAGTTGCCAGTTTTCAAAGTTTTTACTGCTTTGGCTTTTTGGTCAGTGTTTTGGACATGGACCGATCTGTTTGTGTTTTTCCAAAGTCATGAGGTAACAATAATTTCATTTAGACCAAAAGTAATCGAAATTCAAACAATTTAGAACATCAAGTTCGAATAAAACAGAATCATTATGAAGCAATTGTGTGCATTGAATTTTGGCCAGGAATTTCAGAAATATTGCATAAAACACAAAATACAAGCTTTGTCTAACCAATTGGTTAAGAGTTTGGAGCGTTGAACATGACCAAAGTCTGCAGAAAAATAATTTTAGTTACATAACCTCGTTTGTCCGTCAAAATAAAGTTATTGAGTTGAAAAAGAAGAAATAAGTTAAGTCTCCTCGTGTTTTGTGTTTTAATTAAATATTGGGTTCGTATCAAAGTCCTCTTTCATTTTTTACGTAATACAATACAGACCTGTCGAAAGTTTAATACTGAGCTAAGGAAAAGGAGTCGGAAGTTAGGCTGTCAAGTGGCCTAGATATAGATACCTGGCAGTCTAAAAGGTGCCGTGAGATCGATCGCAGCTGCCGAAATTAAGTCGAGATATAGCTAACGAGGGGCCGAAATCAGATGTCGATTCGGCACTAATTCGATAGATTTTCGACAGGACTGTACGGTATCTTCATTGAAAAGGTATCACATGACAAGCTTAGATAGAATCGACACTTACAACGTTTTCAGAGACTAAAAAACAAAAAAATGGTGAGAGCAAATAATATGTCTAAATTGATTTTCTGTCATTTAAATGTTTTCAATTGCGTTAACTCTCTGATAACATTAAAACGTTTCTTAGATTAAGTTATCAAACTGACATGTAGAAGATGAACCCCGATAATGTGTAATCTTCACCGCATAAAAAATTAATAAAATGCGGATAAATAACGTCTATATCAATTAAAATTAAACACAATTTTAAAGACCACATATCATGTTTTTGTAAGGTAAATAAAACGTAGTCTTTTAATCTTTAAATTAAAGTTGTCATCTTTTTGTCTAGGTGAAGGTAGTCTTGTTCAAGAGTAGGATCATATTATAAGCCGAAATTTCTCTTTTCTTCTTCTTCTTTTTATAAAAGAACGCCTCCTGGTGAAGAATTTAACACTAATTAAAATACATTCACTTCACTCATATTTCAAAAAGTAGAAAAAACGACCCCTTGATATCCACGTACAGTACAGACCTGTCGAAAGTTTTACAAACACTTAGCTTATGAAAACGAGTAGAAGTTCGACTGCTGAGCGGCAGAGATGGATAGCAGCAGCCGAAAAGCGGTCGGGTGTCTGAAATTCAGCACTACAGTACAGACCTGTCGAAAGTTTAACAGACACTCAGTTACCGAAGTAGAAGTTCGGCTGCTAAGCGGCCGAGATATGGATAGCAGCAATCGAAGAGCGGTCGGGATACAGCAAACAAGAGTTCGAGATTCGACACTACAGTACAGACCTGTCAAAAGTTTAACAAACACTCAGTTACCGAAGTAGAAGTTCGGCTGCTAAGCGGCCGAGATATGGATAGCAGCAGCCGCAGAGCGGTCGGGATACAGCAAGCAAGAGTTCGAGATTCGACACTACAGTACAGACCTGTCGAAAGTTTAACACTAAGCTGACGAAAAGGAGTCGAAGCTGGACTGCTGAGCGGCCGTAATATAGGTAGCTAATAGTCGAAATGTCGCCGAGAGATCGATAGCAGCAGCCGAGATTTGGCTATTCGCGGGCTAAAATGAACTGTCTATTCAGCACTTATGTGTTAGCTTAGTGTTAAGGAATGTACTGTATGCACAAAGGTTTCTCTATCCACCGTCTCTGATATCTGATAAATGTTGAACTTTTGACAGGCCTGTACGTTAGGCATGAGTTCTCTCTTATACACCTTCTCCAATATCAGATAAAACCGTTAAATTTTCGACAGACCTGTACTCTCCTCTATATATATACACCGTCTCCGATATCGGATAGGACAGTTTAACTTTCGACAGGCCTGTACTGTTCTGTTCTCTCCATATACCTTCTCTGATATCAGATACAACGGTTTGATTTTCGACAGGCCTGTACCTGTACTGTAGGTACTGAGCTCTCTCTTATACACTTCTCCAATATCAGATAAAACTGTAAAACTTTCGTCAGGCCTGTTCTCTCCTCTATATACACCTTCTCTGATATCGGATAGGACAAGATAAAAGATAAAAGAATGTTATAAATACAAAAATACAAAAAAACTGAAGAAAAAATAGTGCGAGTCAATAATACAATCTGACATGTATTTAGCAGATAAGAGTAAATATGTATCTTAGCTTACATCTATTCCTGTTTATTGGTTACGATCTAGTCGATAAAAGTGTCAAATAGACAAGATCAGCGTCGCCGATCCTGCGGTCACTTTACCCCTTAGCTATTACGGATTTTTCCCCGCGTTCGATATTAATACATGATAGTACCGATTAAAAATTATTGATATTCGCTGACTTTCATGAACTGTAAATAAAGTTGGAAATTTGTTATATATGGTATTTCGATTTTGAATACATTTTTTTGCATTTATTCGAAAGAGGAAGAGAAATACGAAAGACCTGCTGTAGGCGACATACGATGAAAATAGTTTCTAGACATTAAATTTAAAAAAAGACAACAGTTTAAAAACGTATTATCGTCAAAAACACCATTGTATAGACCTAACTTGTTAGTTCCAAAGTTTTTCTTTGCTTCTAGATTGTGATTCGGACATGGATTAGTATGTTTGTTTTTGATTCAATTTTGAATTCTGTGAACCAAGAAATGAAAATGAACATAGTCCAACCTGCCTTAAAGGCCAACTCTATATAAGGGTAAACTGTTTATAAAGGCCAGTAAAATTATATCCCAGTTGCTCTTTATTAATGTTATTTGAACCTGTATATAAAGGCCACCTGCCCATAAAGGCTACTTTTACTGGTTCCCTTGGGTGGCCTTTATAGACAGGTTTGACTGTACTGCAAACGAAGAATTGGACTAAAACTCATTGCATTTCGCATCCATAGACGCCCGGGCAGACAATACTCATTGCCATATATACTGTGAAATCCTTTATTTTTGCGGTGTCCAAATTTTCGTTGTGTTCATGGACACCCTGGCTTACGAATATACATGTCAACTAAATAGTAGAAATTACACATGTGGTGGGTGAAGCTAGCCAAATAGGAGGTTCTTACCCTTCCGGAGCACCTGGTCTCACTTCTCTGGTGGAAGTTCACGTGTCTGACCTGACTTGTCAGTTCAAAAAGTTTTTACTTTGCTTCTGGATTGTGATTTGGACACGGATTAGTATGTTTGTTTTTTATTACAAACTTATCCAAATGGATGGCAAAAAATCACGAATACATCACCACACATTTTATTTTCTTATAACAACGAAATATTGACGCCACGAAAATAAATGATTTCGCAGTACATACAACAATGAAAGAACAGATTTAACATGTTTTTTTTTTAATTTTCCCTCAAAGCACTTTTCTGCTATCTTACTGGAGTTTAGCTAAGATTACGTTTATCACCAACTTTGGGTTCATTCCCAAACATCCCGGCGACAATGACGTCAAAAGCTGCTGCCTTATTGTCGGTAAAATGTTTAACACCTATGGGTTTTGTAATTGTCTAATTTAGATATATTTCGTGTATTTTCAGGCTGTCTACAACTATGCTAAAATTGGATGCAAGTGCCATGGAGTATCAGGGTCATGCAGCCTTCGAACCTGCTGGCAACAATTACCGAAATTTAGAGAAGTTGGCAATAGATTAAAAGATAGGTATGATGGAGCGGTGGAAGTTAGGTTCAATAAAAGGGGAACGAGGTTAAAACGGAAACATAAAAAATATAATAAACCGACGAAGGAAGACTTGATGTATCTGAAAGAATCTCCGGATTACTGTAACAGAAACCCTGAGACGGGATCACTCGGGACAGTGTCACGTGAGTGTAATAGAAGTTCCGCCGGAATGGACGGTTGTAATCTTATGTGTTGTGGGCGAGGTTATAATACTTTCAAACGGAAGTTAGTTGAACGGTGTCATTGTAAATTTCATTGGTGTTGTTATGTGAAATGCAAAACGTGTGAACGAATTGTTGACATACATACTTGTAAATAAAGTGTTTAATTCTCGATAGTCATGGAAAAATTCAGATAATCGTGAAAACGTCTTTAGGTAGATACACTGTTGATATGTTGTGAAAGGCATAATAGGATAAAGGAATCGCAGTAATTCCGAAGATGTGTCATGCCACGAAAAGAAGAAGAAGCATTTGCGATGATGTTCCAAAAATGCGTTGCGTTTGGAAGGACAGGAACCAGAAAATAGAACAAGTTCTAAATTATTCTATGAAATTTCGTGTGTTCAGAAAATTCGCCGAAGTCGTTATAACGGTTTACTTATGAAAGATGATTCATCTTAAATTGAACCAGTGCTCGGGTAGTGAATCATTTCGCTCCGAAACAATGTCACATAGACAGTGAATGGTCACTACCCATTGGAAATGTTATGATATTTTTGTGATAGTGCGAATGACTACATAATATATAGATGCAATATGAATCAGAAAAAAACCCGTATGTAAATACCGCTCCAAATTTCTTCAGGGGAGACAACCGTCGAAAAGGGAACTTTAATTTCTGAAAACGTTTTCGTTTCAGAGATACGAGTAAATTTTTATTGTAAATACTGTGTGTAAATGATTTAAACTGTACATATTGGTAAGATCGTATGAAATAATTTATTACGCAAATATAGACAATAGTATGTTGTATTTAATTGTTTTAAAATGTAAATACGATGTGTGTGTACAAATTTTGATGGAAAGAACCCGTCTTTCACATATTATTTCATCACTAAGCACATTTTTGACATTTCGATAACTTTTTATATAGTGTTTTATATATATAAGTATGTGGCTGTATATGTTGATATTTTAATGACATTCACATAAAATGGCTTTTTACTCTGTTTTGAATTCCTTAAAATTCGGGAAAAAATTTGCGTTCTTTAATTTTCGCGAATATTTCGAGATAGCAATAATACGCGAAATAACCTTGTGAATATTTTATTTTGATACAATTCATATATACATTGCACTGGCCATCATCCGACGACGCGAAATCAAAAGTACGCGAATATCTTGAAATGACTTTTCTCGAAAATAAGTGACGCGAAAATTTCCAAATTTAAACTATCGCACCAGCCTTTTCTAATTCGCACCTTTAGATCTTTCATCATTCAAATTTTAACAGGCCTGATTTTTTTTTAAGTAAAAGTTAAAAAAAAATATATGCATAGTTCTCCCCGTTTCCTAATTCAAACATCGTTAACCATTTTTCGATGTGTGGCAATCATGTTGAACATTTTTTTTTCGTTGGGTGGCAACCGGATGACTGATATGTAAATACATACACGAATACCATTTCTTCCATTCTACCCTGCGTACTCAATCGATAAGCAATAATGAACTCATATTTGTTTTAGTGTTCAATGGCTGATAATTGTTTTTTACGTTAATATTTATGCACAAAGATCACTGTATGTTGACAATGAACACACATATTTCATTTTGTATATGAACATTGTAATGCTATTATTTATTTGTTACATGTTTTTGTCATTCTGTGTTTTTCATGATAAAATTTAACTGGTCATATTTTTTGCATGCAGTTTCCATTTTTAAACGTACAGAACAAAAGTACTATTTTTATTTTTATCTATTTATTTTTAAAACATACTATTTTTTTAAAACATCTGTGTTTCTTCTGCAGTAAATTTAATAAAGAGTTTTGTATATAGTTTTTTCTTTGCGGTTTTAAGGTTTTGCTGAACACGAACGTCACTATGAAATATGTTGTTTCGTGTCTGTGTGACACATTCGTTTTATGAATGCTGAGGCAAAATAGGGGAAAAGGTTTACCCATAGTTTAAACCTGTTAATTTATGAGTTACCTCCTTTTCAGAAGACATACATGTTAATATCATATTCAAAATGATTGTCAAGGGAAATAACTTATGATTATTGGGAGATATCTATTTTAAGGGAGATAACTGCTGCTGCAAGTAACACTGAAATAATGATTACAAATTCTTCAAACTTAACATGTTCGTTCTTTGAAACGAAAGAACTTCTTATATTCATTTCTACTTTCAAAAAATCCCGTAAATAAAAAAGAAATGAAAGATGAAAATTACATAGAATACCATAACCAATTCTCTGAATATAAATCTTATTTTTTCTTAAAGCCATAAATTATATGTTCAGAAATTATTTCATGAACATTTTAAAATTGAACATATCAGTAAAATAAGTCTTTTTGAGCTGACGATGTTTGAAACGAAAAAAAGTTTTTGATTTATTTAGTTAACTATTTTTTGTTGACGTCATAAGCGTTACTATTTCAAATGAAAAGCACAAGCCACATATATTCTTTGTTAAACTGGCACTAGACAAAAAAGGTTGTACCATGTTTTTTTCTAAAATTTTATTTTAAAATAATTCATTTAAAGAACAATTTTTTGAATGCATTATTTTAATAGTACATGTACATGGCAGTATAAGCCTCCTAAACTGTAAATGGATGGTGATTTAAATAAATGCCTCATAAAATTCTATAAATTCCAGAAATTCTTTTTCAAAATGTGTGAAAAGAAAATACAGTACAGACCTGTTTAAAATTTAACACCGAGCTAAGGAAAAAGGGTCGAACCTGGGCTGCCTAACGGCCGAAAGCTAGCTAGGTGACCTTAAATGTGCTGAGAGATAGAATACAGCTGCCAAAAAGCTGTCACGGTATATATAAGTAACGTGGGCTGAGATGAGCTGCCGATTCGGTACTAATTCGATAGGTTAGTGTTAAACTTTCGACTGGACTGTACTTATAAATGATAATGAAAAGATGTTTGACTCCAGTGAACAATATAAATCGACTTTTGATTGTTAATTTGATTGATCAGAAGGCGCGACAAATTTTATCACAAACACATTCCTCTAACAAACGTCCGCGCTCGGTGAAAACATTTTCCCGCCATTTCAAGCAAAACATATAATTTTATTTACATTTCGCAGAAAGAAAAGAGAAAAAAGTGAATTTAAAAGAAATTGTCGAAAAAAGAAGAAAAATATCATTTCAATATAATATCATTTACAAAATTTTGTTTCATGTTAAATTTAAAGTAATTTCCGAAAAAAATAAAAGAAGAAAAACTTAAAATTTAATATATCAATTATTAAATTTTATTTCATGTACAATTCAGGTAATTAAAGAATGAATTTACTGAAAAACATAAAAATTTTAATAATTTAAAATATCATTCAAAAATTTTTATTTCACTTAAAATTAAAATTAATTACCGAAAAAATATTAAGAGTTAAGTTTATTTTAAAAATATCATTTACAAAATTTTATTTCATGTAAAATTAAAAGTAATTACCGAAAAAAGAAGAAAGTTTATTTTTAAAATATTATTTATAAAATTTTATTTCATGTAAAAATTAATGTAATTAAAAAAAATTAAAATGAAGAAAGTTTATTTTTAAAATATCATTTTTAAAAATTTTATTTCATGTAAAATTTAAAGTAATTACCGAAAAAAATTTAAAAGAAGACAGTTTATTTTTAAAATATCATTTATAAAATTTTATTTTATGTTTAAAGTAATAACGGAAAAAATTAAAAGAAAAACTTTATTTTTAAAACATCATTTATAAAGTTTTATTTCATGTTTTTTGAAAAATTTTGAAAAACCACTAGTCTTTTAAATTTTAAATTGTTTTATACTGAGACTCACTGTCTCATTTTTCTCATTTCATTCATTATTTAACACGAATGCATAATACATCCTAATTTCGTTACATCAGCGTCCTAGTGAAGCGTTAACCCTTTTACAGTACAGACCAGTCGAAAATTAAACACCGAGCTTACGAAAAAAAGTCGCCAAGTGGCCCAGCTATGGATAGCTAGTGGCTGTCCAGAAAACTGCCGAAATATAGACAACAGCTGCCAAAAAGCTCTCAAGATATAGCTAACGAAGGGTATAGATGAGCTGCCGATTTTGGTACTAATTCGTGACATTAGTGTTAAACTTTAGACAGGGCTGTACGGTTCCTTCTATCTTATCAGGCAATTTGTAGACACTTTGTTCAGTTTTAGCTGTTTACTAATAGTTTCTATTTTGGCCATTAAATCAGAAAAATCATGATTACACTTTCAAGTTTACAGCCATTTTATTTACCCTCAGTACTTACTCTCATGTTGAGGCGATTTTAATGTCTACTTTTATCAAGAGATTGAAGATTGTTTTGGAAGAGTTAGCGAAACTGAAGTACATCAATGTGAGATTTAAAAATCCATCACTGAAAACGGAAATCCCTATCATTTATTGTAGGCGCACCATTTTTATCATGAGATATCGTAATGTGAATTATACTGCTGATAAATGTTGCAGATTTCAATACCTATGTTAAACATCACACCTTTAGCTGTTTTTAATCTGTTTGTTTTAAAAAAGTGATATTTCCCTCAACATGAAAAATCTACGGTTTTTTTGTTTTGTGTCAAGTTTTTTTTATATAAATATTATTGTTATATTTTGCTGAGTATGAAATGTTTTTTTCTTCAAATTAGTTATCTAAATGAACACCTTCATTAAAACAAAGATCAGATTTTTTTATTGAATTAGATGTGTTTCTGGTACATCTTATGTAATTCAGAATCTTACTGCTTTAGTACCAATTTTATTATCGTTTGCTTTTAACCAGGGAAATGAAGCTGGGTGCTCTGAACAAATTCACTTTTGAAAATTTATAAACAAAATAACATCACACTTGAAAATACTTTTAAGCATTGACAAAAATTATACACGTATTACAATAAATAGAAATGTATAAAAAGCAATTTTAAATATGTTTAGCTGTAACCTTGAAGTAATTTTATCGTTAATGAATAAAAACCATTACAATTAAGTTTTAATATATTTGAACTTCGGTCTTGATTTTTATGCGTAATACGTGCTAATTATTTTAATATCTTTAATGACTATATTCATTCACAGAACGTCGTAAAAACAATACATTTATTAACCACAATTTATCACAAATTGAACCCAGTTTGTTTATGACTTGCAGAAAAAGGTACGCGAGTTCATGACCTGCCGATCACAATTTTATTTGGAGATAAATCTGACACATTTTGGGGACGTTTATTATCTTATGTGGAGGGTAATGTCACAAAGTTGTTGTCATTAAAAGTTGTAATGTTTAATCAACTAATATTAATTCTTTTGTTTCCCGACTTTATGATATATTTTATATCGTATATTTACCTGTTATTACTGAGAACATCAAAGAACTAGTACAATTTGTTATGATAAATTATTTTTATTTAATATCTGGCCACTTAAAAATCGACAATGGGAGATTTTGTAGTCCGACACCATTAATAAGAAAGATACTTAACACTTCACCTATGCAATCTAATGTCTTTACAATGCAGACCTGTCGAAAAGTTAACACTGATCAAACGTCAAGGAGTCTAAGCTTTGCTGCTGAGTTGCCAATGACAGCCGCCAGCACATAGTTTTCAGCTGGCGAAAAGCCGCCAGGATATAACTAACCACGGGTCGAGTTGAGTTGAGTAATGGTGTTTAACGTCCCAGTCAAAAATATTTCACTTATATCGTGACGTCGCCAGTTATAGGCGAAGGTGCAGAAAGTTTGCCTGTGCGTTGCGCTGATGGCATTATACAGCAGGGTTCTTTATCGTGCCAAGCCTACCGTTACACGGGACCTCGTTTATTTTAAGTTCCCGTCCGAAAGAACCGTGACTTTCATTCCTTAATGCCGAGTGACCCGGTCGGAGTTCGAACCCACGACCTCCCACTTACGGAGCGAGCACTCTACCAACCGAGCTACTTATTCGTTGGCTTAGTGTTAAACTTTCGACACGCCTGTATTGTTGTAGGACAAGGTCTGTCACAAAATGGCCATTAAAATAATAAGATAAATGCTTTCTGTATTTATAATTTACGTTACGAACGAATTTGTTTGGTGATAATAAAAAACTGTAGTTTCAAACAGTGTACTTAGCACTGACCAGAGCATACATCCAAGAATACATCACAACAGAAACGCGTAAATAAAACAGCTACGTTGCATACACTGTTTGTTGTGTGTCACTGAAACCACCAAGGAATCTAGAAAACCTGGACACTTCAAAACTTAGTTTCGTCTTGTCCATTGTCCTTCCTATGAAACTCTTTAAAAGAATGCAATTTAACTGAGTAGTATATGACAAGACTGTTCTGTACCATTTTTGAAAGTATCGTTTTATAGAAAATAGTACATGGCGCGCAGTTCGACATTATTAATATTAACCATTATCTGCAGGATGTAAACAAAGCCACACAGTAAATGACCTCGTATAGTATTTTTCTCATATGGTAATGACTATTTGTTTGTCTGTTGTGCAAGCTATTCATCGAAATGTATTTTTTCATTTTTTTTCTTTTTTTTCTTCAGTGTGGTGCAAAAGATTTTTATTATATTAGTACACTTGTATAGCCAAACAACTTTGACCTGCCGCTTGACCTTTCATTTAAAATATATCACGAACCAAGTACATCTATGTATAGGGAGAACAGGTGTTTATTTTGTATACATCATGCGATACAATCACCACAATCATAGAGTAACCCTGTGCACTGTGTATATTAACACTACCCATGTGTTGGGTGGGTCCTCCAATTTGAACGTTCCTAATAAAAGGTCAAGCGGACAGGTCAATGTTGTTTGCCTAACATTATCGATATATCACCAAATTCATGAGTTTACAATTTACGGTTCTAATCACGTTTCGCACACTTCATTAACTTATGTACTCAATTAGGTTATTTTTCTATAGTAGTAATTTGGTAATTTGAAGACTTTTGTTTTGTTAGACAAAAACGAATTTTTTCTGTCATTATTTCATAATGAATACGGCCAGTCAAATAGTAGATTAATTACTAAAGTGTTGTGTAAGTAAACTTGTTATTTATATTTTTTTCTTTTCACAATTTATTTTTGTTTTTTGTTTTTTTGTAAAATATTTCGACATATTATAGATCAGTCTTTTCTTTTGACTTTTTGTTGTGACGTAAATTTTGTTTTGTTTTTGTTTATTGATTTATATATATATATTTTATGTCATTTTTGTTACGTATATACCTACACCACCCCTCCGATTATTATACACGAGTCATACATAATTACTCATCATACATTGTGTAGGGTGCACTTCATCTCTGCGAATTAGCACTTCATCTCCGCGAATTAGCACTTCATCTCCGTGAATTAGCACTTCATCTCCGCGAATTAGTATTTCATCTCCGCGAATTAGCACTTCATCTCCGCGAATTAGCATTTCATCACCCCGAATAAAATATTTCAACCCGCGAATAAAATATTTCATCCCCGCGAATTACCATTTCAACTCCGCGAATTAGCACTTCATCTCTGCGAATAAAATATTTCATCCTCCGCAAATAAGATATTTCATCCCCGCGAACAAAAATATATCATCTCCTTGAGTAAATATATTCATTTCTCATTCAGAACATTAATTTTTTTGTATGTGAAATTCTGATATATTACACATTTATTTCCTCGATTTGGTTCGATGTGTATTAGATCCATGCGTCTTGTCTGCGAAATATAACATGACTACTCTAAATTCTAAATCGGATGAGTGAGACGTTCGGTTTTCAGATCCGGGGTCGTGTACCTTTACATATATATTTCCTGATTACTTGGCCCCAGTTTTACAATCATTTCTAAACTAAGATTTTCGTTAACTTAAATCTGGCAAATTTAAAGCTTTGATAATTCTCTTAAATGTTCCGATATTGGGGAATTTAAGGTGTCATTTTAAAGATTATATCAACCTTATGTCTTCTACGCCCGTTTTGACAAAAATATTTATCCTTAGTTCCAAAAAGAGCTTGCCAAAATTTGCTAAATTTAAGTTAAGAAAAATCTTAGTTAAGGAATGATTGTGAAATTTGGGCCTGGTCAACAGGTAATTCGCGGAGATGAAGTATTACAATTTTCAAAAATTCGCGGAGATGAAATGCAGCCATTTTGTGTACATGAGTCATCGCCATATCCTTACAGGGTATTATTTTATTTTTAAATGAAATAAATGTTTCCACCACGTTAAATCTGGTATTTATCTTTAATTCTTACTGAAGTATTTTGTTTTGTCAATTTGTTTTTAATTTTTGGGCCCAGTTGTTCAAAATTTGTTCATTTTCATAAATGATGTGCTCAAGGTCAAAACAGCAATGGAAAACAAATGCATCATTATTAATTAAATCGCTTTAAAACGATCTGTTTTAGTTTGATTGATGCAATTCCATTCATGTATGATAATTTCAAAACAGTTTAAAAATTATGAACAATAAACAATAAAAAAGATAAATTTTACTAATCAACAGATTAAACTCATCAAGTTTTGAACAACTGGGTCCTGGTGAAAGCTATTGTTTCTCAACAGCCTCGCCCACTAATTGGAATGACGCAAATTGTTCTAAATTATGAACACGTAACTAAAGATGGACCTTTTATATTATAGACCATAGTGCCTATTGCATCACTTTGGAACTGTAATTATAAACTATTATAATATTATATTCGCGACGCCTTCAGAACCAACACAGTATAGATAATGCTGATTTGACTTGTGCTATAGAAATCACTAGTAATAATATGTAGAATACCAGGCGATTAAAATTGATTGAATTAATTTAACTAATGGAGTTTTACGCCCACCCAGTCAAGAATATTTCACTTATATCGGGTGTCACTCGATATAGATGAGGTGCAATAAATTTTGAGATTTGCAGTGCGCGCAGGGCAAAATGCATATGCAAGTGTTCTTTAGTGTTCAACGCTTACCGTAGTATAGGACATCAGTTTATAAGGTCGCATTCAAAGGACCCATGGCTTTCAAGTCTAAATGTTGAGTGCTAAATGAACGAACAGTCACTACCTATTTTCAATCATTGGTCAGACCTGGTCAGGGTTCGAACTCGGCCCAGTCTCCCAGATACGGAGCGAGTGCACTACATTGTAGCAAAATTTATGAAATATATAAATATATAAATATTTATATAGAGGCTCAGGCGAATGTTTCATGAATAGGAAACAGCTTATTACGTTAATCAAATAAAACCATCTACAACTTGATTGGAGATGTTCATCTAGTGAAATAAATCATATAAAACTAGCATCTAGTATTACAACAAAACGATTCAACAGGATCTTGTAATTGGGATGGTTAACCCCCCCCCCATAAAATATGTTTTGTCTCTGTAACTAATCCCTGTCTAGATGTATGGTAAGCAGTCTCAAAAGGAAACAATGTTGTCTAACTCGTTTTTTAAATTCAGTGTTCTTATTTAAATTGGCTATGGCCAAGTTCTTGTTTTAGGCTAAACATTTGTTCATCTGAAAAAGAAGTTCATAACTCCAGTGATTCAGAATAAAGATGAAGCAACATACTACTGGTGGCAATAAATAAAGTGTTGCCGAATTTCCGAATTTACCATTTCAACTCCGCGAATTAGCACTTCATCTCTGCGAATAAAATATTTCATCCTCCGCAAATAAGATATTTCATCCCCGCGAACAAAAATATATCATCTCCTTGAGTAAATATATTCATTTCTCATTCAGAACATTAATTTTTTTGTATGTGAAATTCTGATATATTACACATTTATTTCCTCGATTTGGTTCGATGTGTATTAGATCCATGCGTCTTGTCTGCGAAATATAACATGACTACTCTAAATTCTAAATCGGATGAGTGAGACGTTCGGTTTTCAGATCCGGGGTCGTGTACCTTTACATATATATTTCCTGATTACTTGGCCCCAGTTTTACAATCATTTCTAAACTAAGATTTTCGTTAACTTAAATCTGGCAAATTTAAAGCTTTGATAATTCTCTTAAATGTTCCGATATTGGGGAATTTAAGGTGTCATTTTAAAGATTATATCAACCTTATGTCTTCTACGCCCGTTTTGACAAAAATATTTATCCTTAGTTCCAAAAGAGCTTGCCAAAATTTGCTAAATTTAAGTTAAGAAAAATCTTAGTTAAGGAATGATTGTGAAATTTGGGCCTGGTCAACAGGTAATTCGCGGAGATGAAGTATTACAATTTTCAAAAATTCGCGGAGATGAAATGCAGCCATTTTGTGTACATGAGTCATCGCCATATCCTTACAGGGTATTATTTTATTTTTAAATGAAATAAATGTTTCCACCACGTTAAATCTGGTATTTATCTTTAATTCTTACTGAAGTATTTTGTTTTGTCAATTTGTTTTTAATTTTTGGGCCCAGTTGTTCAAAATTTGTTCATTTTCATAAATGATGTGCTCAAGGTCAAAACAGCAATGGAAAACAAATGCATCATTATTAATTAAATCGCTTTAAAACGATCTGTTTTAGTTTGATTGATGCAATTCCATTCATGTATGATAATTTCAAAACAGTTTAAAAATTATGAACAATAAACAATAAAAAAGATAAATTTTACTAATCAACAGATTAAACTCATCAAGTTTTGAACAACTGGGTCCTGGTGAAAGCTATTGTTTCTCAACAGCCTCGCCCACTAATTGGAATGACGCAAATTGTTCTAAATTATGAACACGTAACTAAAGATGGACCTTTATATTATAGACCATAGTGCCTATTGCATCACTTTGGAACTGTAATTATAAACTATTATAATATTATATTCGCGACGCCTTCAGAACCAACACAGTATAGATAATGCTGATTTGACTTGTGCTATAGAAATCACTAGTAATAATATGTAGAATACCAGGCGATTAAAATTGATTGAATTAATTTAACTAATGGAGTTTTACGCCCACCCAGTCAAGAATATTTCACTTATATCGGGTGTCACTCGATATAGATGAGGTGCAATAAATTTTGAGATTTGCAGTGCGCGCAGGGCAAAATGCATATGCAAGTGTTCTTTAGTGTTCAACGCTTACCGTAGTATAGGACATCAGTTTATAAGGTCGCATTCAAAGGACCCATGGCTTTCAAGTCTAAATGTTGAGTGCTAAATGAACGAACAGTCACTACCTATTTTCAATCATTGGTCAGACCTGGTCAGGGTTCGAACTCGGCCCAGTCTCCCAGATACGGAGCGAGTGCACTACATTGTAGCAAAATTTATGAAATATATAAATATATAAATATTTATATATAGAGGCTCAGGCGAATGTTTCATGAATAGGAAACAGCTTATTACGTTAATCAAATAAAACCATCTACAACTTGATTGGAGATGTTCATCTAGTGAAATAAATCATATAAAACTAGCATCTAGTATTACAACAAAACGATTCAACAGGATCTTGTAATTGGGATGGTTAACCCCCCCCCCCCCATAAAATATGTTTTGTCTCTGTAACTAATCCCTGTCTAGATGTATGGTAAGCAGTCTCAAAAGGAAACAATGTTGTCTAACTCGTTTTTTAAATTCAGTGTTCTTATTTAAATTGGCTATGGCCAAGTTCTTGTTTTAGGCTAAACATTTGTTCATCTGAAAAAGAAGTTCATAACTCCAGTGATTCAGAATAAAGATGAAGCAACATACTACTGGTGGCAATAAATAAAGTGTTGCCGAATTTCCTAGGAAAATAATTTAGAAAAAAGCCATTCTTCAAATAAAAGTAATTTGAGCATTGTCTACTAACCGATCAATTAAAATGATCAATAATCAATCAAACAAATCAATAAATCAGAAGAATGCTATGGCAAACAAACAGATCATTTATATTATACGCGTCACATGATATATTTCACTTTAGCACGGACGTACTAGCATAAAGTTCACATTCCAAATGGCCAGAAGCCTGGAACCAAAACATAACTCAACTTCTGTTACATACTTTAGAAAACATTACGTTTAACATGTAGTTGAATGAAGGGTTTAGTATAGAACACTGTCCTTAGCATCCACTTGAACAAAACACCGCGTCTATTTATAATTATTCAGAGTGTTCAACAAGATGCTGATTCAAGACAGATGAAGAAAATAGCAAACAGGAAAGACAGAGAAATGACGGCATTCCGCTTAGCAACGCAAAGATAAAAAAGCAATTACTTTCATTTAGTCCTATACAACAATTGTTTCTAGAAGCGTTACCATGCCTGCAGTATTTTAAATAAAGGTATTCAGAAAAGAATCAAGGCATATATCTGATATTTTTATTCTATCATGCTTGTAGTTTATTTTATACGAAAGTTTGTCAGTGCCACTTTGTAATCTGATTTTTTTTTTTTCAAATCGTACCTACGATTTTTAAATTCGTAGGTACGATTTTAAAAATTGTACGTACGATTTGAGAAAAAAATCAGATAACAAAGTGGCACGAATAAGCTTTCGTAATTTTATGGAGATGGATGTGCAGAAAAACACGATCTCCATCTAATGAGTGGCGACCACAAATTATCAAACATACAATTCTGACGTAAATAAGAACTAATATTTAATGATAAAACAGAATTTTTACGAATTTAAATAGCTCTTTTAACATTCTACTGGTATATCTTTGCCATGCATTCATTAAATCTAATAAAAAAGCAAATTAATAATGGATACTAGACGAATTCGCCATATGGATGTTGTAATACAAAAATACATGTATTGGGTATACTGATAAACTACAATACAGTCGTGCTCAAAGTTTAACACTGCTGACGAAAAAGAGTCGAATTTCGGTTGTCGAAGGGCCACAATATCGGATAGCTAGTCGCCAAAAACCTGCCTAGAGATTGTTAGGAGATGCAGGTAAACAGACTAGACATAGGCAACGATGGCTGAGATGAGCTATCGATTTGGCACTTATTTATTTGTAAAGTGTTAAACTTTTGACAGGTCTGTACTGTAACCCGTGTGGGCACAAAACCACAAACGACCTCCAAAATTCAGAGTCTGTTGGCCTGTTAGATCCGTCAATACGTTTCCTCTTATTAAATATAATTATGAAATGTAAAACACGTGTATTACTATGACATTTACACATCATACTATACAGACCCGTCGAAAGTTTAACACTTGGCTAACGAATCAGTCTCGAATCCGCAACTGAACTCTACTCCTCGTAACCTGTATAGTTTCAAGACAGTTGTAATTTATCTCTCAGCATCTTTTCGGGCACTAGCCATCTATATTTCGGCTGTTCGAAAGCCGAGCTTCGACGCCTTTTCGTAAGCTCAGTGTTAACCTTTCGACAGGTCTGTACTGTGTATAATAGAACTATTTGAACTTCTATTATTTAAGTTTTATTGCGATATTCCAATCATTATAGAGGACCATCCTAGAGATCTTTTTAGTGATAAAATGATATAACATAATCACGCATAAATGGGATAAAGTTTCAAAATTACTGCATGAATAAGAGTCAAAATTGCACAATTTATTTATCAAAAAGTCCATGCAAAATGTATTGAATGGTGTTTAATTTTTTCTCGTTTTTTTGGGAAGCAGTGGTGTGAAGTGTCACGGACAGTGATCAAGGGACGGGTACCTTGAAGGTGTGAGAAAATATGAAATTAATATAAAAATATTAAAATAAAATATAATTACTAAAGTTGCGCAAGATGAAAGAATGGTATTCCTATGATCATGGATATTTACGAGCGTTTACGAGAGAAATCCGGGTGTGTTAGCTTGAGAAAATATTTTTCAAGAATTGAATCAATTAGTGTCCTTACCGAACTACACGTTCTTTTGTGATTAGCTTATGATATGGTTATTAAAATCAACCTTTAGCTTTACATAATTGCCAAATCTGAACAAAAATGGTAACAAACCATTAACGAAGATGAATGTGTCTAATTTTAACTTTAAACACAGTTTGAAATTGAAAAAGTCACTCAGTGGGATATACATGTACAACAACGCAACCGCAATTAGCTAACCAAACAAGTAAACAAATAATAAAAAAGAACAGTCTTTTCAGACATAAATACCCCGTCCCCAATATTGCCTACAGCGGCAAAATGTTTGATCTGATGAACTTGACTTTTGACCTGTACTACCTATTTGGTATGCGACACAAAGTCTCATGGTGGCATACATTTATTTGAAGTTTGATCAAAATCCATCGATGTGAAAGTTATGGAGCAGTACAAGAATTGATTAGACACATATCAGTACAATAGCTAAAATGGACACAAACTCAGAAGCAAAAAGACACAAGTTTAATCGGAGAAGTAGCATCAAAAGCAGAAATCAATCTTTACATGATCAGAAGTTGAAGAAAGACAAACATATACACAACAATGTACAATGTATTTACAGTAGGTACTCGTCATAATTACCAGCGCGTTTAAATTGCAATATAATTCATACCATATTTTTGCAATATTGGTTTGTTAAAATGTTTTGCTGGTTTGAATGCTCAAACATAATGAATACTGAAGCATTTTTTGTTACATGTACTGTTTGCTTTTAATACAATAAAAAAGATAGAGGTAATGTTGTCATATACCGTCTTTGTAATGTATTTATAACATAAATTAAAAAAGAACTTGCTATATGTTAGATTTAAAAAAAACCCAAACATACCAGTTAATAATCAAATCACAACCAAAAAAAAACCAAAGTAATGACCTCGAAAACTTGAAAACCAAGTTAAACATATGAACTTCCACTAGGGAAATGAGGCCAGTTGCTCCGGAAGGATAAGCACCTCCTGTCTAGCTAGATATATCTGTCATATGCGATATCAAAATTCAAAATAAAAGAAACAAGCAATTATAGGACGTCAAATATATCCAGGATTGTTTTGGGTGCAGAGATAGCATACTTATTCCCAAAATTGTGACGACGGCCAGACACTTTTTGAGAGCCTTGATATGCCTAGGCTTGCAATATATCTGAGTCAACCATTTATTTGCAAGTAGTTTGCTTCGTTGTATAAAGTTACAAGCTCTATATGCTACAGCGTAATAAATGTGAAACAAAAACAACATAAGCAGGAAAAGCAAGTTAGTTATGTACTATTGAAGTGCGTTTTATTGTCACTCGTTATTGCCAGGTGTTGTCTTGCTGTATTACCGGTCTTTAATTCCACCCACTGTTTCAGGTAATCACCGATAATTTTGTCAAAGTAATTGATTGGTTTTACAATAAATTTTCTTGTTTTTATCGTCTTTTTGGAGTGCGTTTTATAAGAGTTTAACGTATTTTTACATGATGGATCGGATATTTTATGGGAAAAGCACCTTACTTAATGTCCCCAATACATAGTCATCATTGTACGAATCATTCATAAAACCAACGACATAAATCTATGTGGATTTTTTTATTTTTTCATTTTGACTGATCACTTTTTTCTTTATATGTTAACAAAATGAGTTCAATTTTTCTTACTTTTCCCGGAAACATAAAAAATCTTTTCGTTAAATTTAAGACGACAAATTTGATTAATTACCAAAGAATCGCGCCACACATGTTGATAGTACAACAATAATTATGAAAGAAAACGTTTAGTTTGATTGTATTCAATCGGTATTAGTAGTTGAGTTGAGTAATGGTGTTTAACGTTCCAGTCAAGAATATTTCACTTATATCGAGACGTCGCCAGCTATAGGCGAAGGTGCAGAAATTTTGTCTGTGTGTTGCGCTGATGGATTTATACAGCAGGTTTTTTAGCGTGCCAAGCCTACCGCGACACACGACCTCGTAAATTTTAAGTTCCCATTCGAAAGAACTGTGACTTTCATTTCTTAATGCGGAGTGCTTGACATAAGAACAGTCACTACCCACTTTTAAATCTTAGGTAAGACCTGGTCGGGGTTCGAACCCACTAGCCCCCTTTACAGAGCGAGCACTCTACCAACTGAGCTAACGCAGTGATCGATATTATGAATGAGAGAGTCAGGAATAGCTCATTAAATGACCTGCGAAGCAGTAGCAGCTGGCAACATAGGTTATAATGTAGAATTATATATATCTGGCAACAGTCAATGCAACATATGCACTTATGAAACAAGAAAACAATAACAGAGGCACCGATAAAGACCATTGATTAATAAACCAAATAACGGACTATACTATGGACGGGCATTTGACCATAATTTAAAAAGGAAACCCGATTATAGATGGGCACCGGATGAAATTTTGGTAAGAGTTCCTTTTTATACCACCCACCTTATTAAATTCAATGTAAAATTTTTGAAGAATATTTATCACAGAAATGTTCAAAATTGCTTGATTTTGCCATTTTTAGGCTTTTTTATTCTAAATTAAAATTTTTGTTGAGGGTACAAATGGAACTCTTTCTGAAATTGTGACCAGTGGTGTTGTTAAAGTACTTTTGGAAATGAGCTTAATTACACTTACTTAACAATTACTATTACAAAATCCTAACGCAAGTTGGAAACATCAATTATTACCAAATAGTACGGTTAATCAACCTCGGTAACTGAACGAACATTTCGACATGTATATGTATATGGAGGCCGCGGTGGCCCAATAGATAAGACATCAGTCTACAAATCCAGGGTCTCTCAACGCTGTGAGTTTGAGTCCATACAACACAATTGCACTTTACATGCATACACGAACTTGTTCATAGATTAATCCATAAAGATTAATAAAAATAGTTCGCGAATAGCTGCAAAATTGCTGATGCGTCGTTAAGCAACATTCAACCCCACCCCCAAAAAAAACGACATGTATACGGTATAAATATAACAATGATTGAAAAGCATTTTAAACATCGAAACCATCTTTTGTATGACGTGTTTGTTACAAAGATACCACAATCATCAATAACTCAGTAATCCGAGATTTGACAGGTACCAAACATGATGGATAAGCTTTGATTGATGGCTTTCATATTTATCTCAACTATTATTATTAGAAAAACATGCTGAAAATCCATCGATGTAGGTTTTTTTTTTGAAAAGCAGTTCCATGCAAATTTATAATAAAATTGTATGATTGATCGATTGCGCATGGGGTTTTGTTAAGTGAAGTTGCAGAAAAAATTACCTGCAATGCACTCATGGCAATGCACAGCAAGGATTCCTGAATTACAGTCCAACTAGCCTTTAAGGTCACCTCTTTATAAGGGCCACCTGCTTATAAAGGCCAGTAGAATTACATCCCAATTGTTCTTTATTCACATTATATGAACCTGTATGTAAAGGTCACCTGCCCATAAAGGCAACTTTTACTGGTTTCCTTCGGTGGCCTTTATAGACAGGTTTGACTATATACAGGAGCCATGCCTGCCGTGGCACTGGACGTCGCTTTTAAGGGTCTCTTAAGAAGGATCCCTTGACTCACATTTGTAAATACCGAGTGCTAGGCGAAAGAACAGTCACTGCCTTGAAAGCCTGGTTTCGAACCTACAACCTCCCATATACGAAGCGAGCAGCACTCTACCAACTAAGCTAGCGTACTGATATTTACAAAAGAGCTAATTAATAATTGATAACTTTAACAGTTTGACTTAAAAACGGATCCAGCAATTGCATCTTTATTTTTATACTCACAATCAACTAAACGCGTTTCAAAACATAAATAAAACAAATACATTTCAAACATTCTGGATACTTTGAAGTTTTGAGATTAACAAGAGTAATTAAGACGAGATTGTATCGCTTGTATCATTGCATCAGAAGTTTATTGCTTATAAACACCCACAATGATGTGCTAAGAACATTTAACATCCCTTTAACATAAACAAGAACAGGGATTTTATTAATGTTACTTTGAAATGTCTTTACTCTTCAGTCGAAATCACTGAAACAATCTCTAAAAAATCCATCTGATATTGAAGAATCCGAAACTTATGCCAAAACATTCGCGCATGTGATTATTTTAAGAACTGATCGCGTATATTGATGCCAATTATAATCAATAAAATAAATGAAAACAAAAATGCTTAGAAAGGGGCGATAAGTGCATTAACGTTTGAAACTTGGTTTTCAAGTAAAATACATGATTTTGATTCATCAAATTCAAAAGGCCCAGAGAATACCACGGACTTTCGGAAAGCGAACTGACACACGTTCCAATGCTTACCTAAGTTGGATTAAAACCTACTGTCAGAGCCGGTATGTTTGTTACAGTGAAGTTACGCTTTTTTCCATAAAAAAAACAAATAAATTTGAATAAAAAATGATACCGGTACTATTCATGTACCTAGTCGTAACAGGAAATATGTATGCGCATCCGTGATTAGCGTAGACTATTTCTGCACAGAGCAAAAGGGGCTATAGGTATTTAACATGTTGAAAAACTAGGGAAATGGCGGACCCTGTTGCGCGGAGGCCAAGGACATCAATTCCGGTGTAAACATCGTCATTTTCGCCATCTAAAATCCCCATAGTGCCAACATTTTCCTTTCTACGGAAATGCTTTATGATAATCGCGGATCCGCATACACATTTTCAGTTACGACCAGGCACAAATAAGTTCTATGGAAAAAGCGTATTTTCACTGTCACAAACAGACAGGCTCTGACAGTATATTGGTTGGTTAGATGGTTGGTTGTATATGCTTAACGTCGCATCAGCAATTTTTCAGCTATTTGCGACGAGAACTATTTAATTAATCTCTATAGATTAATCAATGAACAATTTCGTGTATGCATGTAAAGTGCGAGTGTGTTGTATGGTCTGCCTTGTACTAGCGCGCACATGGGGCTACTTTAAGGTGATAGCTCACCGAGTCAGTACGCTGCATACAAGCGAACCACTCCCCAGTCCATTATACTGATACCAGGTGAACCAGTAAAGGCCAACCAACGCGGCCTCAGTTGATAATGAGAGGCCCTGTGATCCGTAAGTGCTCGCGTTAGAACCCCGGCCACCTAGACCTTAGAAAAGAAACAAGCAAAATACAGGAAGTGGCAACTATATACTGGGACCATTGATAAAAACATTTATGTATATAATTTTCATTTTTCGCTAAAGAAAAAAAAATGCTAGACAATCTACAGTGCAGATGTACAATACAGATCTGTACTGTACTAAGCTAACGAATTGTTTCAGTAGCTTACCTCGGCCCATCGTTCTCTACATCTCAACAGCTTTTCGACAGCTGAAATTTGCACCTGTTTAGAACTTATACGAAAGGTCTTTACTGTCAAACTGCCAGTTTGCTTACCGATGGTCGGTGATATACTTCGGCACCCCGACCATCTTAAAATTAACCGTCTCGATATAAGTGTGAGAATCTTGACCGGGGCATAAAACCTCTTATTCCATTACTGTATAAAATACACCATAGCAAAAACGTGTGCATTTTCTTGAACAAAGGGAAGTAACTGTAAAAATATTGTCGTCCAAGTGTTGTAAGAGTTATTACTCTTTCTACTAATATTCTTGCAATGAACTACAAATAAATTTCGAATGCAAAAATTTTCTTTAACTCTTCTTAAACTTCAATAAACAGAGCATCGAAGTAATTGGGAAAATACTGGTAGGGTATCTAATTCACAGTATCTCTCTATCACCAATTATCAAATTCTATATCTTTTTCGAGAAAATTAATTTTTACCGACAGGCTCAAAATGGCTTGATTTTATTTTTTCATCCCAAAAATAATTTTTCGTTGGCGAGTACATACAGAAAACCCTTCCATAATTTAACATTGACTGTAAAACGTAGTAGAGTTCAATCGACAAAAATATACTAGTATATCTGTATCTACATTAATTTTGCCAGTACCTATAACGTTTTATACGACATATGGTTAAAGTTTTATAAAACTCATACTTTCTAAGACAATTATAAATTAAGGGGATTCTTAAGGAAAAGTTTACAGTTGAAAGCTATCATAAGCACAAAAATTGATAAAAATAAAATCAATGGAAAAACAACTTTTAATAAACATAGAGAATTGTGTTTAAGTTCTCAATATTTTATCAATCGGGAAGATCAGAATGTTTTCTTAAAGATAAAAGAGTTATTGCCCTTTTGTTATCGGACACGATCGCTATAATGTAGAAGGTCTTTTCAATTTAATATCGTTTCTGTGTATGTTACAAAAATGCCATAAAGCAAATAATCAGTGCATTCAAACAAATGACTTCAAAGCTTAACAATAATGCCCATAGGAACAACAGCCAGTGTTGCACTAGATAGCCATGCACACCAGTTGCCTATAACTATGAATTAAATTAAATTAGTATTTATTTAATAGCTGCCAACATCAAATACAGTACAGTGTAACAATTATCGAACGAAAAAGAGCTAAAGATCAGATTCCAAGTGACCGAGATACAGTATAGACCTGTCCAAAGTTTAACACCGAACTAACGAGAAGATGTTGAAAGTCGGCTGTCGAGTGACTCTGATATGGGATGCTAGTACCCAAAAGATATTTCTGAGAGATACACAGCATCTGTAGATAAGCTGCCAATATCTAGGTAACGAGGATTCGAGCTGAGGTCCTAATTCGTTAGTTTAGCGTTAAACTTTCGACAGGCCTGTACTGTATGGGTAACAAGTGGCCGAATAGCTGCCAAGAGATAGATAGTCCAGCTGTCACAATACAACCAACAAGGGGACGTTATGAGCTGCCGATTCGGTACTAAGACGGTTACTCGGTGTAAAACTTTCAACAGGTCTGTACTGTGTGGGTAACAAGTGGGCAAAATGCTGCCAAGGGATAGATAGTCCAGCTGTCACAATACAACTAACGAAGGGACGTTATGAGCTGCCGATTCGGTACTAAGACGGTTACTCGGTGTAAAACTTTCAACAGGTCTGTACTGTGTGGGTAACAAGTGGGCAAAATGCTGCCAAGGGATAGATAGTACAGCTGTCACAATACAACCAACAAGGGGACGTTATGAGCTGCCGATTTGGTACTTAGTCGGTAACTTGGTGTCTTTTGACAGGCCTGTACTGTGTAGGCAGCAAGTGGCGGGAAAACTGCCAAGGGATAGATAGTACAGCTGTCACAATACAACCAACAAGGGGACGTTATGAGCTGCCGATTTGGTACTAAGACGGTTACTCGGTGTAAAACTTTTGACAGGTCTGTACTGTGTAGGCAGCAAGTGGCGGGAAAACTGCCAAGGGATAGATAGTACAGCTGTCACAATACAACCAACAAGGGGACGTTATGAGCTGCCGAATCGGTACTAAGACGGTAACTTGGTGTAAAACTTTTGACAGGTCTGTACTGTATCGGTAACAAGTGGCCAAATAACTGCCAAGGGATAGTTAGTACAGCTGTCACAATACAACTAACGAGGGGACGTTATGACTTGCCGAATCGGTACTAGGACGGTAACTTGGTATAAAACTTTCGATAGGCCTGTACTGTGTGGGTAACAAGTGGCCGAAATGCTGCCAAGAGATAGATAGTCCAGCTGTCACAATACAACTAACGAGGCTACGTTATGAGCTGCCGAATCGGTACTAAGGCGGTAACTTGGTGTAAAACTTTCGACAGGTCTGCACTATATGGGTGACAAGTGGCCAAATAGCTGCCAAGAGATAGATAGTACAGGTGTCACAATACAACCAACGAGGAGACGTTATGAGCCCTCGATTCGGCACTAAGGCGGTAACTTGGTGTCTTTTGACAGGCCTGTACTGTGTAGGCAGCAAGTGGCCGAAAACCTGCCAAGAGATAGATAGTACAGCTGTCACAATACAACCAACAAGGGGACGTTATGAGCTACCGATTTGGTACTAAGACGGTAACTTGGTGTAAAACTTTCGACAGTTCTGTACTGTGTAGGCAGTAAGTGGCTGAATAGCTGCCAAAAGATAGATAGTACAGCTGTCACAATACAACCAACAAGGGGACGTTATGAGCTGCCGATTTAGTACTAAGGCGGTGTAAAACTTTCGGCAGGCCTGTACTTTGTGGGTAACAATGGGCGAAAAGCTGCCAAGGGATAGATAGTACAGCTGTCACAATACAACCAACAAGGGAACGTTATGAGCTGCCGATTTAGTACTAAGGCGGTGTAAAACTTTCGGCAGGCCTGTACTGTGTGGGTAACAATGGGCGAAAAGCTGCCAAGGGATAGATAGTACAGCTGTCACAATACAACTAACAAGGGGACGTTATGAGCTGCCGAATCGGTACTTAGGTGGTAACTTGGTGTAAAACTTTCGACAGGTCTGTACCACTGTGGATGTTACAGCATAAAGTGAACCGAACAGCCAATGTAAACAAAACCAGCGTAAGCCGAAAGCCGATTTTTGACTTACCTGTTCATTTTAACATGTGATGATGTATTGGTTCATCAATCGGATACATAAATGATTCTATTGAAATAGTTAACTGCATCTGATACACTGTTTAAACAATGAAACAAATTGAAGAAGCGCAAGTGCTCACCTGTGATTCTGACGTCGCTGGGAGTGTAATATCTTTACTGTAGTGTATGCAGAAATATCATTGATAATTTGTTTCAATGTGACGTATTGTCCCAACAATATTTTATTTATAACCAGACATCACCAGCTGTATGCGAAGTTGCAGATAGTTTATCGATATACAAAGGGGTTTGTTGAGCATGCCACGCCTACACTGACACGGGTATTCGAGTTTCATGTATCCGAATAAATTATATTGTTATCTGAGATGTTTGAATCCAGCCCCCTTAAATTATGTTTGCAAAAATGCATGTTGCCAACTTTTCCTAAAATGCAGCATGAAGTAACATTTTCTGAAACTGTTTCTAGTCCAGAAGGACCCCCCTGACTTTTATTTCTAAAGTTCGAGTGTTTGATGAAAAAATCATTCAAAGTAATTTAACTGCATCTATCATCGACTATTCAATCCTTATCGCTAGCTGTTCCTTTATAAATAAAAATTAACAGAATTCATATTTTATTTCATCTCCTTATTTAAGGGACAAGTAGTTGTAAATGTAAGAACGTCAAAAATATAATAGTATAGATCTGTCAAACGTTTAACACTAAGCTAACGAATAAGTGCCGAATTGACAGTCTACCTCGGCCCCTCCTCACCAATATCTCGGCAGCTGCTGCTGTAAACGTATTTAATTTCGCGTGTATTTATTTTCGCGGTATAAAAAATTTAGACATATCCACGTAGTTAAATTTTCGCGTTTTTGAAATATGCACTAATATACAATAAGTAAAATATAATTTTCGCTTGGTATCTATCTTCCGGCACCTTTTTGGCCTAAGGCTATCCGTATCACAGTCACTTGATGGCTCTTTTTCGTTAGCTTGGTGTTATCCTTTTGACAGGTTTGTACTATATGATTAATGAACATTTTGATTATTTACTTCCCCTTGTCTTTGTATAACATATGATATACAGGATGACCGAGCTGTATTCTGGTTTACAAGAACTTGAAGATAGATTGAATAACTCCGTAAACGAAGAAAATACGAGTAAATTACAAACAGGAAGTTTGTACCAACAAGGGTAAATAGACAGGAAATCCAAATAACAGACCTATCGCATAGCAGACATTGAAAGCGTTTAAAACTAGAATCCAAAGCATTGAGCAAGTCACCATACCATGGCTACCATTACACACGTGGCGGGTGTACCTAGCTAAACAGAATGTGCTTACCCTTCTGGAGCACCCGGTCTCATTTCCCTGGTGGAAGTTCACATATTTACCCTAATTTATCAGTTTCAAAGTTTAAACTTTGTTTCTGGATTGTGTTTCGGACATGGATTAGTATGTTTGTTTTTGATTGGCATAAGCACTTTCAAACGAAAAGATAAATAAAAAAGTTAATAAAAAGTGTAATAAATTAGTAATAAAAGAAAACACCAGAACTTGTTATTTTACATGTTCAAATTTAAAATCATGTTGTACAGATTAATATATTTACATATTAATAACTGTAAAATATATATGATCAAATCCTATAAAATACTTAGAATTGGCTTAAGCAATGGCCATCTCTAATTCTCCATTAAAACAAAAAATTGTAAGTCTAATTTCAAATCTTAGTAATATTTGATATATGTATACGTTAAATATCAAACTGGTTTAATTCGATTGGTGAATTTATTGTATGATAAGATTGCATATTGATAAAAACAAGTGCTTTCAATTTGATCTAACTACTGATATCTCAGAAGCCGAAAACCCCAAAGAAACTCATCAACATCTTTACTCCACTGAATCTAATTTCCTTTTAATTGCAAGCACCAAACAGGAAACCACGATTGCCATATTTATATTTAAAAGCTTAAGACACAGCAGGGGGTCTAGAATCTAATTAATATTTTCTGTAAATCGTTTAATACTTAAGAGAGCTATTATTAGTTTTGCAGGCCGCAATTAAGTAAAATTTGTTGTCTAATTTACGATCTCAATCTGCACTGAATGTTTCTAGAAGTTGCGTATACAGGACAGACCTGTCGAAAGTTTAACACCGAGCTAACAAAAAAATTCAAAACTTGACCGCCAAACGACCGAAAAAGTTTCTAGAAAGCTGTCAAGTGATAGATAGCTTCTGTCCAAAAACTGTCTAGAAAAAGCTATCCTGGGACAAAAATGATCTTTCAATTTTGCGCCAATTCGTTTTCTTAGTATTAATTTTTCGACATATTTGTACTATACCTTTGAAGATTCAAATTGCTTTTTTAATCACAGATGACTGAGGATAGGTACAAGTTTCTCTTAAAAGAAACATAACATCAAAATAAAATAGTAGATTTGTTTATTTTATTTAAGATGTAATCATCTATTCACATAATCATTTGCACTTTGATGCAGTGCCAAAATATAACCTGCTACGATCATGTGGTGTTTGAATATTGGCTTAGCTTTTTCGAATTTTGAGTCTGCTTCTTATTGATTCTCTTTAATTTTAGAATTCGCGAATTTAATATTGGTTTGGCTTTGTCGAGTACGTAGTCTGATTTGATAAAAGATTTTCGTGATTTGAGAATTCGCGAATTAAAATTGATTTTCCTATGTCGAGCACGCAGTCTGATTTTGTTATTGATTTTTCACGATTTGAAAATACTCGACTTGTATATTGGTTTTGGCTTTGAGGAACATGGAATTTGCTTAGTTAATGACTTTCTTTGATTTGAAAATTGAATATTCCTTTCAAATATAGGTATTTATTGATAACACTTTGTACAGTGTTTCGTGGCGTATAAAATAAGAAAGGGGTTGCGTTTAAAATTTTCACCTTTCCTTTTACAAGGATGTAGCAAGTTAATTTTGATTGATAACGATGGATTAAATATAACACTTAAGGTCAGTCGAAACAGTTACACTTCTTTGACCCAAATACTAATATAATAAAAGAGTTCCACGATCTTTGATCATTTATAAGATTGTATGCAGACAATATTACAGCACAGACCTGTCAAAAGTTTAAAATCAAGCTAACGTATCGGCAGCTCATTTCGGCTCATCGTTAGCTATATCTCGACAACTTTTCAGCAGACCGTATCTATCTCTTAAAAGCATTTCGGACACTAGGTAATCATATTTCGACCAATCGACAGCTGGGCTTCGTCTTTTTTGTAAAGCTCAGTGTTCGACAGGTTTGCACTGTAGTTTTATTTAATTAAATTGAATGAATACCACAGCCGAAAAATCTTTTTTCAAAGAAAAAATCTGCAAGTATTGTTTCTGTAAGTAGTTCAAGTATAACGAGTGGCTTTAATGACGATAGACATATTCAATCAATTTTCGTACCGTGATTTTATACGCTATTTGATCGTGTCTAGACGAAGAATTCATTGATCACTTTTCTACCGTTCTGGTCCATTTCATCTAGTCTAATAATCATATATCACGGCAATCATGAAACTAGACTAACACGTTCAAGTACTAGTACATCAGTGTGTAGTACCATTTCTTTTAACATATCTTCTGGAAGAACCTGCGTCATAGAATTCATTAAAATATATAAGGTTTTCATTATGGAACCCGTAAGGTGGCATATGAAAAAAGTGTTTCGTATTTTCGAAATTCTTTTTCGTATGTTCGAAATAAATAGTTACTTCAAATTTTTTAAATACCTTTTAGTATTTTCGAAATACTATTTCGGATATTCGAAATAGTTATTTCGTTTATTAGCAATAGCTATTTGGGTTTCTCGCAATGGTTATTTCGAAAATTAAAAATACTATATCGCATATTCGCAACAGTTTCTTCGCATATTCGCAATATTAATTTCGTAAATTAGCAATAACTATTCCGTTTATTAGCAATATTGTAAATTCGAAATAACTATTGCCAATGAACGAAAAAACTATTACGAATATTCGGAAAAAACATTGCGAAATAGTATTTCGAAAATACGAAATAACTTTTGCCACTATTCGAAAATAACTATTGCGAAATTACGTGATAACCTTTTTCACGTATGTCACCTTACGGGCTCCGTAATATACACACAAGTTGCTCAAATGCTGGCAACATTTACCAACCATACGTCATCAGACTATCTAAAATGACTGATGCTTTCATTAGGATTATGATGTATGTCTTATATTTCATGGTTCACTAATGATATAAGGAATAGCAAACATGTCGATACTTAAAGGTCTCTCTACTCTTATTTAATAATTACGTATAACTTAACAGCGTAGTTTATCTCATCTCAAGATATACTTCAAAATCGGTTTCGCAAATTACGCTTTTTGAACTTTGAAACCTTGTATTTGATTAAATAAAAAATGGCATCATAATTTTGGTCCAAGCACTACTGATGCGGAATTGTATTCCAAAACAACAGTCTTCTGCTTTACGCTTAAAACTGGTATAAAATGTAAATTAGATAAACACGTAAATTTTAAATTTTCACCAGGGAAGTGAAAACAGGCGCTACATAAGGGTAAGCACTCCCTTTTTAAACTTGCCACACCCTTCACGTGTGTAAACAAAATGGAGAAAGGAAGGAACATGGGACTAAGGGACGTTAATTTTTTGCGGATAATATTTGTTACAGGAAATTGACAGGAAGCAAGAAGGCACACAACTTCCATTCCAACTCATAGGACGCAAAAACTACATCCGCAGTTCCAATGACGTTAAATAAGAAGGCATATGGTCTCCGTTTTAACATACAGGAAGCAAAAAGACACACAACTTCCATTCGAACTGAAAGGTAGCAAGAGAAAAACCTTCAGTGTCAATGACAAGAACAGAAAGAAAACATACCCCCACTCGTTTCACAATTTTGGCTGAAGGAATTTTATTCCGAAAAGACCGCCTAGTGCTGTGATTATCAATGGTATAATATGTAATTGCAAGCAACAGGATATAAAAAGTTACCAAACCTCTGACTAAAATCTATGGAAGTAAATGGCTAATTCGAATTACATGACCAACCCAGTATCATTCCGTAAATAGCCGCACGCGCAAAAATACTGGGTCAGTGAGGCTTATACCGGGTGGGTTAGAGTAACGTCCCCTGTCTCTAACGTAAACGTTAATATTGTAAGCGTTTGTCACCAGAGTATGACTAACTATAGACGCCTCACTCGGTATCTTTTCTACTGACCCTGTATCATTCCGTACCGGACACTTACAAACCATGTAACTTATAATACACGAATTCCGTCCAAACTGACAGGAAGCAAGAATATATAAAATTCCCGTTCCCACTGACGGGAAACAAATAGACACACAACTTCCGTTGCATCTGACAGGAACCTGAAAAGAACAGAGCATTCATCCCCTCTGGCAATATTACAAATAACTTCCGTTCCAATTGATCATAAAAGAAAGCAAGAAAACAAGATAACTTCCGTTGCATGCAACAGGAAACAACATGGCTTCCGCTCCAAACGACAGATAATAAAGAAAATAAACTTCTGTTGCACTTGACCTTGAACTTCAGAGTTTCAAAATTATTTAAACTATTTCATATAATATTCAAAAGTACTTCAAAAGCACTTGTTGTTTTCCATTGGGAAGCATTATTTATTTAATAAAATAAAACTGGATGTTGCAATCATGAAAATCATAAATAAGACATGTCAGCAGTCTATTGTTAGAATTTTATGTCTACAAATAATTGATAGCTCAATAAATCACTTTAAATTGGTACAAAAATTGTCAAAGTTGATTATGTAATCACAAAACGGTAAATCAGTGGTATGATGTACGGATTTCTCTGGGTAGTTCCGTCATTAAATGGCCGATTTTATCATTAATTGAATTAATTTACGAATTTTTCTAACCATCCAAACACCGAAAACGCCAAAAGCAAAGTACTCTATCATTTCTTCACCCACGTGGTCCCTATTATCTGAAAACTGAATGTTTTTCACCCACGCGAACAACTTGATAATGTCTAGTTCATGGAGGCAAATTTGAATTAAATTGGGAAAAATCAATTCCATTACATAATAGTGTTGTAGGTTTTCACATTCAGTAATTACCGAAACCAGATATTTAATCTGGGTTTATTGATTCTAATTTTGAGGATAAAGTCCAGATGAAAAATTAATATTTATTTAGATGAAAATAAATCTATATTAATATTGTTATATCATATTATATCAGGTTAGGGAAATTAATATTGCTGTGTTGAACTTAGTGGCAGGCAAGCAAGTGACTAACATTTTTTGTCGTTTACATGTACTTACATTTAACAAGTAGTTATTTCTTTGATCAAAAACGGGGTTTACGACCCAGTGAAGATAATTTCATTTTTATAGAGACATCATTAGCTGAAGATGAAGTGTCATTGCATTGCACCTTTTGTAATGTGCAGGGAGGGTTCATTAACATCCAATGCCTGCCGTGACAATGGCCGTCGGAATTTAAAGTCTCTACCAAAGTGTTTGTCGAAAGAACAGGCACTACATATTTCAAAGTCTTGGCTAGATCCCAACCAGGGCCCTATCTCCAACATAGAAGGCGAACACTCGATCAGCTAAACTGATAGTAGTGTTTTTACTAGTTATTTAAGTTAAAATATACTATCAAAAAGTGAACAAATTCGCTTTGCAAGATACATGTATACCAAATACTAAATCCATTGGTCGCTTACTCTCTTCTTGTGACCTTTGCAATTGGTAGTGGGATATTGAAATCCAACCGAATGAATTTTAGTCAGGTTTTTCTACATTCAGGGCCAGGGTTTATTAGAACCCTCTCCTTTAGTGCGTTGGTCACGGGTTTAAACCTCGGTCGGAACAATTTTTCCTCCTGTTATAGTTATGTATGGATCTGCAAAACGAGGAAATCTATTTCCTAATTCTATCAAGCAGAAATATATTACACAAGTGGTAGGTGTAGCTAGCTAAACAGGAGGTGCTTACCCTTCCGGAGCACCCGGCCTCACTTCCCTGGTGGAAGTTCACGTGTATAACCTAACTTCTCAGTTCCATAGTTTTTACTTTGCTTCTGGATTGTGATTCGGATATGGATTAGTATGTTTGTTTTTGATTTTAACTTTAAAAAAATCCATATGGGAAAAAACACTATGCTATTCAAAACTAAAGATCTTTCAGTAAGACTGAATGATTGTGACGCAAAATATATTAAAAACTATACTTATGGAGCATTTAATCGATTTTGATTACTATGATATATGCAATTTACAAAGATTCTTAGATTTAAACGGAAAATCATTAGATTAGAAGTCAATGTGCACCAATGATTGAAAAAATGAAGTTTTGTACGATTTATGCTAAGTCACGTCGTATTTCAAGAAAATAATTGGACATATCTTATTTCCTATTGATATTTACTTAACTTAAATTTATCTGCCTTTGTATTTCAGATGTAGATTGTCGCTAATTATTGCAGCAATAAATTCAAGAAGATGTATTGTTATATATTCAGATGATTATGACATTATCGTTTTCATTCAAGGATAGAAAGTCTGCCATTTTCTATCATTTTTCGCCTGACGCTCCATATTTGTGAATATCGTTTTCGTAACGTTTTGTTACATCGAGTTGTTATTATTACAAATAAGTCGTTAACTCATAAAATTGCATGCCCAGGCTTACAAAGCCCCTGTAAAAAGATCATTATGATATTGTTGATAAATCTATGCATGATGTGTCTGTATCAAGAATTATCCTGGATGTACAGTACAGATCTGTCGAAAGTTTAACAATGAGCTACCGAAAGAAGTCGAAGCTCGGTCCTGAAATATGGATAGCTCGTGAACAGATATATAGCACCTCTCGAAAAGCTGTCAATATATAACCAACGAGGAGTGAGTGAATAATGGTGTTTAACGTCCCAGTCAAGAATATTTCACTTATATTGAGACGTCGCCAGCTATAGGCGAAAGTGCAGAAATTTTGCCTGTGCGTTGCGCTTATGGCATTATACAGCAGGGTTCTTTATCGTGCCAAGCCCACCGTGACACGGGACCTCGTTTATTTTAAGTTCCCATCCGAAAGAACCGTGACTTTCTTTTCGTAATGCCGAGTGCTTGGCGAAAGAACAGTCACTACCCACTTTCAAGTCTTGGGTCAGACCCGGCCGGGGTTCGAACCCACGACCTCCCACTTACGGAGCGAGCACTCTACCAACTGAGCTACCGCAGTGGTCCTATATATAACCAACGAGGTCGAGATGAGCTTCCGATTCGGCTTTTATTCTTTATTTTGTTTTCACTTCCCTTGTGAAAGTTATGTCTTTTATTGTTATTTATCATTTTTCAAGGTTTTTTGGGATTTAATTTGAACATAAACAATAATGTTTATGTTTAATTTACTTAAGCTTGTTTCTTCCAATAAAGATGTCAATAGGCGAACCTTAGTGCAGCATTTAAATCCTTGACATGACAGACTTGATGAACGCGATGAACATCTAAATGATATAATTAATTATATTTTTTATACATTTGTTGCGGTCTGATTGGGTAAATTAGGTTAAGGAATCAGTCGTGAATGCGTATTGGTCGGATTTATTAAAACATTTTTTTCAACTTTCCGAGAAACTGTGTTTTTGACAGTGAATTATATATCATAAATATATATTATTTTCTAAGGTGAAATTATATATCATACCAGTCTTAATTTTACAGCACTAGACATCCGTTTCTGAATACGATTCCTCATAAGTAGTGCTTGGACTAAAATAATGAAATTTCAAGATGTAGAAAAACTATTAATGAAATATTTAAAACTTTATAATAAGACAATTATCAATAACTTCTTGGCATGAAAATTTTCCATTTTTCTTCAATTTTAATTGTTTATTTGAAGACTTTAATTTTGTCGGAGGCAGAATAGTCTAAATCGTTTAATCTACAAAGCACAATGCCTTAGACTGCTAAGGTACGACTCAAACTTTGACAAAACTTAGTTCGAGAACGTTTGTCATTTCGCTTACCAAATGCTAGTGGTTTCTTCACAATCTAAGAACCGGCAGCCTCAATATCAATGAAAGAATCTTGATTGGGGCATACAACCTTACTCAATTACTACTCTCCAGTCTCTGAAATCTTTGATCATGGCAAGCAAGAAGGCACAGAACTTCCATTCGAACTGAGTGGAAGCAAAACAATTTAATACAACTGCAGTTCCAATGACATGAAACAAGAAGACAATTGGCATCCGTTTTGATTTACAGGAAGCAAAATGACAAACAACCAACGTTCCAACTGACAGGAAGCAAGAAAAAAGAACTTCAGTTCCAATGACAGGAATAGGAAGAAAACATACTCTCACTGGTTTTACAATTTTTTGTCCCAGAACTTTTATTCCGAAACGACCGTCTAATGCTGTTAAATTAGTTCGAGAACGTTCGTTTGTCATTTCGCTTCCTAAAGGTCAGTAGGCACCATCTATTCATGGCTGCATAGATGTGTCATATACCTTTTTTTAATTTAGTCATAAAATACATTCAAAAAATGGTATATTGTATTGCCATATACAATTTATTTTTTGAATGTAGTTTATGATTGAATTCAAAAATTGGTATATGAAAGATGCACTCGTCCAGCAAAACCTTGTAAGTTTGAATGGCACTTATCGTAATCCCATGCTTCTCAAATCACGTTTCGGACAAATGACTTTTCTCTTTAAAACGATGCTATACATTTTACACATGTAGCAACTTGAAGAAATAGTTCAAGTTTTTTCGTCACATTTTGAGTACGTGAACAAACATAATCTATTATATCAATGATACGCTTAACATTGACAGAACCCGAGTCAACAGACCACAGAGAGGGTGTTCCGAATGGTTGGAAAATGGGAAAAGGTTAAGAAAATATGCCAATCATAAGGTGTGAAGTTCCTTAAAAGATGATTAAATTCAGAGTATGTTTACAGGGTTTAAATATTTGATTGACAATTCGTGTGAGCCTATATTAAAATTAAACAGATCGATAGATTGTTGAGAAATATTTTGTGTATCGGTTGGACTTATTCAAATAATATATCTAAACCATTTGAACCTTGGTATATCTGGCATGTTACAAAAACAAAAATATTAAAAAAATACAAAATATCTAGTGATGAACAAGGATTCTGGTTATTTTGCTAAGCATTATGTGGATTCCAAACAAAAATATACTGAAGATACATACCATCAACTAAATCTTGAAGTTTGTGATAAATAACATATTTTTTTGTGTTTGGTAATTTAATTTTCCAGCAAACAATCGGTATACCAATGGGTATTATTGCTTGCTGATTTGTTTCTTTATTCTTATGAAGCGGAATTTATGCAGAACCTTGTTAAATCTGGAGAAAAGACTATCGACAAATCATTCAACTCTAAATACAGATATATGGTTGACGTTCTATCTCTTAACAATCCTAAATTTGGAGACCATGTGATTGCTATCTATCCTAGTGATCTTGAGATAACAAACACGACTGATTCTCTATGTTTTGCTTCATATTTAGACTTATACCTAAATTATGACGACCATGAAAGGCTACTTTTGAAACTGTATGACAAACGTGATAATGTGAATTTTTCTATTATCAACTTTCCTTTTCTCTGCAGCAATATACCCGTTTCTCCTGCTTATGGTGTATTGGTTTCCTGAATAATACAGTATGGTAGAGCTTGATCCTATTATGGGAACTTTGTACAACGAAACAGTCTGCTTGCAAATACATTGTTGAGGCAGGAATATTGCGAACCTAGGCTTTCAAGGCCCTTAAAAAGTTGTATGACCGTTATCACAGTCTATTGTTGATAAGTTTGATGTCTCTGTGTCCAGGTTTGCCCTGGGTATATTTGAAACTCCCTAGTTCCATGTTCCTTTCACACATTTTTAATTATACACGTGACGGGTGTAGCTAGCTAAACAGATGTTTACCCTTCCAGATCATTCGGCCTTACTTCCTTCCCTGATTGAAGTTCACGTGTCTAACCTCACTTGTAAGTTTTTACTTTGCTTCTTGATTGTCATTCGGACATGGATTAGTATGTTTATTTTTTTTTATTAATCGTCATCATTTTTTTAAGTCTTATTTTGTCGTTATATAGGACTTTGGATATGGTTAAAATAATTCAAAGGTAAAAGGAGATACGCAGTGTTTGTATTTGTACGGGTACAGAGGAACATAATGTTACTGAAAATGATCACAATCATACAACGGGAAAAGTAATTTTGAGTACATTTATTTGAAATTCAAATGTCATAAATATCTGGTGATTCAAAGCTTCGTTGGTTTAACAATGCAGTTGTTTAGCAAGAATACTGATCTTGCGTATTGAGAAGAATATGTTCAAATGTTACTTCATACAATTTGCTGATATAAAAAGTGAATTTAAGTCGATACCTTACGATTTCGACAAATTTTTGATTTCACTTTCCCTCTACGATTTTTTGTTAAGCTAACGGGGTTTTAAACAACTATAGGCTCTTAAAGACATCATTTAAACGTTGGTCAAAACAAATATTTAATATGCTTAAAAGAAGTGTTATTTGAGAATAAGCGAAGTAGGGCAGTGCGGTATTTAATTTCACTTACATATCCCAATTTCCTATCCATTTTGGGCAAACTAACGGAACTTTGAACACCGGGGATTTACACGTCGGACCATACAATTTAACTTATGCTTTAAAGAAGTGCTGATTGAGAATAAGCGAAGTAAGACAGAGCGGTATTTAATTTCACTTACTTTTTCTAATTTTACTAACCGTTTTAGGTGAGCTACTAGACTTTTGAACACCGGGGCTCTTAAAGACATCATTTAAACATCGGACTATACAATTTAACTTATGCTTTAAAGAAGTGCTGATTGAGAAATTTCACTTACTTTTTCTAATTTTACTAACCGTTTTAGGGCAGCTTATAGACTTTTGAACACCGGGGCTCTTAAAGACATCATTTAAACATCGGACTATTCAATTTAACTTATGCTTTAAAAGAAGTGCTGATTGAGAATAAGCGAAGTAAGACAGAGCGGTATTTAATTTCACTTACTTTTTCTAATTTTACTAACCGTTTTAGGTCAGCTAATAGACTTTTGAACACCGGGGCTCTTAAAGACATCATTTAAACATCGGACTATACAATTTAACTTATGCTTTTAAAAAAGTGCTGATTGACAATACGTGAAGTAGGACAGCGAGGTATTTAATAATTAAACAAGAAACTTATACGGTAATTTATAACTTTAGAAAAAAGTTACAGTTAAAAATAAATACATATAACGAATCACAATGTTATGTGTGTTAGATTTTAAATAATTTGTCACAGTAGATAACAGTAAGACTAGGTATATTTGGAATCACACTTTACCTTCCTAAGTATAAGTTAAAGAAGTATCCCTCTTCAAATAGTTTCTTATCAAATTCTATTTTACTCTTTTAAGTCCTCTACAATTAACTATCAAACCATTCGCTATTTCATGTCCACTTATAATATCAAATAAATGAAATTAAGTAATGCTGCAAGGATGATGAAAAGAATACATTGAGTAGGAACACAACACGTGGGTAGTAGTACTCGTTTTCTAGTGTTTTTCCTGTTCTCACTTAAGTGTAATCATTTAAATCGGAATTACTTATATAATATCGTATCTATCTGTCTAGCAAATTAAGCGGCGTATGGACTTGGATAATCATAATATACCAGCAGACTAGAAAATTAAGATCATGGACTTTTAAGATTGATATGAACAATAATTATTTTAAGTTTCACCGCCGACTGCAATTATTCCGAGGCATCTTGATTTTGTTATATCAGAGGTCTATTATATCGGTATCAACGGACTTTTTTATTTTTAACATAATTAGCCAGATAAACATGTATGTTCCTATTAAAACAAGAAATTTATATCAATTTAAATAATTCATTTATTGATCGTATGGATGACATCTTGTTTACAAGAACAACAGGGCAGAGTTTAGTGTCTTGGTGGACAGCATATTAACAGGATTTAGACTTTACAGCAGGGTGCGTTGTAAGTTTGTACGAGTTGACACCGCGCCGTTTAGAAGAAGACACTTGTTGTCCCGACTTTAAGGTCAACGATTGTAATTTATTGTAATTGAAGAAAAATCATGTTATTAATTCTACAACACTATAAATAACGAAACCTTTCTGTGTATCTTATTAAGTATCATAATGATCATGTGTGACATGTAAACATATGTGATATGTGATATATGAACATATGAAATTCATGAATATATGTGTAACACATTTGTAATATGTGTAAATATGTTTTAATCTGATTCATAGTTAAGCTAAATTGTTGCCAACGGCTGAAATTATTTGGAAGTAGCTATCTGCATGCCGGAATTTGGAACGTCTAATTCTAATGGAAAAAGCACATACGAATGGATTTATATGGTATTTGTGACCAGACCAAAAGACCCGGACTTTCCCGGGGATCTGACGGATTTTCAAGAAAACATGCGGCTTACTGTTGATTTTTTTATTGTTATTGTTTTCATCACCACGTATTCAGTTGTTGAAGTGTTTTCAAGAAGAGGAAAATCGAGGTAGGTGCTATAATTATTATTGTTTAATTTTGAATGCAAAAATTCAAATCTTACGTATAAGTTTTAAGCATGTTCTTATTGGAAGGAACGGATGATTTTATTTTCTGCAAACAAATCCGCAACTTGGTAATATTTGTAAAATTACAATTTATACAACATGAGTATAACGATGCCAGAAACAGTTTTTCTAGATTCTTGGATTTCAACAATTTTGAAAATTATTAGTCGTCAACGTCCAGAATTTTTTTTTTGAAAAAAGTATCTTTTCCCAAAATTGAAAAAATCCTTATCTTTTTAAAAAGAAAATATCATCATAAAATAGTAGTCAATTGCGATTTTGGCTACCAAGAATGAAAAAAAATACGTTTCGATCAGTCGCGTTTTAAAAGAAAGACTGGAGAATTTCGAATATGACAGGAAGTATTTGAATCATTTTTTTCATTATTATCGTGACAATTTCTTTTAAAATGGATAAGATTAAATACTGTTGAAAAACATGCATTATGTATCCAACACTTTTATAAGACTGTTAAGTGTAATTGGTCGTGGATACCAAAAACCGTCTTACCGACTTTTTTCCTCTGTGAAATGCATAGTACATATGTATTTTATTGTTCTATTTGTCTCTCTTCATCTTTCTGTTGTCACCAGCTATGTAAAATATATTTGTGGCCAAAAACCATCTGTATGCTTATTGCAATAAAGATACTGCATTACATAACAAAGGAATCATATAAAGTAAAATTTCAATGCACGGCAAATTCACCGAGCTACATGTATATAACATCTCCTTGTCAGCAAGTGTTACGGTTTCTAGTGATTTTGAAACAAATGGTGCATTGCATTTCAAATTGCAGAGGAATATCGTAATAATGGCAGGCAAAATACATTTTCCTTAATTATTGATAACTAAAGCTTAATAGTACATGTAATATCATAACTTTATTTTTGATAACTTTGGTAGCCATGATGTGCTGTTTTTAATGCAAATAATTATTGTCATGTGCTATTTCTGATTTCATTATTTTGAGAAAAAAATCGAAAACAGCACATGACATAGACATGATAAAGCATGGATTGTATAAATCGAATAAGGACCCACTTTTTGAGTTTTTATCAAATCTATCATTTTACAGTTATCTTTAAGGTATTGTATAGGGTATAGAACAACATATATATGTATACTCCTAATTTATTCATTCTTTAACACGTTTATAGAAAAAACACGTTTTAAGAAATTGGAAAAAAATTCTAAAATTTTAATATCTCCTGAAAAAGTCTAAAGAACGGAATGAAGTCGTTTTGAACATTTTTGAGAAAAAAATCATCAAATCATTTTCATATAGAATTTAATGGAGATGTTATAAGAGGAAGTCTTACCAAATGAATTCAATAACGAATAATCTCTCATTGCATTCAAATTCGATACTTTGTTAGCGAAGTGGCGTGTCAAATACTTCAAATACATACGTCGTATATTCTGTTTAGTCACTTTTGAGAAATTGGGTTAGACTTCTCAACACATCACAGTTTTATCATATTTCTCAACACATTGGGCATTTATTATTTAAAATTTTCACCATTGTTTTCTTTCATCTTTTCACTACCACTCAATTACTATCATTGTGTCAATATTGTTGTTGAGATTGTGTCAATATTTTTGTTGAGCCTCTTTGGCATCTTCAATTCGTCTGGAGTTTGTAGTACAGACCTGTCGCAAGTTCAACACAGCGCTAACAAAATCGTGTCGAATCGACAGCTCATCTTACCCTCTCGTTAACTATATCTCGACAGCTATGGGCAGCTGCTATCGATATATCTCCAACGTTTTGGTAACAATCCATTCCTATTTCATCCACTCGATAGCGGAGCTTCGTTCGACCTTTTTTTCGTTAGCTTAGTTAGCTCAGTGTTAAACTTTCGACAGGTCTGTACTATAGATGTTTGATGTACCTCTATTAGACACCTCTGTTAAGTTGAGATAGTACTTTAAGGGTGTAATTGACCTTTATTAAAGTGAGAGAGTGGTCTCAAGAGAGTCTGTATATATAGTATATGAGTTATTAGTCATTTCAAACAATTTTAAACACTGCTTCACAGATGAACAAAGGCAATTTATCTTTTGATTTTTGATTTATAACAAATGCTATATTAACCATATACAGACAGTCAGTCCTTTTATGACACGGATTTCGGACACATATACAAGTATGATGTTAAAGTATAAACAGAAATGAATTACACTCAGTTATTTGTCTCTAAAAAATGTATTACTGAAAATATTTTATTTTTTCATGACAAAATATATTTACAATCAATCGGCCTAATATGCACTTTAGGTTTCGATAATGTATAGTATGTATATCTATTTACTCCGCCTTTTTTCCCATGTAGGGCATAATGATAGTTCATGACCTTTTTTCATCATATAACCAGTTTATTATGCAAGAAAGACTAATCAACCATGTGCTCTACCCTGTATTAAGGCCAAACCAAATCAAGTTCTGTTTAAATGTTATTTTACCATAATGCATTCTAAAGGAATTTCCGCTATGATTCAGATGGGAAAATGCTTATATGGGTGAGGGAAGTTAGGTATTAGGTATGTATCTGGAATTCATTTTTTGTATTCTCCGAAATATACAGAGATGCATAAGATATGTGCATCTCAAACCTAACATTGGTACTACTTTTTTACCCGTAGTTTAATTGAGCAATGGCTGAAAAAACAATTAGTGATACGCTTATGCTGTAAACAGTTAAAAACAAACATGTATAAATTGCATTCACTTCAAATGCAAGTCATTTTGCAATTTATTTGACAATTGTTGGATCTATGTTACTCTCTCCATAACCTTATACACAGGTGTTTTTTTCCTTTGGCCTCATTTTGGTGTCATCAAGCTGTTGTCCAGTCTGTAAGTCAATCACCTGTGACACCTTTTAAACTTTGAATGAAACTCATAGTAAAAAGGGTTGGGTTTGTCATAAGAGGTGGAGTCAAAAACTTAGATTTTTTCAGCTTGAACATTTTTGACAAAAATTTACACTATACAGAGGCAAAGTCTCAAGCGATAAAAAACTCAAACCATTATGATAAATTAGGCCGAATCTTGTTATATACACAGCCAAATTTCTGTTTCTCATCTTCAACCGGTTTTTGAGAAAAATCCATAAAACTGAGTGTAATCCATTTCTGATTATACTTTAGTAACTTTTAATCGGCTAGAAATAGGAAGTACCCTTTTACTACGTTGTATTTATTATATCGCTTATCCAATTAATAATATTTGAAAATGTGTGATATCAAAACCTCAGATTTGAAATACTTTAATTTGAAACTTCCAATAATGGATAGGGGATGGTTTACAAAGTGAAGTCATACTATCGAATTCATTATAAACTATAGATTCTACTTAGTCATATCACTTATAGTCAAATTGAACTAGCTGTATCCAAATCGAATAAGTGATATATCACTGACTTGTTTATGGATATCAAATAACATTGCCTTCAATGCAACAGTTTAGATTCCATCTGACCAACAGATCCTAGGTTGAGAAAATTATTCGATTCTTTTGCAAAAATCGTTAGTTTTTTCTCCTGCTGCTCCAGTCATCCAACATCTGACCGCATAAATGGAATTCTCAGATGAAGCGTAAAACACTATTAACCTTTGTCCCTACACTCAATATACCATTATATCACATAACCCTCCTGTTTATTGATGGAATAAAACGGTGTAATATTTTTCGTATTACACAGGTACCCATGTTATATCACTTGATTGTGACGTAATCAGTTTTCACGCTTCTGGTTTACGTAGTGGTCGTGCCTAATGACGTCATATGAAAACTGTGTCAGTCTGATGTTTATTTTTAGACTTTTGAAGACTTTCCGATTCTTTGAAAAATAATTTTGATGCATTCGGCAAAATATTATGATTTAACTTACATACTGATTATGTCTTTTTTCTAGGTGATTAATTTACTTTAACTATAACTAAATAGAACTATATTCTTACTTGCGCAGTTAATTTGGAGGTGATTTGTCTGACCTAGATAGAAATCGTCTGTTTCTATATGGCATCAAATAATATGTACATGTCATTATGCCTCGGTATTTTGAGTTACTAGAGTATGTGATATATAGAATCTTAGACTCGTGAGGGTTTAATATGAAATTTATTAAACTCGTTCAATAAAAAAATAATTAATTATTAAACGAGTTTAATAAAATTTCATATTAAATCCCCACTCGTCTAAGATCCTCTATATATTATTGAAGCTAATTTTCAATAATTTTATATGTTCAAATTGTAAACATTCTTACAAACATGAAACATAGTATATTTAGTAACCTGATACCCAAGACAAATTAACGTACTCTTTATACAAGTGTTTTATTTATTATGGTACACAATTGACATATAATAAAGATACTACAAAAATAATGAGATCATACGGAAGGGATGTTTTGGCTTACATGTAAGATGCATGGTTTAATTAATTATAATGTGATGACATGACTATTTTCCCCCAACAAAAACTGTTTGGTCCTAAGACACTGGTAAAATAATGAAATTATACGGAAGTGATGTTTTTGCATATGAGTAAAACTGAATGCAAGGTGCATAATATAATCAATTGTAATTGGATAATGATGCCCCCACCCCAAAAAGAAGAAAAAACCATTTCCATTTCGGTAAAAATTTGGCCCATTAATTGACGAAATTGAATAAGGCCCGAACATAAATTCATTAGTTATAGTAGGATGGCACGTACTCCGAAACGAAAACCTAAGGTCCAATTTTGGACCAAACATTTACCATATGGACTTGGTCAAAACGAAATCAATTTAAAGTTAATTATTGGAGCTTTGGTCAAGGTTTATTTACAAATTCAAGAAGAAGGCGAGTGAAAAATTAATAAAACCTAATATTAATATGTTTTCCGCTTCGTTTGGGGGTTATTACTGTTTCTAATTGAATTGCATAATCCTTTATACCAATAATTAAGAGTTGCATAATTTCTATGTAGGTTCTGCTTATATCATCAGATTCTGATACTATTAGTTTTTTTTTATTTTTGAAGATAATTTAGCTTAGAGTATTTCTTTGATATTTTAATGGCAAGCGTTCAATTAGTTAATTCTACTTAAAATTATAAATCCATCATCATTTACATTAATGTTCTCTATTTCCAGAAACTATTGGCAAACTATGTATAAAACATGTTTTTTACATATTGAAATAGTTTTCCTATTTAGCTTGAAATAAAAGGTACGAATGATTCTGCAAGTTCTACTTGATATTTTGACTAAATTATTATTTACCTCAGTTATTAATTAACTTAATTCGTCAGTTTTCCAAGCTTTTGTTTTTTGGATTGTGATTTGAGCATGAACTGGAATGTTTGTTTTGTATTATAACACATGAAAGCTATAAACGTTACTTATCAATGTCCCAATCACAATCCCAAAACAAAATAAAAACTGAAACTAACGAGTTAGGGTAAACAGATGAACTTCCACCATTGAAGTTAAGGCGGTTGCTCCTGAAGAACAGGGATCTTCTGTGTAGCTAGTTACACTCGCCACATGTGTAAACAAAATTGAGAATGAAAAGAACATTGGCCAAATATATCCAAGGGATCCCTCATTCTTCATACTTATCAACAATACTGTGAAGACGGCCATAAAATTTTTTAGGGTCTTATTCAGTTTAGGCTTGTAATATCCCTGGGTCAACAATCCCTTTGTGAGCAACTTGCTTCTCTGTATGAAGTTGCTGTATTGTAATTGTGAAATAAATTCACCGTAAGCAAGAGAAGCAGGTAGATGTGTACAGACATGGCAATTTGTCATAGAGCTCCAAATGTAGCTTTTCGTGGGCGTCATAATTGAGGTACGAGTATAAGTGTAAATATGAAGCAGAACTTGAATGATCTGGTATCTTTTATTTCAAGCTCACTAGGATAGATCGCTTAGCTATAACCGTGACGCGAGATATTGGACTTAAATCTCTAAAATATTGAGCGAGCTACTGTACGAATGAATAAAAAAATAAGACATGGCAAGATTTTTAAATTACAACTGTCGACATATTCTGGTTATAATGGCGACCAGATGTCCACCGGTCTGGAGAAGTACTTTTGATGGACCAAAACATGCATGAATATGTTATTCGTCAAAATTAATATGTAATTCGATAATTATATTTTTATTGTTATTTTTATGAAATTTATTATAGAAAAATAAATTTTCAGTCATATACCACACAGATGAACTAAACTTCAAGAAAACTAATTTTATTGGTTTCATAAACAATGTAAAAATGACGATGAAGCGTGAAAACTACAAAGTAATACACAACTTCGTTTATCACACACGGAAAAATTATAATGTATATGGAGGCAATGTAATGTTTCTTTAATAGAAGAGCTTACTTCAAGCATTTATAAGTTTTCATAAATAAAAATTTCTATGACGACGGTAATAATTAATGTCTATGTTCTTATTCACTTCCGACCAAGCAATGTTGTTGATAGACGAAAGTTTGAGTCGAAGTTTATCCTAGTTTGAAGTTAACGTGGTAAATAAAAATCTTCATTTGAGTTTTTATCAAGCTCATTTCATACATGTTTAAGCAACAAGGTACCCCACTAAAATGTTTTTGTCATTATCTGATGGCATCATTTGGGACCGGCCAACTGGTATGAAGCCTAATACGTACCAACGAGCACCTTGCAGGTTTACTAGAGTGTTTTTTTTTATTCAAATCTTTTATTTGATAAAGTGAGAGTCGTTTTTAATTTTAAATGTGTATACATGTATTTATGTACCACTGGTTGTATAGTAAGTGCTTGAGTTGCAGCACTCCAAAAGTACTACAAACACAATATTGAAATTTACGCCAATGCTCATCCAAAATCGGGAATCAGTGGTTCTCATATGTCAATTAATTCACTTGTTTGGTTGTATTGTGTCGTGCTCTTTGTTACGCTTGCTGTTGCCAGGCACATGCTTTTTATCTTTGCAATTGTACTACACCATACTATACGAGTATATATATTCTATGCATGTTTCAGTTTTGGGTTTTTTGTTAAAAAAATGAAAAAAAAAAAATGCTGAGCTTGGTCTAACTTAGTCACGATCTTCATAATTGATTCGTTTACAATTTTGAGAAGTACATTGATAGCATTTATATAGTTATGTTACCATTTTGTTTTTTTAAAAAGAAAATTGTGGGCGTTTAATTTTTAGAAAATATCGACTATACTATTATATAAAATATAGGATATTTTTCAATTAGTTATTAATTTTGTATTCATGTGTGTTGTAATTAGTTTACTAAACTATAAATATTAATTCTTTTGGATAGTTATGCAAGTCTTTATAATATTCGAATGCCTAATTTCCAAACCCTCGTGTGAGATATCCACTTCAGAAAATGAAATGAAAAGGCTTAAGTATCATATTGAAATTTTTACTACAAAGTTTATAATAAGACGAGATATGAGACTGAATGAGAGGGCATGCATTTACAAACACAATTGCCCTTTAACGAATTAAACCCTGTTTAACTCACAATACAGGCCTGTCGAAAGTTAAACACTGAGCTAACGAAATAGTATCTAATCGGCAGTCAATCTCGGCTACTTGTTAGTTATATTTCCTGACAGCAATTTGGTAGCTGTCACTTATTTCGCAGAGGCTGTTCGGCCCCGAACTTTCCAACTCTCGGCTTCTAAGCATCGACTCATTTCCGTTAATATAGTGTTAAACTTTCGACAGGCCTGTTCAGTATATTAAGAACCTTAACAATGGGAATTGGTACTCGCTACACGGAGGCTTTACTTAATAAATTTTGTTTAATTTTTCCAGAGACGTTCCAAGGGCATAATTTCATTTTTTCAATTTTTTCAAATAGATGTTTACTTAGTGTTAATAATAAGCATAAATATAGTATATGATCACTATAATATAATTGTATTCAATGTAAATAGTTATATTTTATATACAGTTTCCTTTGGATTGATAATCTTTGGTGTTATAATTCGGGTCTATTATAGTCTATGTTTAATCATTGATAGCTGGTAAATATTACATCTAAAAGTTGAGAAGGCATCATGTCAAAGAAAATGACACGCCCATTAATCGTACCATGATTAAGCATTAATGCATAAATTGAATTTGGCCCCCTGAAAATTGTTTTTTTGGTGTGTGTCTAAAACCAATTTCAAAACAAATGCACGTGAAACATAAGGTGACTGGTTTGTGCTATCATGTGCTAGAAAATAGTGAAATAACCTACAAAACACAAATTAGCCGCATACATGTACTGTCAGAGCCAGTTTGTTTGTGACAGTGAAGTTACGCATTTTTCCATAGAAAATCAAATGAATCTAATAAAAATTGAAAATATTCACTTACTTGTACCTAGTCGTAACAGGAAATCTGCATGGGCATCCACGATTAGTGTAAAATATTTCTGCACAGGGCAAAACGTTGACGCTATGGGGATTTAACATGTTGAAAAATCAGGCAAATGGCGGACCCTGTTGCGCATATGACCTAAACGTCACCAAGGACATCACTTCCGATGTAAACATGGTCATTTTCGCCATGTAAAATCTCCGTAGTGCCAACATTTTTCCTTTCTATAGAAATGCTTTATGGCAATCGCGGATGTTCATACAGATTTTCAGTTACGACAAGGTATAATAATATCAATTTTTTTTTTAGATTTATTTGATTTTCTATAGCAAAAGGCGTCACTTCACTGTCACAAACAGACATGCTCTGACAGTAGGGTAATTTTTTCTTCAAAGTAGTTCCATATTTGATGCTAGTAACATCATCCTCAAAGTACCAAAATCTACAGTGCATTTGTTTTGCTTTACGTCCTACCCCAAGGTTCTGTCAATTATAATTAGACGTTAAATTTTGGAAGGATGGGGGTACCGTGATGGCGACCAGTGTCGGAACATAAAAGACGTGGCCGCCGATACGTCAATTATATGTAATAGGGCTACTCGTAGAAACCAACAATATTCGGCAAGCGAATTGGCAAACTTTCCCACACTAGGAACTGTCTAGAGTGGAATGCGAACCCTCCGAGTGAGAGGTGCTGTGATCTGTGAGGAATACCCAAATGTCTCAGAGTAGAATTGAAGCATCTAAGCGGTAATAGGGTAAGAGACGATGTGATTCGTAAGCATACGCTTTATACCACTCGGCCACGGAGGCTACAAGGAAGAAGAGAACAGAAAACTAATGTACTAAGGCATCCGAGTACAACGACCCTGATTTTTACAGCACTGTAGTATTTTAAATTTCCATTTCTAATCGGTATTAAGAGTGGACAATACATCACATAGATTTATTTTCTGTTGACAATCCACCTATATTGTACTATATTGTAGATACCAAAGTTCTAAAGTCCGTGTGAAAATCCCGTGACTGAATAGCACTCTCTTACGAGTATATATATATATATATATATATGCTCATATCTAGTATTTAAGAACTATTTTAGATTCTGTAAAATATTGCCTCTTTTGGCTATAAATAATTTATTTCAGTTAAAAAGAACAGCTGATCTATTGCTTCAATAAACGTGTATGCTAAGTGGGAGCAAACTTGAGAAATCGCTTCAATATATTTAGATAAACCTTGTTGACTTCATTGGCTGCAATTTTTGTTTTTGTTGGACTTTGTATCATATGTAAGAACGTAAGCGTACTTTTGTTCCGGCTGAGACACCCTTAGTCATAATTGACAGAATGATATTAACATTTTAAAAATTTTCTTTCAAAGTTTAAATGTTCGAAAACACTATTTGGTACTTGCATAAAGTGTCATATATTATATGTAGCTAGTAAGCAATTTCATAAACTGGTTATCATTCAACTCAACATACAGATAAAAAAGATGACGTTCTGTCTCTTAACGATCCTAAATTTGCAGAATGTCAGCTATTCTAGCCTACTGACCTTGAAATAAAATATACGACTGATGATTTAAATTCTGCTTCATATTTAGACCTATATCGTAATTATGACGCCCACGAAAGGCTAAATTATGAAACTGTATGACAAACGTGATGGTTTCAATTTTTCTATTGTTACAAATCCTTCTCCATACAGCAATATACCTGCTTATGGTGTATTTGTTTCCCAATTAATACGCCATGATAGAGCTTGTTCCCAGTATAGGAGCTTTATACAAGGAAGCAAGATTATTATAACAATGAAAACAGTAACAAACAACATTATTCGACAAAATACAAAAAGATGTTTAATACAATGCAATGGTTTATGTTGTAAATATAACTACGTCTCATGAATTATCAGATTGTTAGGATCAGCCAATTTTGCAAAGTTTGATGTACTGCTCATTGTAATGAAATCAACATGACATCCGGGTTATTGATTTTACTTACCTTATTCAAAGTTCCGTGGTTTCCTTTTTCCTTTTTTTTCTTTTGGAAGGGGTGTTTATTTTTTTTATTTTATTTTTTTATGTTGTACTAGTCTGGTTACTTACTGTGAAACGCATTTCTGTACTTTGAACATACCCGTGTTCGACTTAATTTACATTACTTATTGGTAATGGTAGGTTTTATTAAGTTTCAACAGGCCTGTCCCGTGGCTGTACGTATCTCAGCCAATTAGTTGGCAGTCGCGATTCGAAGAGGTCAATGTTAAACTTTCGACAGGTCTTTACTGTAGTGACGACAGAAGAAAATGTATGTTTCGAAAATAAACGAAATGTTAAGTTCTTGATATAATTTATCAGTTTCAAGAATTAAGGATACAGGTCGAAATTAAGTGACACTAACAGTTCAATGAACTTAAGATTTTCAAACTCCCTGGCTGGATGAAACACCTGCATTTTTCATACCTTTAAATATTTGATAAAACTAGTCGTTGTCTTGGCACTTGCGAAATATACACAAATACCCATCTAAATATTTATCCGGGAGACGAAAAAACGTGCAGGTGCGTGCACTAATCACGTGACAGCAAACATATTACGTCAAAACAAACTTTGTTCATTCAGTAATTACTGAAGCAATTAGAAATTAAGTTCCTTAAGGATGTTTCGTTGAAGTACAACAAATATAGTTTTTACATCTTGTATTCGGCTAACAAGATTTTCTCTATGTCTCTCATGAATGCAGGTTGTCTTAAAAACATGTATCGTGTGTGTGTCAAAATTAAGATAAATATTAGGAATGTTTAATTATACGCTCTACCTTCACAGGTTTGTGCTGTGCACAAAAGAATCCAAATCCTTTGACAAATATGGTGGAATTTAGAATTGCTACACCAACACCTTAAATGTATACACTGACGTACAGGACAGTCCTGTCAAAATTTTAACACTTAGCTAACGAATTAGAGGAGAATCGTCAGCTCATCTGAGTCCATCTTTAGTTACGTATATCTCAACACTTGCTATCTGTCGGCAGTTTTCATGACTTTCATCCACTATAGCTAGCTTTGTATTACTCGGCAACAGAATGTCGATTCCGTTTAGCGCATTGTTAAACTTTCGACAGGTCTGTACTTTCATTAATTAAAATAGTGCATAAGTACTGTATCTTAATTTAAAAAATGGTCCAAAGGTTTTGATAACAAAAAGTCGTCATTTCGATAAAATGAGTCAAAAAAGGATATTAACAATACACGATAATATAGTAACGTATGATTTCAAGACTTCAACACTGGTTTACTTTGCAGAGCAATTATTCTTTAAAATAAAAGTTCAGTATTTTGATAAAACAATGGTCGAGTACTGTTGTCGAAAAGGAGGACGTACTATCTTTACATGACGATATAGTCTCCACTGTATATATGAACACTTCCCACAGTTGTATTCTTTTGCAGATTAAGAACTACGATCTGTGACTGATACAGTAAAACAGCTCTCCTGGGTCTCTTATGAAAATCCCTAGGCTTATGGTCGCCATCACAGTATTGTTGATAAGTTTGATGTCTCTGTGTCAAGGATTGTTCTGGATATTTTTGACGTTCAATGTTTTGATTACACAAGTGGCGGGTGTAGCTAGCTAGACAGGAGGTGCTTACCGTTCCGGAGCACCCGGCCTCACTTACCCGGAGGAAGTTCACATGTCTAACTTTGCTTCTGGACTGTGATTCGGACATGGATTAGTATGTTTGTTTTTGATTATGAACCACAATGTCTTTCACTGCCTAGGTTAGAACCACACTTGGGCGGATCCTAGTATGAGAAAATTGTCAGTTTGTTTGCCAAAGGTAGGCGGTTTTCTCCGGGTACACCGGTTTCCACCAAGCCCCTGACAACTATGATACCGACTGACTTGAATTGGGCGTAAAACACAGTTTTCCCACTTTAACCTTAGTCATGATATCATATTTGCCGCAATCACGCCAACAGTTAAACATAGGAAGTGATTCTGGAATAGATAAAACTACTTCGACATTTTCATCGGGACAAGCCAAAAATCACGATAAGCCGTTTATGGCGGTTATTGAATAACGGTTATTGTATTTACGCCCATCCATCTGATCTGCCAAACAATTAACTATTTGTCTGAGGGTCTATCGTACCATTGATATAACTTGACCTATCTTATAAGTACCAACATTACAAGTGTAGGCGGCGTGAAATGAGTTATAGTGACTGAAATACAGGCTTGTCGACAGTTTAACACTGCCTTTCAAAAGTTTATCACTACGCTATAGAATTAGTACCAAGTACTAAAAAGCTAACCTGTTAGCTAAACCTCGACAGCTTTTTGGCAACTGTTATTTGTCTCTTGGCAGCTTTACGGTCCCTAGCTATCAATATCTCGGCTACTCGCAACCGATTTTCGACTCCTTTTTCGTTAGTTAAAAAAGTATTTATATTTAATAAAACAGTCACAAATACATACAATGAAGGATTCCAGAGCAAGAGAAAAACTAAACTCTAATATAAACCAGTCTCCTTGAATATAAACCAGTATGGTAGCTCAATTGGAAAATTGCTTTTTTCCGTATGTGGGAGATCGTGGGTTTGGGCCCCGGCCGGATCTGACCAAGTCTTTAAAATAGGCAGTGACTGTTCTTTTGCCAAACACTCGGCTTTAGAAATGAAAGTCACAGGGTCCTTAGGAAGAGACCTTATTATAAACTGATGCACAGTGTCACGGCAGGATTTGCACGTTAAAGAACCCTCCCTGCATATTGCCCTAAGTACACTGCATGGGTAAAAACTTCTACCACTTCACATTTAGCTGCTGACGTCTCGATATAAGTGAAATATTCAAGCTTGGAACGAAATCCCCCTTCAATATATTAAATGAATATAACATGTTACGATACATAAATCTACACGTGGTTACAGATATCATATAAATAATTACAACAAGTTTTAAATTTTCGACGGGTCTGTTCTTTGACTGATGATAGACTATGATGTCTATCCACTTCAAAATTGAGTAGTCTATAAAATCAAAAAAGAAAACGTAGAAGTATTTGAAGTATGTGTCTCGAGATTAAAATTTCATCAAATAAATGTTTCAATATATTTATTAATGGGGCAACTATCAGCAAAATGTTATAAAATGCGATGGGTAAATAAACGTAATGCCGCAATAATGCCTGATAAATCGCTAGTAAGACAAGCATTTATTAAGTAACAAGAAAGTATGGTGTTCTGTTAGGACCAGAATTGCATTATCGCTCCTTCGCTTTTTCGACATGAACGCGAAGAAGCAAAGTTGCGAAGATACGGTGACAAAGAAACGAAGATGCTATGGCGAAACAGCTATAGTATTTTCGCTCCTTTGCCATCGTATCTTAATTAATTTGCCCCTTTGCCATAGTTTCCTTGCTTCTTCACCATCATGTTTAGCATATTTGTTCATTCGCCAACCAGTTTCACGAAGAAGCGAAATTACGATTTCAAAGGAGCTAAGATGCAGTAGCGAAGCAGTGACAGTACCTTCGCTCTTTTGCCATCACATTTGTTCCTTCGCCAACCTGTTTCGCTTTGAGATCGAAGAAGCGAAGTTGCGAAAATACGATGGCGAAAGAGCGAAGATGCTATGGCGAAGCCGCGTTTCTTCGCAACTTAGCTCCTTTGCCATCGTATCTTTGCTTCTTCACTATCGTGCTTCGCAACTTCGTTCCTTCGCCAACCTGTTTTCGCTTCTTTGTTTCTTCGCATTCAGATGAAAGAAGCGAATTGGAAGATACGATGGAGAAAGAGCTAAGACGCGATGGCGAAGGAGCAATAGTACCTTCCCTGCTTCGTCATCGTATTTTCTCCCCTTTGCCACACTGTTCCCTCGCCAACATGCATTTGCTAACTTAATACAAATTTGGTCCTTACAGAACACCATAAGGCAAAGATATGTTAAATGAATTGCAATTGACAAAATTATTTTAGATAAATTACTTAAGATATACACCCAGCTTTTATCAGTTTGTTTACACTTAAAGACGTAACTTTAATTTACAAGTTTTATGTTCCCCACTTTATGGCGTCATAAAGCGAATAAATTGGATTGAGTTGCTAACAATTGGTGTACAATATCTTGATGGATACAGAAAAGTTTGTTTAAAAATTGGCACAAACTGAATCAAACTATTTAAGAAACATTAAGTATGAAAAAGAAAACTTAGAGATTTAGTAAATGAATACTGCAGATTCACGCCTCATTCAAATATATATGTAAGATTTGGCGATTGTTAAGGGACTGTCTCAAACGCAGTTTTTGCAAATATATATTCAAAGAGTGGGTGAGTGGTTTATTGTTTAAAGCCGCATCAGCATTATTGCAGCTTTACGCGGTTAGAAACAATAGTATCAATAACACAAACTATTTAAATGTTAAACTAAAAATAACAATACATTAAGTTTTAATCAAACTAAAGCTAAATGTGCAGGAATAAATTAATTTGAACCGTCACCGGCCCTCTTTCTGTTTAATTCAAAACCGGGCGCTCTAACAAATGCATGTACTGCTGATAAATGAAAAAAGTATATTTTGGGTCGGTTGAATGTTGTTTTATATCGCATCGGCTATTCGCGACGAGGCAATGTTTTCTTGGTTGAGCTCTAGCAAATGATGGTATTGCTAATATATACAATAGTACATATAAGTTTTGTTGATTGTTGATCTACGTCGTATCTGCGATATTTCAGCTATTCGCCTCTAAGCAAGCTTCAAAATTTAATGGGGGTTAATTAAGATACAATCTTGACAAATTACTACGTTATTGTGTAATCCTTTACTTAATTTCGAAAATAAAATAAAACGCAAAACGGTATTAAGAACACCCCGGGGCTGTGGAAAGCCACGACAAACAAATAAAATTTCCAGTGATTTGTGAAAACCTACGCCGAGACAGAAGGTTCGGAAAGCCACAACTAACCAGACTTGAAAATCAACATTGCTTTATACGTATTTTCGGAAGAAAAAAAATTAAACTCCGCACACTTTTAGAACAACCTCAGGTTTTCCGAAAGCTACAACTAACACACCTTGAAAATCCACACAGTTTTTTCCAGAATACATGTTTTTCGAAGGAAGACAAATAGCCCATTGATTGAAGAGAACCTAAATAGCTGGGCAACCGCAATGAGCAAGATCTTCTTTGGAGACTGAAAGTATTATTGGCGGCTAGGAAACCAGCATATATAATTGGTGTTCGGAAAGAGAGTAAAATTACAAGTGATCCGTCAGAACACCCTGAAGTTGGTTGCGGAAAACCGCAAATAACAAACCTTTAAGACAGTTTTGGAAGGGAACTCAAATTTCAACTGATATTAATAAAACCACCATGAAGTTGTGGGATGCCACAGCTATCAAACCTTGAAAATCAACAAACATTTAGTTGGCTTATTTACCGAAGGAAGGTAAATGGATCATAATTTTGGGCAACCGCAATTCACAAAACGTCAAAACGGGAGATTTAAAGAAAACCAGCATATATTTCACCACATGTAGTTTTACATTAGAGATATGATGGATAATATGACCGCATGCACTTAACTGGTTGAAATTCACGTGTTCAACTTAACTTTTTTATTTCACTTTTGGGATTGTTATTTAAACATTGCGCTGTATGGTTGTGTTTAATTTATACTATATAATGTTTATGCAATGATGTTTTTCTATAAAAACAACTGGTTTATATGACTTTTGAGGTTAGACGCATAAACTTGTATCAAAAACTGCAAATTAGGATGATTTTGTGGTTAACAGTTTCCTTATTACGTAACAAAACACCTGTAAAAACTCACGACAAATGAATATAAATTAGACAATCAATAAATTGCAATAAAATGCAAATAAAAGGTGTGCAACGGGGATAAAAAAGGAAAAAGATATGAAGATTATTAATCACTCTATGAGTGTCTAAAACTTACATTATCATTTATGATAGTGCATTGAGAAAGTGCGAGTGCAAACTCATAATTCAGATCTTAATTCACTACGGTACAGACCTGTCGAAAGTTTAACACTAGGCTCAGGAATTAGTATCAAATCGGTAGCTCATCTCGGATCCTCGTTACTTATATCTGATTTTCGGCAGTACAGACCTGTTCATTTCTGCATTTCGTTACTTATATCTCGGCCCGTAGTGTTTCGGCATCTGCTATCTACAGTACAGACCTGTCTAAAGTTAAACACCAAGTTTACGAATTAATACAAAATCGGCAGCTCAACTCGGTTCCTAGTTAGTTAAATCTCGACCGGCAGCTTTTCGGCAGATACTATCTACAGTGCAGACCTGTTGAAAGTTTAACACATAGCTAAAGAATTACTGTGGTGTCGATTCGCGGATCGTCAGCTCATCTAGACCCTTCATTAGCTAAATTTCGACAGGTTTTCGGGAAATGATATCTGTCTGTCTTTCGGTGCCATTTTCGGCCACTAGCTATCTAGTTTAATCATTATTATTTTGGCAAATGTACGATATAATAATCACAAATACATACGACAAAAGAATTCGGAACAAGAGTGAAACTCTTATATAAAACAGACTCCTTGAATATAACATTGTACAACAAATACAGTCTTTCCGGATAAGACTCAAAACCGAGGTCCCGTGTCTCAATGCACGCTAAAGACACCTCTGTAGAGTAGGCCACCTGTGTCCACTACAGAGGACTGCGAATGAAACATACTGAGCGAGGAGATAAAAAATAAATCAACATGAAGTTACAAATACCATGCAAGTAATAATTATCATATAATCTATATCGCAACCCTCGGCAACTGAGACTTGACTCCTTTTTGTTATCCCAGTGTTAAACTTTCGACAGATCTGTAATGTATAGCCCTACTGATGGAATCATTATCTAGCTATCTATATCTCGCCAGTTCAACAGGGGAGGATTTACTTCTTTTCGTTATCCCAGTGTTAAACTTTCGACAGGTCTGTACTGATGCAACTGTTATCGAGCTATCAATATCTCGACCGTTCGACAGGAGAGCTTTTACTCCTTGTTAGCTCATTGTTAAACTTTTGACAGGTCAGTACTGTATCTACTTATGCAATGATTGTCTACCTATCTACATGTATATTCCGGCTGTTCGACAACTGAGGATTTACTCCTTTTTGTTATCTTAGTGTTAAATTTTCGACAGGTCTGTACTGTATATCTATTGATGCAATTACAGATACCACTCCTATTGTAAATTATTACAAATATATTTTAAATTCAGTAAAATAGAGTTTGCTCCTTAAAATTCCCTACCACATACAGCGAAGAGCCAAAAACACTCCATTTCATAATTTCCGTTTTGGATTGAATAAAAATCACAGTAGGTTTATGATGGTTTTGATTTGATTTATCAATTATGATATTTTATCATTTCTAAATATAAAATTTGTAAAAATTTTAATGTTTGTTTCTTAGATAACATTGTTGTTTCGAAATTGTGATATAATTAGCGATGATGAAAATTGAATGGACAACTGCCAGGTTTCATTATTTATAGAATAATAATGTTTTCAAAATTATTTTTGAAATTTCTGACTCATTACTACTTTTAGACATTTATGCACATGCTTCGCGACCAGTGACCGATATTTTCTGGAAAATAAACTTGTACATGTATTCTCTAAATCGGCAATTTTTCGCGTCATTTAATTTTTCGTGAGATTCGTCCTTTCAAAATATCTGTGTTCTTTTATTTGAACGTCGTAACATGATGGTCAGAATAAATAGACAAAAACTGTGTCAAAAAGATTTTCGCGTTTTGTTACTTTCTCGAATTTACGTGGGAAAAAACCCGCAAAATTCTTTAATTTACAGTATTCAAATGATATATCGCATATCATTGCTGTCGTATTCATGGGCAGACCAAATGATGCAACATTCTTAGTTTGTTGGTTCACTGTTTGGGACAGTAAAGCTTATAGTTGAATCCCGATTAGTCAACACAACTCGGTAACTTGCCTTCAAAACCCAAGGCGTTTCCGACACTGGTTGACTGCAAGTGAGAAAAAGGTTCTTCCTTGTCGCTTATCAATGTTTCTAAATTTTGCTAATTCTCCGGGTTTTCCGTAAAAAAACTGACAAGTCAAAATAAATGAAAGAATCTCGACTGGGGCGTAAACCACCAATAGCCAAGTCCACTTCTAAATGGCCAAATATTCATTAATATTGTTTGACTATTCTGAAGATATTGGGACAGTAAAATATATTTTGTTAAGATTTTAATAGTTACATAGACACAAGTTATACCTGACAGAATACTAAAACGGCTTGCTATAAATTATCTAAAGGTTGTAGAGCTCTCATCATAAGCATGTTGACACTCACGGCGTTTTGAAAGTTAATCAATACAATATTATTTGTTGTAAAGCACAGGCCTGTCGAACGTTTAACATCGAGCTAACAAATAAGTGTCGAATCGGCAGCTTATTTTGGCCCCTTGTGAGCTATATCTTGTCAGCTGCTACTTTCGCTCGGCAGCTTTTCCGACACTCGCTATTCATACATCTGTCATTCTCGACAGTCGGGGTTCAAGTCCTTTTTTCTGCAGCTAAATGTTGAACTTTCGACAGGTCTGTACTGTAAGTTGGAATGCTTTAAAAGATAGACTTGAAGAAATGCAAGGTACGCGTATGCAAATTGAACAGACGCACCATGGTAAAATTTGACCCCGATTTTTGGACTGCAGTTTGATACCCCGGGATACAGAGATATATTGTGATGAGTTAGCTATGTCGATACACAGATGGCTACTTACCTGTCAAAGTTTCATACCTGTCACAGGTACATCCTCACAGTAAGAAATAAACAAGGGATCACAAACTTGTGCATTTTCACTATTTTATTTACTTACGGTATAAAACTCCAAAGCCATAGATACGACGAGTTCCCGGATAATGCGAATGGAATTAATTTTATTTGTTTAAATAAATCCAATGTGGGGTTGAGTGGTGGTTTTATCTTTATGAGACTATCAGTTTAACGTTATTAATAGACTGTTTTGTTTTAATGGACTGTCAGGAATTTATAAAAACCGTTTCATCTGACGTTGATCCCTAGAGTCGTGCGTATGGCAGCGAGTTTCCAGCTGAATGTGTTTTGTGATGCTTATGAAACTATGGTTTTTGTGTTTGCTCTTGGATTAAAATACTCAAAGTCTTCAAATATCCACATTCTTCAAGAATTTCTACCTTTTGTTGAATCTCTTTGTTATGAATAGCCGATTCATAACATCGTTGTACAATTTAATTGTTGCAATACAACTGTACGTACTTTTTATGAGAGTTTGGAGAACCAATAAAAACTTAATACGTTATTATATTACTGTAAACGTATTTAATTCCACGTGTATTTATTTTCTTGGATTTTCGCGGAATAGCAAATTTAGACATGTCCGCGTAGTTAAATTTTCGCGTTTTTTTAAATATGCACTATAACACAATAAGCATTATATAATTTTCGCTTGGTATTAATTTTCGCGCAGAACAAACAACCTCAAAATAAGCGAAAATTAGTACATCGCGAAAATAAATACGTTAACAGAATTATTACGGACTATTCGCCAAGACGACTTAAGGCATAAAAATAAAAATTAATATATATATATATATATTATATATATATATATATATATATATATATATATATATATAGATATATATCAAAACCTCGATCTATCACCACTGTTTGTTCAGATAGGTTTAGGCATTATAAAGGAGTTTAATTTGGTTATAAATTGAGATATGCTTATAAAGAAAAGCATTAAAGAAATGGACTTTTGGACTTTTTTTGCATTACTGTGGCGATACGGAAATTGTCAAAGCTATTGACGACATTATAATAAGGTTTTACTGTTGCGATAAGCAATATGGCAACACTATAGAGAGCATAACATATAGAGGTTTTGTAGTGCCGACAATGAAAACGAAAATTTTACCATCTTAAGTATTTTGTTATCATAAGTAGCACCCGGCCTCACTTCCCTGGTGGAAGTTCACGTGTATAACCTAGTTAACTCGTCAGTTCCAAAGTTTTTACTTTGCTTCTGGATTGTGATTCGGATGGATTAATATGTTTGTTTTTTATAAAAGTACTGATTGAAGAGATGCAGTTACAGAAAATTGTCTATTTTTAAAAAAAATGAATATTATTATTTTTTTTCCCACAAACTTTAGAAATATTTATTTTTTGAACACCCATAAATTGTTTTCTGACGTCTGTCTCAAGACAATACACAGAAGTTCTAATACGCGGACTTTCACTTAAATTTTGCGATACATTTTAATATGAAGGCTTCTTAGAAATAAGATTCTGTTTCTTCCTAGTGAGATAGTATTTATGACTTCCGTATTTAAATGACAAAATTTATTATATTTACAAAAAGTTCCCTCCAAACCGCAACTGGTCATGGGAAATCCCCAACCATGTACATGGTACATCAAATACGAATAGACATTGCCACATCCTGTAAAGGTTCATAAAGATCTTTTAAATAATTTTCACGAAAAGTGGTGGACACATTGTTGGCAACAGTAATGGAATTAATACTGTTTGTCTGTTTGAAACACCAACTGCATTTACGTTTAAACGAACTGCTTTTGACAAACCTTTTACGTGTATACATAAAGTTTTACTAATAGTTTTAAACATTTTATGCAATTTACCCATTTTTGAGTGCGGTTAATCTAAGTTTTACACCTCGAAGTTATTAAATTGATCAACCGATAATATTACTATATTTAACAGATTTTTGACTTGATCAAAAACAAACATAATAATCTTGTCAAATTAAACATTTCCTACTATTGCATGGCACGGATAAGATAAGAGAATAAAAATGCAAAATATAGGAAGAAGAAAGATGGGACATAGAACGATACAATGTCCCTAAGTGAGATGTCACACTAAAACAGGCCTGACGAAAGTTTAACAATGAGCTAGGAATACGTTCCGAATCGGCAGCTCAACTCAGTGCCCTCGATAATCATATCTCGACAGCTTCTTGGCAGCTGAGCTATATCTATCTCTAGATCTAGGCACCATTTTGATCACTAGCTATCTCTATCGCGTCCGCTCGGTAGCCGACCATCGACTCCTTTTTGTTTGCTCAGTGTTGAACTTTAGACAGGTCTGTACTGTAAATTAAAAATATTATCGTTAACTAGAAATATGTACTTATTTGACACAATTATCTCAGCATGTCAAAAATAGTAAGTTCATGATCAGACCACAATTGCAAACGCATGGTGTCTGGATATCTCATTCGCATTATTATTGATTAGTGACCATAAACTGGAAACAAATGAAAATCAGAAAGACTAAAAATAAATAATATTATAAACAAATATTGAACTGGTGACACATTTTCAATATTCCAAAAATAAACACGAGAGCGTAAGTAATTTTTAAAGACGGACGTAAAGGCCGAAACTGCTCGAGATATTGCAAAAAATGACAGTTCTAATGAAGTAATTATCCTTTTTATATTTCTGAAAAGGAATGCACTATTTTTGTTAAAAGTCATATTTTTGTAACATTAAAAACGCGAAGGTTGGCAGATAGATCTGACAGCATGTAATTATTGACCGTTCATGATTTACTAGATAAGCTTTAAAGAACAAAGGTCTTAGTAATAATCCTTGTAGGAGATAGCAGTAAAGCTATGGAGGACAATTTGAGATAATAGGACATGTAAGCTTGTTGGTATCTACTTTGAAACCCAAGACTAATCAGATTTTATTTGAAGAAAGAACTTATCACGCTTGAGTCAATGCTTGTTAATTTTACAAGTTAAATAGAGGGGCTATAAATCTTAATATCCCTATTGATTATTAAATCATTTCAAAATTGTTTCTCGAAGCAAACAGAGCGAAGCATATCGTTTGAGTATGTTTAATTGCGCATCTCAATTCTTGTTGGATTGTAGAAGTGTTATGAAACCAGATACAAATCATAATCAATAGGTGTCTTGTACAACTCTAATTTATGGTGAAATAGATATACACAAGGCCATCATACCAGCAAAAATCAGTCAAATGCTTATTGCTTTAAAAGAAGACAAAAACTTATGAATACCGCTAGTAGAAAGTCTGGCATAAAAGGAACATTGTTGAGACTTTAGGTGGTATACGCGTATATTTTTGTTCAATAACTCTTTTTAGAGATACTATTTTTAGATTGTCTTGTATTTTATAATCAGGTGAGAATAAAAAAATAAATGTACCCCCTTGCATTTTCACTTGAAATTGGTCGTCAACATTCTATATTTCTAAACCCAAGATCTGAGAATTGTTGTAAATGACAATATAAACAACAATTGGTTTAAGACGCCATGCAATAACAATTGTTATGATAGAAAACAATTTGTGCACATGAAATAAACTTTATTGTTAAAGGCCTATTTTAACACTTGTCTACAATCACGTTTAACATCATGCTATTTGGTGTCAAATGGCTTAACAAAAATGTTAACGTATTTTTCTTCCTTGCTTTTTCTCATTTTTGGAAAGTTGTCATTTTACTTATATTTTTTTTTATCTATTCGCGACAAGAAAAGGGTTTGTTTTTACCTAAATCATGAATTAATGTAAACAAGCCTTCAGATAGTGAAATTTTTTATCTGCTACGTGTTTCTAAATCGCTGCATAGTAGTGTGAACTTATGTTGGCCTTGAGTGTGCTCGCACAATTGCTCACAATATCCCACATACGCATTTGTACAGACCATTCAGAAACGTGTTTAAAGTTTTATGATAAGTTTTTATCTGAAACTGTATTTACCCCACTTATAGGACGCCAGAAAATATCAGAAAAGGTATCAAAAATTGACAGTAGATAAGCTATGTCAACATCAACAACTTGTCATATACCTGCAAGGAAACCGCTGTTTTAATTAACAAATCTTCATAGTGGATATCATATCTAGTAAAAGATCTAACCTTGAAAGATTAAAAGATACTCTTATTGATTGAAAGGATTTCACAATCTATAAACTTTTGCATTTATTTACAAAAACAAGTTTTAAAATAAGTGAATACACGACTTTTTCAACAATTTCAAGAAAACACTATAAGCTTTATTGCGTGTAGTTTTGTCCAATAATAATATAAAAATTCTAATCCATGTCCGAATCACAATCCAGAAGCAAAGTAAAAACTTTGGAACTGACAAGTTAGGTTAGACACGTGAACTTCCACCAGGGAAGTAAGGTCGGGTGCTCCGGAAAGGTAAGCACCTCCTGTTTAGCTAGCTACACCCGCCACGTGTGTAATCAAAATTGTGTGAAAGGAACATGGAACTATGAGACGTCAAATATATCCAGGGCAATCCTGGACACAGAGACATCAAACTTATCAACAATACTGTGATGACGGCCATAAAACTTTTTGAGGGCCTTGATAAGCCTAGGCTTGCAATATCCCTGAGTCAACAATTTATTTCCAAGCAGCTTACTTCGTTGTGCAAAGTCTCCGTAATGGGAACAAGCTCTATCATAGCGTATTAATTGGGAAACAAATACACCATAAGCAGGAGAAGCAGGTATATTGCAATAGAAAAATTGAAGTGATCACGTTTGTCATAAAGTTATAAATGTAGCCTTTCGTGTGCGTCATAATTCAGGTATAAGTCTAAATATGAAGCAGAACTTGAGGAATCAGTCGTGTCTTTTATTTCAAGCTCACTAGGATAGATGACATTTACATAGTCTCAAAATTTAGGATTGTTAAGAGACAGAACGTCATCTATATATCTGTATGTTGAGTTGAATGATTTGGCGACAGTCTTCTCTCCAAATTTAACAAGGTTCTGCATAAATTCTGCTTCGTAAGAATAAAGAAACAAATCAGCAAGCAATGGTGCACAGTTTGTACCCCTTGGTATACCGATTGTTTGCTGAAAAACTATATTACCAAACACAACAAATATGTTATCTATCAAAAACTCCAACCAATTCTTTTAGTTTTCTGAAGTTTTGGAATGTGTTTTTAAGAGTTATTGTGTTATTCAGATGTTTTTTGATGAGTTCTTTAAGTTATTGCTTCGCTTGCCGAAGGTTTTTTCCGGACATTCATGTTTCTTTCACTATCCAAGAACTGAGCACCCCAATATTAACGAAGATATCTTGATTTAGGCGTAAACACGAATCCAATCAACCTCCTTTAGTTTCTGAAATTTTGAAGTATGTGTTGATGAATCTTGTTTATATTCCTCTCTTTGCCTCCGGTTGTCAAATATCTTATTCTAGGCCATTTTATGAAAATGTAGGTAATTGATTCATGTATTTTAATACAGTGTTCATTGACAAATGTTTACAGATTTTAAGACATCGACGTGGGCCCAATTATATATGCAGAAAAGGTAAAAACAATGACATGATAATGTAGTTATGTACATTGAAATGTGTCCATACATACACCTTATCTTAATGTATTTATGACACTGGTATGCAGTAGTATTGACATTACTTTCTCTTTCCCTGATATGATTGACCAACATGCTTGTAAAAGTACACCAGTAGCCAAAAGTATAAATGTGTACATTCAAATACTGTGACATCATTTATCGTAGTGTCCAATTTCCGTGGCCCTTAGAAAAACACATTTTACAAGGGGAGATAACTGATTAAGGTAGGATTGTAAGATATAAAACGGCGAACGTTAAGGCCGAAATTGCGAGATATTGCAAAAATAGCAACCCAGTGCACAGGTGTACTCAAAGAGGTGAGTATATCTCATGATATATACAATATTAACACCTGTTTTCCCTATACATAGATGTACTTGATCCATGATAAATATTTAAATGAAAGGTCAAGCGGACAGGTCAAAGTTGTTTACCTATATGCACATTCAAATGTGTCCATACATATACCTTATCTTAATGTATTTATGACACTGGTATGCAGTAGTATTGACACTACTTTCTCATGTCTCTAATTTGATGACCAAGGTGCTTATAAAAGTGCACCGGCAGTCAAAGTTTAAATACTATGAATTCATCAATTTCCGTGGGTCTAAAAAAAGCATAATTTCATGGGGTGAGAAATTCATATCTTACGCTTATAGTTTTAGGTACGTTTGCCATATATAACTATTGAACTAATGACATATTTTCAATTATGGAAAAAATAAAAATGAAAGTGGAAAAAAAATTTAACGACGAACATTTAAAACCTAGAAACTGCGAGTTATTGCAAAAAGAAGATAATCGGAATTGTGTACAATTTCTTAAGTTTCTGAAATGTTTCTTGTAGATTTAACTTGTCAAAACTTGTAATGTGTCTTGATGCCTTATAATGTTCTTTCTTGTTGTTACTTAATTGTCATACTTTTTGTTGCTAGTTGCAAAATGTCTCATTTTAACATTTACACATTAGTTAAACAGTTGTGTATAAAAAGTAGGAAGTTGAGTAATGAATTTAAATACACATAGAGAAATGTTTACAAATTTTAAACGTTGATGTGGGTCCCTATTATACATACTGACAAGGTAAAAACAATGACATGATGATGTAGTTATGCACATTAAAATGTGTCCATACATACACCTTATCTTAATGTATTTATGACACTGGTATGCAGTAGTTCTGACACTCCTTTCCTTTTCCTCTAATTTGGTTGTCCTTTCATTGACCAAGATGCTCATAAAGGTACATCGGTAGTCTAAGGTATAAGTATGTTCATTCGAATACAATATCTGTAAAATCATTTAATTTCGAGATGCTTAATTTTTGTGGCTTTATAAAAATCACATATTTTACGTGGTGATAAATTTTTGCTTGATGTTTAAAGTACGGTTGTTTTGTAAAAATATTGAATTGATTTTCAATATTGCCAAAATTAAATATAAATAGCGTAAATAATTTCTAGATAATTTTAAAGACGAATGTTACGGCCAAAACTGCGAGACATTGAAAAAATGACAGCCTAAGCGTATCCAATCCCTTTATTTTCTAATATGTGTCTTGTTGAACCCAAGAAATGTCAAATCCATTTGGTTTCTCATATATTGAATTTTGTCTTGGTGCTTCGTTTTGTTTATATTATACTACTGAAAATGCCATTCTTTTCGTTGCCGGTTGTCAAATGCCTTTTTGTCTATCTGCTATGCATCATTTAAGTACAAATAGTCATAAAACAAAAGTAGGAAGTGAAATTATGGATTTTAATTGACTGTTTATTTAAAAACGTTTACAGAATTTAAACGTTGATGTGGGTCCCTATTATATATACAGACAAGTTAAAAACAATGACATGATGATGTAGTTATGCACATTGAAATGTGTCTATACATACACCTTATCTTAATGTATTTATGACACTGGTATGCTGTATCATTGACACTACTCTTTCTCTCTCTTCTCTCAGTTGATCGGGCAAGATGCTTATTAAAGTATCCGGTAGTCGACGGTATAATTGTGTTCAAATACAGTAGAATATTATTTTCGTGGTGTCAAATTTTCGTGGCTCTAAGAAAAACACCGTTTTGCGGGGTGATAAATTCGTAATTTGTGTTTAAGACATGTTTGCAATATATATTTTTTCTTTGGCAAGTAAAATATGTGCGTATGTCTGTGCACAAAAACAATGAAAATTGAGGAACCAGTTATATTAATGATTTTACCATAATATCTATTTTATTGAAATTTGGTGCAATTATTGCAGTTGTTGTAATAGAATTACAAAATAAATGATAAATATATCGGAACTGAGAATTTGTCAATGTGTCTATTCAACCAAGGTTTGATTAAGAAATTGAGGTTATAGTGTTATAAAACTTACTCTGTCGTGCTAAACAAACTGAATAATGAGGGCAGGCATGTTTTGATTATTATGCATTGTACGGCAGTTGAAGTAATAGCACTATGAATCCAATTTCTCGACAGTTCAGTAGTTTGTCGATTATTGACAAAAAATCTTAAATAGACATTTTAGTACATTTCATGATCATTCTCAACTCTAAGTTTTTTTTCACATTCCGTTCACACTGTGGTATTTATGCAAGTCAGGATACACTAGACTACTTCGAAGTGACCAGTACTGGCGGAAAGTATGTCTGCATATCCGTGTTGTAATGTCACAATAGAGCGACTCTAAGTTTTGAACTTATTGAAACAACATTTGAAGAGGCCACTATCCCATCCACCCTCTAACCTGTCACTAGGTAAGTCAACAATGTACATGGGTTTTTCGTTTTTTTAAATTGCTTAATCAAAAACAAACATACTAATCCATGTTCGAATCACAATCCAGAAGCAAAGTAAAAACTTTGGAACTGACAAGTTAGGTTAGACACGTAAACTTCCACCAGGGAAGTGAGGCCGAGTGCTCCGGAAGGGTAAGCACCTCCTGTTTAGCTAGCTACACAAGCTAAGGAAGATGCTAGCTTACTAAAGCAGCATTTGAAAAGGTCGCTGACCTTGACCCATCCGTAATCTAACCTGGCACTAGGTATATCAGCACTGTCCATTGTACTGCTGTTCCCTGATTGCCGATGAAAAAGAGCATACAAATCAGGTGCGAATGCACCGAAATACAGATGAATTTTCCAGGAGACAGATTTGATTTGTAACCAGTCTACAAATTCGATCCTCCAATTTATAAATTGCTAATGTACAAATGACGTTTTAATATGGACGTTTAAGTGTTGAAGCAGAAAAATCATAAATACTTTCGCAAACAACCATGACACATATGATATACACCCACTTATAAACAACAAACATTCTTCATAGAAGTCTTTGAAATAAAAATCCTTGGTTGTACAGTACAGGCCTGAGGTAAGTCGTAAGTTCAGCATTAATCTAACAAATTAGTGACGAATCGGCTGTTTGTCTCGGTCAACATCTCGGAAGCTGCTTTCTATCTCTCGACAAATTACAGGCCACAAGCTTCCCGTATCTTGACCACTTAGCAGCCGACCTTGGCACCTTTTCGTTAGCTTAGTGTTAAACTTTCGACAAGTCTGTACTGTATGGAACTAATGAATAGCTAAAATGACTCAGATGAGATGCTGTAAATAAACGTTAACAAACAAACAGACAGAATATCATTAAATTGTCATAATTTTTACCCATCTCTGAGGAATAAGGTAATAGAGCTCATAATATACAGAAGTACTTGAAAATACCATCATCATTTCTCCACGCTTAATAAACTCCACTTCTATTTACAATACATGCCCGCCGAAAGATTCACACAATCTAAGATATTAGTGCCGAATCAGTAGCTCATTGCGGTCTCTTTATCTTGACAATTTTACGATAGCTGTTATCTATCTATTGACATCTTTTCGTGACCACTAGCCATCAAATGCTTGACGACTCAGCAGCCGAGCTTCGATTACTCCTTGGTAGCTAAGTGTTGAGCTTTCGACAGGTCTGTACTCTTCTGTACTTCGTTCGTCTTAGTACGAATTACTAGGTGGTTAATTACGAGTCAAATTGACCATTAAGTCTAACTCAAATTATGATTATATTTGCGTGATGGTACTAATTCTTGCCAAATTTTCTGCCAGTTTTTTACTATTTTTTCATTTTTTATTTTTAAAATCCAGGTTTTTTCATACCTTAGCATGTTATAGTTCTATTAAGATAGTGGCTAATTTTCGTAATAATTATCAATATTGCGTTGGTATGTTTTTACAATACAATGAGAAGGGAAGTTTGTCTAGTCGGGACTTCAGTTTAACAAGTAACCGTGACCTAATTTAAGGTAGTTGACCGAATATTTTCATATAAAAAATAATTGAATAACAAAATAAATAAATAAAGTAAATGAGTAAATAAAAAACCCATACTAATCCATGTCAGTAAGTAAATAAGTAAAAATATAAGTAAATAAGTAAAAATATAAGTAAATAAATGAAAATATAAGATATAAAATTGAATAGCGTAAAAGAAAAATATATACAAAATGAAAATAAATAAAGTGGAATAAAAATAAAGAAAAGTAAAGTAAAATAAAGTAAATAAATATTAAATAAATAAATAAATAAATAAATAAATAAATGGTCTTCGTTTTCATTTCATTGATTCGATTTGTGAGGCAGTAAAAAGTTTTAGAGATATCATTTTAAGAATACATACATTTTATTTTCCATATTTTAATGTAGAATATATACTAATTGAATTCACTTTTATCTTACAATCAAATTCTAAACTCAATCCGTTTTTAACCCACAGTGGTTGAAAACTTGACATCCGTGAATTGTGAGGTCTTATCATTTTTATGAGGAAGGTGTTAAAACTTCAAAAGCAGAAACTTGTGTTTTTATAGACACCATGTTACTTTTCATATAGATAAAGAACCAGATAAGTGAGAAGTGTTGATTATGTTTTAAAACAACTGCATATTGGCTGCAGTTCCTTGTTATGACTTGGCATGAAGTCTTTAAATTATGACATCTAATCTTTCCATACAGTACAGCACTGTCGGAAGTATAACTCTAGGCTAACGAATTAGTGCGAATAGGTAGCTGATCTCGGTTACTCGTCAGGTATATATAGGCAGCTTTTAGGTAGCTGTTGTTTACCTCTCGATACCTTTTCGGTCACCAGATCTCTAGGCAGCCGTTTTTCTGCTCCTTTTCGTTAGCTCAGTGTTTAAGTTTCGACAGGTGTGTATTGTAGGTAAACTGATTGATGAAAATTTGTGTACGATTGCAGCCTACAGCCAAGTACTTATGCATACATAAAGTATATAAATAGAAAAATGAAATTTTGTAACTCAAACACGTAACTCAAACACGTGTTTTTGGAAACAGCTAACAGACAAAATAACAATACAAGAACATAAAATAATACTGGCATCACTTTAAAATTCCCGAAATGTCAATTTGTGTGGTTATAGATTCAACGGAATATTCCTAACTACACTTGCAGTCGTCCATAATGCTAATATATATATATATATATATATATATATATATATATATATATATATATATATATATATACACCAAACAATGAACTAACAAACTTTGTATGTATATGTGATGTATAGAAATTAAGTTAACATAGTATTATGATTTTTTTGTATTATTACTTATATTGTTTAAAATACCTCACTATTGTGCTCTGATTCTTTAACCGTTTTACCTTACTTGTAATTTAATATATAGAGGTGTTCAGTAAAGCTTGAAAACCGGAATATTCATTTATTCTATTTTTTGTCAACCATTGGGCTTATCTCGAAAGACTATGAACAGCCGGTTTACACCTTTATGGTGTATCGATGACGTCATGATGACCTAGAATTAAACTCCGGAAAAATAAATATTTATTATGCCTCATTAGAAAATTACGATACGATCTGTAATTTGATTGGATCGTTTGATCATGTTATCAGGGTGGAGAAAACACCGCGTATCCCTCTAAAACATCATAGACCATCCCTTTGGAACACACAATGACGTCACAATGAAATGACGCCATCGATGGAAAATTGGTCAAGACGTTCTAGCGTTTGCCTTCGATGAGTTCCGATAGGAGAAAATTAATGAAGGGTCGATGTTTTAACCTTGTGGGCTATCTTTTTTAAAAATATTTTTCTTTCTTTCTGTTTTTCTTATTACCATGGTTATCTTTCGTTATAATAAACAATTTATGGGAGATATAAACATTTGTTCATATCTCCCTCACTCAAAGGCAATAAATGTATAGTGTAGGACATTTATACATTTTAAAAACCATTATCTCATCTGAAACGGAATTTTCTACACAGTGACATTGGCCTAGTGCAACCCTATACACTTGGCCTAGTAACGCAACGACATTGTGAACAACCCTGTGCAGTTGGTCTAGTGACACAGTGACTAAAAGAATATTTTTGTTTTTAAACGTCAATATCCTTTTTACGACGCCTAATTCTAAACTTACATAAATCCTTTTTATTCAAGGTGACCTGAAATTAATATATATTAATATATTGTACCAGGTAGAAATTAACACCAATGAACGAGAGGTTTCATACGTGCATCTCTGATCTATTAAAGGATCCGGTATCGTCCGTGTCGTATCCATGTCAGTATTAGGGAACATCGAAACATTTAAACCATGTCATCATATGACATTATCAACTTCTCTGTCTTCACTGAGTTAATTGTTATTAATTACAATTTAAACGCTATGGTAGAGATTATTCCCACTATGGCAACTTTATATAACGAAGTAAATCGCTAACAAATAATTTGTTGACTCAAGGATATTGCAATCCTAGGCTTACCAAAGCCCTCAGAAAGTTTTATGGCGTCATTGCAATATTGTTGATGTCTCTTTATCCAAAATTGTCATGAATATATTTGGTTACCCAAACTTCTATGTTCCTTTCATTTTTATTTTTATAACGCATGTGGCTTGCGAAGCTAGCTAGACAGGAGGTGCTTAAACTTCCCGATCACCCGGCCTCTTGGTGAAAGTTCACGCCTTTAACCTAATTTGCCAGCTTCAAAGTTAAGTTTTGCCCTGGTTTGAGATTGTGGTTTGAACATGAATTTGTATGTTTGTTATTGATTAGATAGTGTTCAGAGAGAGTTCAAGACCTTGCCATTTATAGAATTGCTTATATTGAATGGCATTAAGTCGTCCATTGACTTGCTATGTGTGCGTTGTACATTTAAAATTAAACAGAGGATAGTAAGATACTTTTGTTTACATGATAAGACCCATTTTTTGCTCATATAACAATTTCAAAATACAACTTTTAATTCTTTATAGGCAACGCTCGTCAGCATCAATATCACTTATTGGAAAAGAACATCGCTTAGTATTAAGCATCACTAAATAATGGTGAACATAGTTATCACCAAATAGAAACGAGCATCAAATTGAAGGAATGGGTATCAAATCATGTTAATGAGCATCAGATTACAGAAATGGGTATCGAATAATAAAAATGCAAGTCGTCTAATGGAAGTAAAATGAGCATCACATAATAGAAATAAACATCACTCGATAAAAATAAAAATAATCACTTGATAGAAATGAGCATCACTTAATTGAAATGAACATCACTTAATAGAAGTGAGCAGCACTTACTAGAAATGAACATCACTCGATAAAAATAAAAATAATCACTTGATAGAAATGAGCATCACCCCATAGAAATGAACAGCGCTTAATAGAAGTGAGCACCACTTACTATAAATGAACATCACTCGATAAAAATAAAAATAATCACTTGATAGAAATAAACATCACTTAATAGAAATAAACATTCAATAATAGATATGATCATAAGCTTCACTTAATCAAAACGAACTTACAGAAAATGTTACATGTTGCAGAAATGATTATCATTTATAGAAATTATCATCTCTTATTGAGAGTTCCTGTTTCCAATTAACAGTCAGACATGTTTTATTCTTGATGTGTAAGACTATTACAAATACTTTACAGATACTTACTTTTCTATTGTATATTTATACTAGCGGTTGATAACTAATTATTGACTCTTTTAACGTAATCCTTTAATGTTATATATCACATATCAGAAGGCAGGCACACTCATAGTGATTTAATGATGGGAGATCTTTTGTTTGTTAAAATAATAGAACATCAGTTATAAAAAATAGGCATGAAAAGTAGGAAAATGGACAATAGAACATCAAATAATGGAAATGGACATCAATTGATAGACATGAACACTAAATAATAGAAATGATGATCAATATACTAACACATGTCCGAATCACAATGCAGAAGCATAGTAAAAACTTTGTAACTGACAAGTTAGGTTAAACCAGAAAAGATTGTCGCCAAATCATTCATTTCAACATACAGATATATAGATGACGTTCTGTCTCTTAACAATCCTAAATTTGGAGACTGTATGAATGTCATCTATCCTAGTGAGCTTGAAATAAAAGACACCACTGATTCCTTAAGTTCTGCTTCATATTTAGATTTATATCTGAATTATGACGCACACGAAAGGCTAAATTTGAAACTTTTGACAAACGTGATGACTTCAACTTATTTATTGTCAACTTTCCTTTTCTATGTAGCAATATACCTGCTTCTATTGCTTATGGTGTATTTGTTTCCCAATTAATACGCTATGAAAGAGCCTGTTCCTACTACGGGGACTTTGTACAACGAAGTAGGCTGCTTGCAAATGGTCGTCATCACAGTATTGTTGACAAGTTTGACGTCTATGTGTCCAGGATTGCCCTGGATATATTTGACGTCCCATAGTCCCATGTTCCTTTCACACAATTTTGATTACACACATGGCTGGTGTAGCTAGCTAAACAGGAGGTGCTTACCCTTCCGGAACACCCGGCCTCACTTCCCTGATGGAAGTTCACGTGTTTAACCTAACTTGTCAGTTCCAAAGTGTTACTTTGCTTTTGGATTGTGATTCGGACATGGATTAGTATGTTTGTTTTTGATTAGATACGTGAACTTCCACCAGGGAAGTGAGGCCGCGTGCTCCGGAAGGGTAAGCACCTCCTGTTTAGCTAGCTACACCCGTCAAGTGTGTAATTAAAATTTTATGAAAGGAACATGGAACAATTGGACGCCAAATGTATCCAGGGTAAAAAGAAGAAATAAGCATCAAAATGATAGAAAATTAAAACTATTAAATAGAAATTAAAATCACTCAGCAGAAATGAAATCAAATAATAGGAATGAAATAAATGCACATCACTTGATAGAAATAAAATGAACATTATTTAATAGTAATGAAATTAACATTAATTGATAGAAAAGAACTCACGTAAGTGAAATGAAATTAGCATCTCTTATTGAGAGTTCGTTCCAGTTTCTAATTAACAGCCAGACATGTTTTTTTCTTTATGTGTAAGACTATTACAAATACTTTACAAATACTTACTTCTTTATTGTATATTTATACCAGTGGTTGATAACTAAGTATTGACTCTTTGAACGTAATCCTTTAATGTTATATATCACATATCAGAAGGAAGGCACACTTACACTGTTTTAATGGTGGTAGATCTCTGTTTGTTTAAACTGTTACTTTTATTAACAACTTAAGAAGTTTATTTTTATTATATGAACCCATAAAATCGATCTTCATGATTAACCTAAAAATGTCGATTTAAAAATGACACCGTAAAATATTAATTAACTCGCTGGTATCTTTGGTTATACAATACGTAAACAAAATCGTGACTTTGAAAAATGTACATATTGCACACCTATTGTAGGGTAGATTTATCGTTTCACTTCATAACGATTTCGATTGCTTCACAAACTTCAGTGGAGTTACTTCCCTTGGCAATGCAAAAACCAATCGATGCTCGTTGAAGGGTACTTGAAAGAGAAGCGTGCTAACAAGTGATCTTAAATGTAATTGTTTCATGCATTATAACTATGAGCAAACACAGTGGCAATGAAAAGTTAATGTATAACTAAAGGCGTATAGATCAGATTGTTAAACGACTTTAAAAACTTAAAACTATAGTAGTACATATATATAAATAATGAGAAATCTATTATAATACCGGTATGTTTAAATATATTGTACTATCAACTATATTCTCAGTATGGGTTGTTGGAAAAGCGTCTTCAATTACTTTTACTTAAAACTTCTTAAGACTTCAAAGTGTATTTGATTACAACGACTGTATGAGAAGGTGAAACTTCAAACAAGGAAAAACACAAGTGCTCGGATCTTATAATTAATGATTTTTTGGAACAGATACATGAAAAAGGCGATTGTGTATCCTCATGTTCAAATATCAACTGAGAAGGCGTTCACGGAGTGGGTTTTTAGCTGTCTTCCTGTAAGTAAAAATATTATATATGTACATTAAAACCTTTTTATTGATAATATATAGAGATATAGATATATCTTGATAGATATTTGATTGTATATTTAATCATACCTTTATCTAACAGGGCACTTTATTTTTGTTGATTACTGATAAGATACTTATAAATTGATTTTTATTTTAGGGAAACTTTTATTTTTGAATTTTATTTTTAGATTTTATGACTTAATAACTAGATTAGTGATATTGTGTAATGTTTTATTGTGGCTTGCTCGGAGAAAGGGACATAAAACTTTAATTTTATCTTTAATGAATTTTTTTTAATATGTCCTAAAATTTAATCTTGACTTTTATTTGTTATGAATTCGGAAAAAGGGTAAATAGTAAATGTATTTTAATGACATTGCATCCATCTATTACTCCCCTGCTAACTAAATAACATTCAGTTATATATTAACATTTAAGCATTTCGTTGAATGTGCAATTTTGCTATATTGTTTCCTAATTAGTGTTCCATTTCCACCTCTAAAATAGGGTGCTATTTATGTCAATTATGTCAATACTGTGTTTTAACTCTAATCGAAAATCTAAGCTTTTGATTTCTCTGTCGCAATAACATTGTGTGCTAGGCAACAAAATGTATTCGTTATGCCATCAGATACCTTTCATGAATTTATACGTGACCACAATGTAATCTTTCAGTCATCACAATTGATAATCTTTATTACAACAGAAGATGGAATTTTCACTGGGGGAGGGAGAATTTACACCAGACATTGTCCAATATATGTATGAGAAAACAAGCCTCTGTCATCCTTTTTTTAAAATGTTAAAATGTACATTTTACATATATCATATCAGAAGTCCATTATACTAGTTTTATTAGTTTTAATATTGATGAACTTTTGAACTGATGTATGTGCTTTTGGACACAGATAGTTAAGTATTGCAAGAATTTTTTTCGATAAAATAAAAATAAAATAAATTCTTATATTTGTTCATTTAAATGATTTTACAAATTCAAAGTTCAACATTACATTATTTTTAAATTGATCGAGTTTTTAATAAAAAATCACAAATAAAAAATTATGAAAAAATGTTGATATGTGTCATATACTGTTCATTAACATATATATCTTAAAAATTAGCATATTTGAAACATTTACCGATAATGAATAATTTTACCGTCGTATTTGATTAGTATTCTCGTATTCCATTTTTTCCGTCTGACCTAGCATACTTGTTTTAAAAACAAGAATCATAAATTAAATTTGTCATATATATAAATCTCAGGTAGACTATTGACTTTTCCATGCATGAAATGCAAAATGGCAAAAAATAGATACTAGAGAAATTTTATAATTTAGTTTTAACAACCGACGACGATTTTTATACTAAAACACACACAACGTGAAATCAATAAAGAAACTGTAGACAGTGTTTTGATGCTTTTTATCTATTACAGTACAGGGCTGTCGAAAATTTAACATTTAGATATTGAAAAGGAATCCTAGCTCGGCTGCCGACCGATTGGGCCAATATGCGGATACTTAGGCACCAAAAAGGTGTCGAGAAATAGATTCCACCTGTCAAAAAGCTTTCAAAATATAGCCAAGATGAGCTGAAGATTTGGCACTAATTTGTAAATTTTATGTTAAGACTTTCGACAGGTCTGTACTGTATGTGGATAGCAAGCTTTAAAGTGATATATATTTTTCATCATTACACCTTTTTGTTATTTAGGTCATATCAGGTGTAATTTCTTATATATTCCGTATATATCATGTTTTGGTGATAGGTACTGTACAGGCCTGTTCAAAGTTTAACACAGAGATAACTTAAAGAAGTCAAAGTTCGGCCATCAAGTGGCGGATATATTAATTGCTATGGGTAAAAAAAGTGTCAAGAGATAGAGACCAACTGCCGAAAAGCTATCGGGATATTCCTAACGAGAGGCTAATTTAAACTGCCGATTCGGCACTATTCCGTTAGCTTAATGTTAAAATTTTGACGGGCCTGTTCAGTATTCATAATGGACTGAAACAAACTTCTATTAGAATTTAAATAAAACCCGTATACACTTCATAACTAATTTAATTTCAAAAGTTAAGTGGCCCTTAAAGATGAGCATATAACGTTTAAACGCCTTCGTATCTCATTTTTCTCCGTGACAATTTATATCCGTAGCGAATGCAGATTTTTTAATTCTAAAAATCAAATCAAGCATGGCTATTTTATTTTCATTTGCAATGATACATGGCGATTAAATCCATAAAATTTCGATAATGCAGTGAAATTTCGTAAAATGACGTTTTTGAACTAAATATTTCATACTAATGTTGCATATATAAGCAATAATGTCACACCCATTTGAATATTTATCATTTGACTATTTATCAAATTTAACTGTAACATTCGGATGAGAAGATGTTGCTATCGGATAGCTATTTAATTATCACCGTTTGCGGTGTATACGCACTAACGCTATTTCAACGAATTAAATTATAAACTAATTTCACCCTAAACCCCCATATATACCATAGATTAATTTAGTAGAATCCACTCTTTATTAAAGCACAACACATAAACCCAATGTTCAAATCACGAACAAAAAGCAAAGAAAAGACAAATTAGTAAAACATATGACATTAAGGAATTGCGATCTGCAGGTTCTTCGAAAAGGGTAGTCATCGCCTATCTAGCAAGCTAAACTCGCCACGCGTAAAATCTAAATTGAGAATTCAAGAAACGTTGAACTATTGGATTAAAATACATTATGGATAAAGGATACAGAGACAACAAACTCATTAACAATATAAATAGTGTGATGATGGTCATGAAACTTTTTGATGGCCTTGATAAACCTAGGTTTTTAATATCCCCCGAGTCTTAATTCTTTTGGAAGCAGCTTGCTTCATCGCTTTACCATACAATTAACTGTGAAACAAAAGCTACATGTATAAGCATGGAAAGCAGGTAGATTGCTGAATAAAATCCAACGTCGTTAGTGACGCTTATCACCTGCAACATGTGATTTTGAAAAAAGTAAAAATTTCATACAGGTTTTGTTGTTAAATGTTCAAACTTTCTTACCATCGGTATAGCATTGACTGACATTTATTTGCAAGAATTATTTTAATCAATACCCAATTTGTTTTACAATTATTATGCTGTGACAAAGCCTGTTCCCACTACAGATTTTATACAACAAAACAAGCTGCTTACAAATAAATTGTTGACTCGAGGATATTGCGGGCCTATGCTTATCAAGCCACTCAAACAGTTTTATGGTCGTAATTCCAACATTATTGATAAGAATGATGTCTCTTTATCCAAAATTATAATTTCCATGTTCCTTTCATTCTCAATTTTGATTTACGCTTGGCAAGTATAGCTAGCTAGACAAGAAGGTGGTTTCCTTTTAGGAATATTTGGCCTCACTTCCCTGGTAGAAGTTTGCGTGTTGAACTTCATTTGGCAGTTTTCAAAGTTTTATTTTGCTCTTGGAATTGTGATGTGAGCATGAATCTGTTTAAGGTTGATTTGGCAATGCAAGCAGACACCGTATCATTAAATTGATAATGCTATTCTGTTCTATAATAAGGTACCAAACTTGATGTAGATAGAGTGCATAAAATTGGAATTATTTGTACTAAATCATGCCAACTGTAAATTTTGTTTATAAGATAAACAAAGAAACAAAATTTATAGGAATTACAATGGGTGTACACTAAATTAATTCAATTAGAATCAACAACTTGAACAAATTACACTGCCTTTGAGCGTCATGTGCTACTCTTGGATCCAAAAAAAAAAAACTAATTCATTATGTCAAAGGTATGTACTTTCGAACGAACTATATCATAAAAATGTAAAAATTACCTTGTGTTCGCAAATTAATAGAATGATTACATTTAATCAAAAACAAACACACTAATCCATGTCCGAATCAAAATTCTGAAGCAAAGTAAAAACTTTGGAACTGACAAGTCAAGTTAGACACGTGAACTTCCACCAGGGAAGTGAGGCCGGGTGCTCCGGAAGGGTAAGCACCTCCTGTTTAGCTAGCTTCACCCGCCACGTGTGAAAGGAACATGGAACTATGGCAAATTGATTTGTAGTTGTAAAGAATCCTTTGATGCATTGAATTAATACAACAAGAAACTGGAACAACAACAAACGCCATATGCAACAAACTTACAAACTGTAATGGACCTATTGATTTTAAAACTTCCGGTTATATGGACATACTTTTTCATTGCTAACTGTTGGTGTCCGGTAGTTTGTAGTTCTATAACAATCTTGGAGTTCAATTACAAAATTTTTTAATTATCATGAAAATTTTAATCATTGTTAGTTTATATAATTATATCTGCTCTCGAAATTTAACCATTCCACTAACATTGGAATCAGTTGTATGCCTAGTTTTCCTTTACAATGTACTGAAAAGAAACACGATGGATAAAGTATGAAAATAGTGTTTCGGATAGTTGGAAACTTTATAGGTAAAAACTACCTTACTGGTTTATGTTCAAATCAAAAGAAAAGTTTAATTTTAAAACTGGCCAATTAATTTAATCACCATAAGCACTGGAACGAGTTCTAAACGTAATAGATTTATGCCGATTGTCCCTTTTCTTTCTGTTGCGTAATACGTGCACTGAATTATCTGAGAGCGAATGAGGAAAAGACATGTGAAGCCAAGCTATACATTTATGTTTGTGTGATTTACTTAAAATATTTATAATTAAATAAATTATTTGAAATGTTTAGCTTACATATTATGCACTTATTAATATACTAGTAGCTAAATTCGGATAAATCAAATACATGTCTGAATCACAATCCAGAAGCAAAGTAAAAAGTTTGGAATTGACAAGTCAGGTTAGACACGTAAACTTTTACCAGGAAAGTGAGATCGGGTGCTCCAGAAGGGTAAGCACCTCTTGTTTAGCTAGCTACACCCGCCACGTGTGTAATCATAATTGTGTGAAAGGAACATGGGACTATTGGACGTAAAATATATCCAGGGCAATCCTGGACACAGAGAGACTTCAAACTAATTAACAATACTGTGATGACGGCCATAAAACTTTATTAGGGCCTTGACATTTGTTTCTATATCTCGTAGATTTTTATTTTCATATGTTACTTGTCATTCATCTGACAGTGTCCAGTATCGATGTAAAAGTTAAAAGAAAATTACAATTTTCATTCATACATTTGCCGCAGAAGGTTTGCGATACCCTGAAATAAATGAAGGTGCCGACTTTCTAATAACAACTGTTTGATGCACCTGTTTGAACTGGCTATTATTCGATCACGGTTGAGTATAGCGTGATTTACGGACTTTGGTAACATAAATACGCGATTACGCTATGAAATACCATCCAATTACGTCATGAATTGTTTGATTGGTCTGCATTCTAAACTAAGTCCTCTAAGTTAGCTTCCCTTATTGGAAAAGGCCGTTCCATCAATCTTATTTGTTTGTGGAAACATGGACAAAATCAATTATTGTAGAGATCTTTTTCTTAATTTTCTGTCTTGCTCAAATGATATTTAATGATTGTAAGTATAAGAAGTAACATTGTAGTTGGAATTATTGAGTCGGTATTGAGAACAAGAGTAGGGAGGAGCAAATTAAACATGAATTGCTTCAAATTCAAACAACATTCGGTTTGATTGTATTCAATTGGTATTTTGAATGAGAGCTAGTAATAGCAATTTTTTATTTAAAGTTTGATCTATTGAATTCATTTCTACAACCTTCAATATTAATATCCTCTCTCCTCGCACATTGACTGATGACACTGTAAGAAATAAATGCCGCGACACAAAAATTCTATTGAGATGGATATGTCCTGATTACTGCTCTTCTGATTCATGAATGGCCAATGTCCCTCCGAAATTAAGCTCTAAAACAAATCATTTTTGGCAATCTACTAGTATTTCAAAACGGTAAGCCAAGGCATCGATATCTGAGAGTTTTTGGTTCTTTTTTTCAAGCAACACACGAACAGCAAACAAAGTCATAATTAACAAAAAGTTAGAGTTCTCTTATGGACAGCATATGTGTTGTATATGGGAATAATTTAAATTTCCTACAATTAATTGGCATATCAATGGGCATAAACTGTGCACCATTAATTTTGGTTTGTTTCTTTACTCATATATATCAGAATTTATCCAACCTTGTTTAACATTGAGAGAAAATTGTCGCCAAATCATACGACTCCACATATACGGATATATAAATGACGTTCTAACTCTATCCTAGTGAGTTTTGGAGATACTTTAAGTTTCACATATATGAGCTAATTCACCAATTATAACACCCACGAAAGGCTACATTTCAAGCCATATGTGACAAACGCGATGTATTTTTCACATTAAAAGAATCTTGACTTTGGTGTAAAACTCCATTGCTCCACTCCACTCTTTCAGTTTGCTGCTATTGTGAGTTCAATATTAAAACGCCATTTATATGAAGGATAAGTTTTAACAGTATATTAAAGAGGGGTATGATTTAATAAAGTGACGATTTATAGGACTAGCAGTGTGGTTCGATAATCTAGGTATAGAAGTGAACTTTATATAGATCATTATAATTTCCTTTAATAACTCTTATATAATTTATTATGCTTTAAATTTTATGATACATGAGTTGACAGATGCAAAAAATTCTGAACTCCACGACATCACCGTTCCTCGACAAATATTGTACAGACCTGTTGAAAATTAAACACTGAGCTAACAAAAAGGCGTCAAAGCTTGGCTTTTAAGTGGCTGAAATATTGAAAGCTAACTTGAGAGAGAGAGAGAGAGAGAGAGAGAGAGAGAGAGAGAGAGAGAGAGAGAGAGAGAGAGAGAGAGAGAGAGTAACTGCGGAATAGATGTAGAGATTTCGATCACAAGGGGCGGAGATATGAGCTGTCGATTTGGCACTCAATAATTCGTTAACTTAGTGTTAAACTTTCGACAGGCCTGTACTGTAAAATGCTTATGAGATACAGTACAGACCTGTCCATAGTTAAACAATAAGCGAACGATTAAATACCGAATCGGCAGCTCATTCAGGTCCCTCGTTAGCTATATCTTGATAGCTTTTCGGTGTCTGCTCTCTATCTCTCGGAGGCTAGTTGGCTTTAGTCGCTAGCTAACTATATCTAGGCAACTCGGAAGTCGAGCTTTGACTACTTTTCTTTAGCTCAGAGTTAAACTTTCGACAGGTCGGTACTGTATGACTGTACATATATTGATATGTGACTTTTTATACTATATATCATTAGTAAACTTAAATGGTTTAATTTAGGTGCAATATAAAATCGTTATTTTTAGCATATAAAACATAAATTACAAGGATCTTGTAGATTTGTTAACGATGATGTGCTGATTATTTTAAACAACTTTGATAATAATAATAATTTCGAAATTCTTAAGGAAATGATAATTTGCTTTGAAGATAAAAAAATCGAAGTTTCTTGATTGGCTTTATTGATAGGTATAAAGATCTATCAGCAATACACAAACGAGCGAATCCTCTAATTTTGTAACATAATTATCTTAATTTTTAACCCTTTCAGATATCGGAGTTTTAGATATCATCCGAAATATATTCTTTTGGTTGATTTTTAAATGAAAAAAAGTAAACTGTCAAATTAAAACATATTTAACACTAATGAGAAATTCTTTGCCATAAAATGCATAAGTGGCATGTTAAATAGATATGATAAGTGGGGCTCTACAAAAATATTATAGCCCCATCTCGGTTTTTCTTATTTTTACCCTCCAAAGCTTGGAATTCTGTAGTCAGTAGGCTCAATACCTTTAACCATGCGCTACATTTAGCTACCAAAAGCCAGAACAGAAAGTCCCTATTACCTTTTATACCTTTTTACTTTGTGCTATAACTCCCTTTTTCATATTTTAATGAGTCGTATTTGCAGTGTCTTATGTTTTCTCTTAGTAAAAGTTTTATCAAGTTACAACATTTCACATTTTATTTTGGCCATACATGTTGTTTGAAAACATTAAATAAAATGTACTCTCTCAAACTTAGTTGGTTTCTAATTTCAAGAACGAAAGTAAAACCTGAGTATGTATGTATCATAAATGACCTTGATACAATTCGGACTAAAAAATAAAAAAAAAAAAAAAAACTTGCAAAACAAAATTTGCCTATCCTTCCAGAGCAGCAGGATATGCCTCCCTTATTTGTCTTATCATGGTGTGTTTGAACAGATATTTGCAACATGACGTTCCTTTATCACGAAAAGGATTGGTACTTTTAAAAGTTCTTCAATACAAAATGTTTTTAATAGTTTCCGATTTTTAAATATTTTGTTAATAAAGGGAAATAAAGTTGTATGGGGTAAGAAAACAATATATACTGTTTACTCGTTATCAGAATGTGAATTCGTCGTGTGTTAATTTTATTATTTTTTATGAAATAATGCGTAACATATGAAATTGTCATGTCATGTCTACTGACAGGATCTGTTAGAAAAAGTTACCTTTGTTTCTCAAAAGTTGTTCCTGGACCGGTTTCACAATCATTCCTTACCTCAAGATTTTCCTTAACTTAAATTTTGAAAAATTGCAAATCTTCATAATTTTGTTAATTTTCAAGATATTGAGGAATTTAAGGTGTCATTTTTAAGAACACTTCTATATTAAAACATTTGCATTTAGTTTTGACAAAAAATATTCATCAGTAGTTCCAAAAAAGAGATTACAAATATTTGCTTAAGTTAAGGAAAATCTTAACTACGGAATGATTGTAAAACCGAGGCCAACAATGTTACATGTATCTCCGAATGATGTCAAATTCTATCATCGACGATAACTCTTCGCCAGGTGTCATGCTTTATTGGAAGAATGAAATCAAAGACTCTTACCAGCTTGTTTAGTAAACAAAGAAAATTAAATTTGGCTTTAAAAATAAGGATTCGTGCTTATTATCATCAACATTACACCTCTGATGTTAACAGGGCAAGTAGCAAATATGTAAAATAAGGTTTACTGAGTATTCATTTAAAATTCCTTTATCTAAAAGACTTGCACATGTCAATGACCGAAACAAATTCTTTACATTTTATTTGTGTAAATTAACGAAAATAAGCAATGAGAGTTACATATCAATGGGTAGAATAGCTTCGACGAAATATCAGCCGTATATGGTACCTATCGGTGTTGGCGCATAAACGATCCCATGCGTCTATGCTGGAAATTTCAACGCATAAAGAGATCGGCCACGTTTAAATGCGGCAACAACGTTATGTGGCGTTATATAGCTCAATATTTGGCAGAAGAATAAAGCACTTTAAATCACATTGGTTAAAGGGAGTGGGATTATTGTCTTTTTAATTCATTTATTGTATTATTATTTTTAATGAAATAGTCCAAAACTTCTACAAATTTACGTAAGATGACACATTTATCGCGTTATGTTATGTCATGTGGCATTTGTGAATACCAAGTTGTTTAGCGTGTCATGGTGTGTGGCGTTTCTGATTTCTTTGACTTTTGCCAGCTAGATATATAAATTTCGACAATAAATTGATGTATTACGTATAACATTATGTGTGGTACGGTACAGACCAGTCGAAAGTTTAACAAAAAGCTGACAAATTAGTCACAAATCGACAGGTCATCTCGGCCTCTAGCAAGTTATATCGTATTAGCTTTTCGGTGGTTGCTGTCAAACTGTCGACAGCTTTTAGCCTACCGGTTATCCATATCTCGGAAGGCAAGCTTCGACTCCTGTCTTGTTAGCTCAGTGTTAAACTTTTGACAGGTCTGGACGGTGCCTATGTAATTCAAAATTACACAGGTTATCCATTAGGCCACCGCGGCCTCGAAGCGGCATTTGTGAATAGCAAGTTGTTTTACGTTATATATATATTTCTACATACAATTGTCACGGTGTGTGGCTTTTCTGTTTTCTTTGACAATTGCCAGCTTTATAATTTTTAACATTACATATAACATTATGTGTGGTACCTATGTAATTCAAAATGATTCGAGTTATCTAGTTTCAGTGAAATTACACAATGCAACAGCATGTAACATGAAGTTGTTCATTAAAAGAGTCCCGCTGTTATATGTGTATATACCAGATTACAACATTCATTTTACCTGATTTTAATTATTTTGTGAAAAAAAACCCATAAAAAACATTTTCAGTCTGATCTATAAAAAGTTATTTCAGCTAATCAGATTGCTTAAAATTGTTACTATGGAAACAGTAGGAAACAATGTAAAACTTCTTGATTACTCGATACAGCTATATTATGATAAATATCTCAGACTTTACATTATTATAATTATTATTATTATAACCGGAGTTTCATATGTTGTTGGTTTCCATAATGGCAACAGTAGCAATCTAAAATTCATATTTGAAACCCGAATGCTTATTTGAGACGAGGTGGCCTAATGGATAAGACGTCGGTCTAGAAATCCTGGGTATCTTATCGCTGTGAGTTCGAGTCCCGCTCAGACCATATGTGGGAAAGTGAATTTTCCTTGCCGCTTAACCTTGTATCAGTATAATGGACTGGGGAGTGGTACGCTTGTCTCCGGCGAACTGACTCTGTGAGCTAGCATGTTAAAGTCGCCCTGAGTGCGCGCTAGTACAAGGCAGGCCATACAATACACTCACGATTAACATGCATACACAAAATTGTTAATAGAATAATCCATAGAGATTAATAAAATAGTTCTCGTCGCGAATAGCTAAAAAAAATGCTGATGCGACGTTAAGCAACATTCATCATACCAACCGAATGCTTATCTCATGGTGGGTTACAAAGCTGTAACTTTATGGCCACCATTTTTATGATATAACGTGCGGACAAATTTATAGAAAAGAACTGATGGGTTAAACAAATAAGTCTCACACTTCGTTTGGGGGATTTAGATATACAATACAGGCTTGTCAAAAGTTTAACACTAAGCTAACGAATTGGTGCCAACATCGGAAGCTCGATTCAGCCCCCGTTACCTATAATTTGACATGTTTTCGGCAGAAGCTGCTACGTATCTCCTCGTAAGTGGAAAGTTGCAGGTTCGATCTCCGACCGGGTCTGACCCAAGACTTGAAAGTGGGTAGTGACTGTTCTTTCGCCAAGAACTAAGCATTACGAAATGAAAGTTCTTTTTGGAAACTTCAAATAAACGAGGTCCCGTGTCACGGTAGGTTTGGCACGATAAATAACCCTGCTGTATAATGCCATCAGCGCAACGCACAGACAAACTTATAGCTAGGGAAGTTTAGATATAAATGAAATATTCTTAACTGGGACGTTAAACACCATTACTCAACTCAACTCACGCTACTTATCTCCCCTTTGCTCTTTTCGATTAACTAGCTATCACTAGGAAGCCGATTTTCGTCTAATTTTCGTTAGCTCAGTGTTAAACTTTTGACAAGCCTGTACCGTAGTAAAACAGTAGACAACATAGAGGTATCACAACATAGTGAGGTCATCTTATTGTAAGCTGTGTTTTAATACGGGTCAATGAAGTTATTATCATATTTCATCGTTAAGAAACTTAGAAAAATAAATAGCTTTTTAATTACAGTTAAATATGATAAATTGCACGTAATTTTAAAATATGCAATATTTTGTTTGACGTTCAGGTCAAATTGAAGTTATGTTCTTTTAAAAGTTGAGCTGAATTTTAATGAAAATATAAACAAATACATAGGTCATTATAGAGTTGAGTAATGGTGTTTAACGTCCCAGTCAAAATATTTCACTTATATCGAGACGTCGCCATCTGTAGGCAAAGTGTAGATATTTTGCCTGTGCGTTGCTCGTTGGCATTATACAACTTTAGCGTGCAAGCCACCGTAACACGGTATAAAAACCGGCTTTTGAGATTGCATAAAAAGTTTTCAGAGATTTTAATCGGTATATATGTGGTCGTTCTACAAATATAAGCTAGTTTTTCACAAATTTTCTTTTTTGTTTTATTTTTATCACTGCTCGCTTCGTAAGTAGGAAAGTCGTGGGTTCGAACACCGACAGGGTCTGACCAAAGACTTGAAAGTGGTTATTGGCTGTTTTTTTCACCAAGCATTCGGCATTACGAAATAAAAGTCACGGTTCTTTCGTATAGAAACTTAAAATAAATGAGGTCCCTTCTCACGGTAAGGCATGACACGGTAAAGAACCCTGCTGTTTAATCCCATAAGCGCAACGCACAGACAAACTTTCTGCACCTTCGTCTATAGCTGGTGACGTCTCGGAATAAGTTAAATATTCTGGACTGGGATGTTAAACAACATTTCTCAACTCAAACTCTTTTTCATTTTATAAAACGTGCTTGGCAAAAATAACTCTCGTTATGTTTAAAAGAAAATTCGAATACGATTCGGAAGTTCGTATGAAATAATTGTGAAAACTATTAGTTTTGAAATAGTTAATGCGTATTTATTTAACTAAACAGGCAAGGCTTTTCATTGTCAGTTTTTAGATTTTTTGCCATTTTTGTCTGGTCTGATAGAATGGCCGAACCATATTCCGCTTCTAGAAGGCGTCCAATGTTAAATAATTTTCCATAACAGTGAAGTATTAAGTTTCCCATATTATCAAATTTCTAGTTTTGTCATTGGTTTTTTTTAACTGTCCGACTATTATCAAGAGACGGTATTGTTAAATTACTGTTTATTTCGTCTGTGGGTTGTAAACATTCGAGTTATTAATATCCTAAACAATTATCAGACTCTTCAGTTACCGAAAATAGACGCCATAAAATTCAAATATTTAAATATGCAGTCGGGAATTGTTAGACAATTGATGAGCAAAATATGTGTGAATGTATTGCAAAAACAGTTCTCTCTCTCTCTCTCTCTCTCTCTCTCTCTCTCTCTCTCTCTCTCTCTCTCTCTTAATCTTGCTATGTTTTACGCACTTCATTTTTTTTAATTCAGTATTAATAAAACAAAAATATTAGTTGTAAATTAAGGACAAATTGCTCTGGTATGCTTTGTTGCTCTTTGAAATTTAGTCACCATTATTCGTTGTTTATTTTTTTCAAATAGTTGATTTTTATATTTTGTATTTCATTTATGCTGTTTTTATTTTTAAAATTCAGTCAAAATTAAAACAAAATAAACTATGTTTCATTTAACAAGTGAGTTTCTGATAATTACTGTACATCGCATAAGTTTCGCGTTAGTTTTATTTTCGCGTAAATTCTCAAAACTTAACTGACGCAAAAATAAATGTTCGCAAAATTTTGACCATCAGCTGAGGAGGCGAAAAAAAGTACACGAATATTTTGAAATAATGGATTTCGCGTAAATTAAATGACACAAAAATAAATGTTCGCGAAATTTTACTTTTTACCATCATCTGAGGAGGCCAAATTAAAGTACACGAATATCTTGAATCAATGAATTTCGTGTAAATTAACTGACGCGAAAATAAATGTTCGCGAAATTTTATTTTTACAATTATCTGAGGGGGTGAAAATAAAAATACACGAATATCTTAAAACAATGAATTTCGTGAAAATTAATTAACGCAAAAATAAATGTTCGCGATTTTTATTTGACCATCATCTGAGGAGGCTAAAATAAATTACACGAATAGCTTGAAATCAGATTTTCGCGAAAAAAAGGCGAAAAAAGCACACGAAACAATGAATTAAAATAACTGGCGCGATTTTAAATTTTTTTTTTTTAAATTTTATTTGTTATGTTCTTGGTCTTTTTTATTTTACTTTTTTTCATTTCTAATTTGTAGATATGATGTATCATCTTTGTCTCCTGATATATGAATGACACTAATTAATCTTACCTTGCCGTTATTTGTCAAAGTATTTACTGCAGTCATTAAATTGCAATTAAAAGTAATATATTGAAACGTCCTTGATAAATTCGAGGTTACTTGTAAGGGAGTTAACTCCAGAAAAAATATTTAATTAATTTGTTTGAGAAATACTATATGCAAATGATACAGATATTTATAAATCAGTTCTACATCTTTCTAGATTAAGTATGAAAATACCTCCGCAATAATATCAAGGGAGTGAATAGGGATCACCCTGTCCGCTTGGGCATCCATCCGAATATCGTATCCTCTACATACCTTCAATGTTTTGATCAAACTTGGAACAAATGTAAACCAACCTGACACAATGTGTTGCATATTAAATTTATGTGTATAGCTCAAGGGTCAAGGTCACAATTTCAATTCTTAGAAATAACAACCCAGCAAGGTCGGTGACGCGGTGTAAATGTATTTGTATCAATGTTACCAGTGTCCTGCATGACCGTCAGAAATCAAAGATGGCGGTTTGTATGGTACTTTTTGCTATAGAGGGACATAAAGGGAACCATGAACAGCATATATTGAGGCCACCGACTTTTCCACGATATTTGATCGTGAATGTCTCCGAACGACTCATGTTCCTAGAATGGTGACCATACCTTGCAATAACCCAAACAAAACGTGTCGTATAGTGGACAGTTGAAGTAAGGCTATTTTTTCTAGAGTGACGAAAAAAAAAATTACTTTGTATATGAATACTGATAACGTGAGCGAAAGACATAATTACTCATAAATAATTGGTATACTTTTGGTACTATTTTTTCACAATGAAAATATAAAAAACCTCTGTGACACAATCAAATATAAAAAGTAATTGCCTGTTAAACTTTTCTTCCCTAATATGAAAGTAGAAATTGGTCGTGTGGTCAATGCATTTGTCTCAAACCAAAAGTGCCACACTGCCCGTCAGTTATCTTGGCGCCATTATTCATAATGTGACTGACCTAATGATTTGAAATGGACATCGTATGTCAGTGTCTTTATCAACTTGTTACACTTGCACAAACACGAGCATCTTATGAACGAATGTTTTAATCAAATCTTGGGGTTAATTTCCCTGTTCGTGCTCAATGACATATTAACCATATATGACATTTTAACTTCTTTAAATGTTACCATAAAAACTGTTGATGTTTTTATCTTTTAATGACCTTTCGATTTTTCAAGTTTTACAAACCTTAGTTTTATTTTATTTATTTTAATTTTAACCACATTTTATAATTGATAGTCGCCATGCATTTCTTGAATTAGACATTCATTCAATACCGTTACTTGACAAACCATGTATGTCAACTTAAAAGTTGAATTTATGGTCTAAAGGGGAATAACTCTTGTAAATTAAAAATTTTATTGTTTCCTCCAAATTGTATCAACAGGTTACAATTTTGTTTTGTACCGGCGATATATTATATTGTTTATATATAATTTATATACAGTCCTGATAAACGGATTGGGATATATATCTTAATCCACAAGATGTTTTAAAAAGATAAGACGCAGTCTAGCTTGAGCAAGTGGTTGAAATTATTTAAAGTCTCTCGTGTTTCTAGATCGACTCAGTTTAAATGGCTGAACTCAGACCCTAATCTGACTTGGGCAAGTTTTCTTTGCTTTTTTTCTTTGTACCATAAACTATATATTATTATTCACCTTTCACTATATCAGACACCTTTATGTAAGCCGTAGACTTGTGTCTTTTGTACTGTGGTGCTAGGGTAAGCTATACCAAACTAGGCAACCCCTATGGGACCATGAATGGCAAGTCCAATGCACAATTATACAAGTGTGTACTCTCTGCTACTTTTTGTTGCTAACCCGCAGAGCCAGGTATTGAGGAGTTTGCTGTCCCGCCAGTCCATTTTTCAAAACCCTCAGTAATTTAACCGTATTTTTTACATTTTAATAAATTAATCAATTAAAATTAGTCTCGGTGAACTAAAATATCGAAATTTGGGACGCACCGTGCCACGTAACATGTTTTGCAATCAACCGAAACAAGGTGTTACCGATAAAACCAACTTCATACAGTACGGGCCTGTCGAAAGTTTAACACGGAGCTAACCAATCAGTGCAAATAGGCAGTTCAATCCGACCCTCGTTAGCTATATCTTGTCAGAAGCTTTCTATCTCTCGATAGCTTTTCGGTTATTAGAGTTCTATCCCTATCTCGGCCACTTGACAGCTGATCTTTGACTCTTTTTCGTCAGGTCAATGTTAAATTTGCGACAGGTCTGTACTGTGTCCCTCTTCAAAAACATATAAATTAAATCGAAACAAAAATATCATAGATCTATTTACAAAATGCCAAAAACCACACTGTATTATTAAAAATTGTCTGACTGACAAGCTTATACCATGGTCTGATCGCTGATACTGCTAAATACCTAACAGGTCACACTGACAATATGATGGTATTACTGTAGACCAATAGATAGACGAACATGATTCCCTGTTAATCCCCGTTAATTGAATTAATGATTGTTTTTGGCTGAATAGATAATCATAATTATTAAACTGTCATTTATATGAACTGACAGTTATGATAATACATAAGCTTGTTATTTATTAGACAATATCGGTTGTATTACCTACAGTTCAACTATGGCACCATATTTCATTACATATCAATGGTATATTAGTGTATTGTATAACTGTTTGTTCTCTTCGAGTGCATTTTGGAAAAATTTAAAACGTGCCTGAATATTGTGTCTTGGTTTACCTTTTCAAAAGGTGTAAAATAGTCCCTTCTTGTGATAGCCGAGTGATTAGGACGAATGTGCAATGCATTTCAGAAATGTTAAAATTTGCCTGAATAATGTGTCATGGTTTATATTTTCTTAAGGTCTCAGAGAGTTCCTTCTTCTTTACATTGAATGCAGGATTGCAGTGGCTAAGTGGTTAAGATGAAAACAAGCACACGACTGTGACCGCTGTGGGTTAGACCCCGGTTAAATGCAAGTGAATAAGTGTTTTTCTGTAGGTATCTATTTGTCGGCTACGTAAAAAGAGAATACTATTGCTACTGTATCGCCGGCCACGCCCACAATGTTCCGACACTGGCCGCCGTACCAAAGCAGCGTCACGGCAACTTATGACGTTTTAGTGTCACTGACGTCATTAAACGACACAATTCAGGCCGTGTTTTTCATTCTGTTTGCGTGTTATTCAAGCATGCCGTCCCTTTGTCGGAACATTGTGATCGTGGCCGGCGATCCGTCAATTGACGTGATGGCGACCAGTGTCATGGCCAGCGATACGTCAAGTAGTAGGCGCACACTTAGAAATAGTTTTGAGGTGGCACTGTGGTATGTCAACACTTGCCGTATAAAGGCAAATAAAGTGCAAATGTGTGATTAATATGAATCGATTTGCATCGATCTGAAATTTAAACCAGTGTCACAATATCGAGTAGTAAATAATCTCTTAAATAGTATGTACTCTTTAAATATCATTTGATACTAATCTAAAAACACATAGTGACAATACTTTCTGTTTATTTCTGGTATGTAAAACAGTTTAGATATTTGATACATTGTGACCTTTTCCTTAAGAGTAAACAAATGCTTCAAAGAAAATGCGATTCGGAGAACCGGTATCAGTGAAAAACAAGCTATACGTCGATAGCGATAATTTTTGTCAATGTTTTAGGTATTTCTTCAACATTCTTAAATATATGACACTTGGGACCTCTTGTGAGTAGGTCTTTAGGTTTGTTTGCTCTTATTAGACCCTCGGATCGAAAGTGGACACAGAGAGTAAATATAATGTAAGATATCTCATTGATGTGAACTTCAAAATTTGACAGGTGCTCGCTTGATCTCCAGAATTTTGTATCAAGTCAAAGGGCATATTTAGTGTAATTTTTCATATTAAATCATATATTCTGATATATGCGAATTGATAATTCGATTGTTACATGGTTTTGAAATACAATACAATTATTTATTTCACTGTACGGCGGCGCAGAGGTGATATGAACATGAAAACAAGTTCTATAGCGTGCTAACGCAAGGCTTTGCAGCGGGCTCATGCGAAAGTTATAATGTGCTCACGCAATAGTTTCCCATTCCCAAGCAAACGTCATCGCATGTTCGCGCCAGGATGTGTCTTCATGCTCACGCTAACGTTATCGTGTGCTTATGCAATAGTTTTTTTTTCACGTGAGTATGATGTAACTTTAATTCAGCGGGCGATATGAAAACATGCCACCACTATACCGCCGTAACATTGCCATCTAATTATTTCACTGGAGGCTTTTTTGCGTGTGTTGCGATTTATCCGACGGAAATGGGTAATTCAATGCGTTTAATGGAACATATTTCAGTAATTTCACAAACACTGAAGCTAAACGTGATTCAGAATCTTTGAACTATAATTGAAAATATCATTATGAGTGATTTTAAAATTTTTGAAACCGGATAGGACGCTGAGGGCGAAAAAAGAACATTTCCGAATTTTGCATCATCCGGTGTTTAAGATACCATGTGATAAAAAATTAACATGTCTATATAAACTGCAATAACTTGAACGTTTGGGTAATGTTAATATACTAAATGCCCTAAATCTGTGTATTTCATTTTGGCAATTTGATTTGAGTTTCCGCTTATTAATAAATGGTTCCATTTCCGCATAAAAATTGATTTTTCTGATTGTTTTAAATTTACGTAATTTACCTGTTGATATTACTTCCGTTGGCCAGATGACTTTGGTTTGAAAAATCACATTAGTAACGAGCTTTTTCAGCTCGGTTATACCGAACAGTAGAATCTTTCGGCACATTGTATGTTGCATTAGCATTTTTCAGCTTTTCGTATCGAGACAAATTTTTAATTAATCAAGTACAAACATATTGGTAGATATCCTAATAACATCTTCCAAAAGCAAAGCAAAAACTTTAAAAACTGACAAACTCAGTTAAACACGTGAACTTCCACTAGGGAAGTGAGACCGAGTACCCCGAACGGGTAAGCATATCCTGTCTAGCTAGCTACTTTCTGTGTGTTTGTTTAAAGAATATAGATAAGTTTATGCGGTGCTGGAGTTTTGTAATGGAAGTGTTTCTGATATACTTTGTATTTGTGCGCACTGATGCTTGTCTTTAGAGTTTTTACACAATTTCACACAAGCATCGCAGACTATACTGGTACCACACCTACATAAAGAGGCTTATTGCAAGAAAAAACATTCTCACGGGCGATCAATCAGGATGGAACCAAAAGAAAAACAAAGAATCCTTAGCGATGAAACTTTAGGTTTAAAGACTAAGGGACTAGCCACAGCGGTGTTTATACAATTAAGCACAACTAAAAGCACAATTAAAATGCATTCCTGAACAACATTGCAAAAAACAGGGATAATTTAAACTCGTATGTGCCTACAGTGTGACAAACAAGCATCGCAGACTATATTGGTACCACGCCAACATAAAGAGGCATATGACAATAAAAAAAAATTCTTGCGGTCAACCGGGATGGAACCCAAAGAAAATCCAAAGAATCCAGAGCGATGAGACACATTAGATTTGAAAACTAACGACCTACTCACAGTGGTATTTATACAATTAAGGCCTTAAAACACAATTAATATGCATTCCAGAACAACATTGCAACAAATAGGGAGGGACTGAACTCGTATGTGGGCGGGAATATTTTAACTATTAGCATATACCAAAGCGTAGTACTACATTTCAAATTAATTAAAATGATATAATATTAAGAAATTACATTTTTCTGTTTATTGAACATATAAAAAAGATTTAAATGCAAAAAGATATATTTTGAGAAGAATAAGAAACTTTGATCTTGGGATGATAAAGACATTTTACACCTAGTATAGCAAGTTTATATAGCCCGTAAAAGGTAAAGTAGAACCTCATACAGATCGTTTGTGGGCTTTGATGAAATATTCAATGAAAAAATTTAAAAAAGATTTTTCTAAAGATGTGAAAAATATCACCTCTTTATCATGTTAAATTATATTGAGACTTATTGAAAAGTATCTTTCTGAATGGCTCTTATAGGGATTTATTAATGGCTGGCTGGTTGTTTGATAAAAGCTTTTTTCAGCTTGTTTTCTGGTGTTGCGACCAAAAGCTCAATTAGATGTTTACTGATTGTTGACAATATCAAAGCATGCAATGTTTACACGTTTTCAATTATGTTGGATCTTGTCATCTCTCAGTGGTGGTGGATATATTATTATATATTATTCACACTTGTATTATCATCTTGAAAAGTGACCACATTATTTTATTTGAGTGTTGTTTGGTAATTTATTCCAACTGTAGGTGGCCATGTAAAATGTGTCATAAATATATATTTGTATAAATAAGATTATTAAAGGCTTGTGACATCGATTGAGTCCTGAAAACACTGCGCACTTGATAAATGTTCAACTTGGGATTTTAACTTTTAAACACAGTTACAAAATGTCAATATTAACATAATTTATTCCTTGGCAGCACTATGGGTGCTCAGTTTGTAGTGTGCTTGCTCTATATGTGGGAGGTCGGTCCTCGAACCTTGTTTTTAAAAACCTCTCCCCATCCTTCACAGTGCTGACCACTCTGTAAAGTCATAATGTCTGGCACTTCACCTATATCTGGTGATGTCCTGGCATACTGTAGGATAAAACATGTGATGCTCAATGTTAATAACTAGTGCATTGCAAAACCCCAGGTAACATATTAAACCAGGGATTAGTTAACCTACTAGCCTTGTGTTTAGGAACAATGTGTTTACCACGTGTCTTGCTTGGAAAGCAACCCTTCGATATTATGGCAAGTGCTCATCAATAAATAAAGTATTTTAAGAATCACGTGTAATTAACTGGGCACCATTTATTGTTGATTTTTACTTTAAATTTGGAGCGAAGGCTGTCTCCAAAGCATTCAACTCCACATACATGGCGTTCTATCTTTTAATGATGATAAATATGTGAATGGATGTCATCTTTCCTAATGAACTTGAAATACGAAACGTCTGATTCATCAAGTTCTGCCTCAGATTCATACCCACATAAGGAAACCCACGAAAAGGTACGTTTGATGCTATATGAAAAAATCAATTTCCTATTGTCAACGGTACTTATGTTTCTCATGCTTTTGTTGTACGCGTTTCACATTTAATCTTGTTGCCACTACAGGAACATTACACAACAAAGTAAGTTACTTGCAAGTAAAGGTTTTTTTTCAAGGATATCAAGCCTGGGTAATCCAGGTACTAAAAGGTTCGTTGATACGTATGCTTTCTTGGTATCCAAAATTTTCCAGGACCCACAGTTCCACTTTCTTTAGATTACACACGTGGCGATGGTAGCTAGACAGGAGGTACTTACACTTCCGGAGCAACTGGCTTTGCTTCTCTGGTTCAAATTCAGGTGTTTTAACATAATTTGCCAGTTTTTAATTTTTCAGTTTTTACTCTGGTTCTGAACATGGATAGGAATGTTTGGTTGCCAATTGTGTATCATTATGTACCTTCCATCTTTGGATTTTTTAGAAATCTTTTTAATTAGTATTACTAAATTGATTTAATGCACTTACAACTTTCGGAACTACTTGTCGTAAAATAAATTGAGATACAATGTCACCTGAACAGCACTAAATGCCATTTAGTAATTTTTCAAAATCGAATGTGGGTTTTGTTTCGTAGGTGTTTCTTCTGCGTATGATGGATTTGTTTTACAGTTATTGTATAAAAAACAAACATACTAATCCATGTCCGAATCACAATTCAGAAGCAAAGTAAAAACTTTGGAACCGACAAGTTTGGTTAGACACGTGAACTTTCACCTGAAAGTGAGGCCAGGTGCTCCGGAAGGGTAAGCACCTTCTGTTAACATCCGCCACGTGTGTAATCAAAACTGTGTGAAAGGAACATAGAAATATGAGACGTCAAATATATCCAGGGCATAGCTTATTATCACTATGGGAACTTTAAACAATTACGAGACAATTTTTAGCTCCGATATATTGCAAGCCTAGGCTTATCAATATCAAGACTCCTAAATAGTTCCCATATCGTCATCACAGTATTGGTAATAAATATGTTGTCTATATATCCAAATTGTCCTTGATAAACTTGACATTCCATAGTTCCATGCTACTTTTATTATCAATTTTGATTTTGCACGTGACTTGTGAAGCTTGCTTATCAAGAGGTTCTTATTCTTCAGGATACGGAGCACACGGCCTCACTTCCATGATAGAAATCCACATGTCACTTTCAAAGATTGTGCTTAACTTTTGATGTTGTTGTTTGGACATGTATTGCTGTGGATGTATGTACATGGACATGTATGTTTGTGTTTGATATGTTAATTATATATGAACTTTCTGTTTTGCCATTGCTGCCTGCAGGTGCTTTGTGGTTTTGTTCTTTAAAACCCTTTTTATAAGTATTTCTTAATTGATTCAGTTGCATTGCAACTTTCTGAACCACACTTATCATGAAATAAATTGAGGTACAATAGGACTTGAACACTATGTACCACTGCCACTGGTGTACATCTTTAAATTATTTTCGAAGTCTTAGGTGTGTACTTGTTTCATAATTTTGAATTGTCTTGTCGTGGTTTTTTCCGTTATGTTGTGGCATATTTTGTGTACCTTATTTATCAAGAGGTATACAGTGTAATTGTTATTTAGGGCTACAAATGTATATGTCCATTTCATTCGATTACCTTGAAAGTTGTTTGTTTCACCGATTAATTTTATCTTTCTTTCCTTTTATATTCGTGCGTATATCAATTAAAGGGACTTAAGAACAATTGGAGACATCAGTATCGAGCGCGCAAGACCCAGAGAACAAGATAAGAACAATTGAATCATAATTTATTTGTTTTTACTATGGGTCTTTTTATTTTACTACAAATATAGTTTAAAACCATTAACCAGTAATATTAGTGTTAAATTCGTACTACAAAATTTGTCACAGTATTCGCATGACTTGTTCAATAATAAAGCATTAAGGTGACGGCAATATGATACATTATATGTGTGTGTCTTTGAACAAGAGATGAGCACAGTGCTTATATACCACTGTCCTCGAGTCAGACAGAAATTAAGGGGCGGAGCTATATGTGAAATGAAGCGTTTCTTGCCAATGACGCTTATTCGGAGAGAAGAAGAAATCTGAATGATCATACCTGTCAATTATTCACCCAATCAGACAAATCGTTAATAATGTGGACTAACATAACACACTTTGAAACAAACTGCCTGTTTTACTGCTGATAACTTGTATAGTTAAGAGATTTACAAATAAGGATTTATATCTAGTTTAAAAATAAGATTTTTTGCTTGTGGATGTAAAATTTTGGATTTTTACAAATGTGTTATTATTACTGGTTATGTAATTGGTATCAATATCCTTGCTGAAGAGACGCACAGATGGCATAAGCATGTCTACTGGAAAGAATGGGAGCTAGTCCAAAGACCAAGTTTCTATTGGGTCTACTTTACCTGTCATACTGTGTTTACGGAAATTTCTTGTGAGTAGTTCTTTTTTTAAAAAATTAAAAAATAAATCATTCTATTGCTGTAGTGTCATACATCTAATCTGATCAAGTGTTTGTCAAGTAATAAAAAAATCTTAGCAGTTACCTAACTTAGAAGAACTCTCTAATGCCGACTCAAGTTTCATTTTCTTTCCTGATCGTGTGTCGCTTCATGCTGTGTTTATATTGACGATATAATAATAATTTCTTGAGATTGGGTCATAAATTTTATGCGCGTTTAAGTGACATAATATATTATATGTGGATACAAAACTGCTATCATATTTCATAATAAAATATGAATGGGGATTACCACTCAATAGAGAATACACATTATATATATTAACTTATATGGTATATATAGAGCTGGTATATATATACATTTATATATTTTTAGTTTTATTCATTGAATATGTACGTTTTTTTATTTTTGATGTAATGTCATGTCAAGTTAGCCATATTACAAGTGCATGTATATGTTTAAGATAGTAAAACACAATTAGTGTTGTCTCTTAATAATATACACTAAAAAAATTAAGATTTTTTTATTTAGCGATCGTAACTTGTCAGCCATATTACAAATGCATGTATATGTTTGAAATAGTAAAACACAATTAGCATTGTCTCTTAGATATTATACACTAAAAGTTGTTTTTATTTTGTATTTTTTTTATTTAGCGATCATAAATTGTCAGCTATGTTAAGATGGTAAAAACAAAATTAGCATTGTCTCTTAACATTATTTTTTTTTATTTAGCGATCATAAATTGTCAGCTATATGACAAGTGCATGTACATCTATATGTTTAGGATGGTAAAAACAAAATTAGCATTGTCTCTTAACATTATACACTAAAAGTTTTTTTTTATTTTGTATTTTTTATTTACGATCGTAACTTGTCAGACAGATAAAATTTGACATGCATACATATTTGTACAAGATTGAAAAAGTTCAGTTCATCTCCTCCTAAATCCATATAACAAACATATGACGGTATTTTTTATGCAAATATGGCAGTCGTGGTATTTATGACTTTAGATTAGGCTTTTTAATATCATCTTCACATAAATTGACAGGTATACCCTATAAAAGCTGCAAAATACAACATAAAAACAAAGTTCACCGACACAAATTTGTCATTTTAAGCAGAGAAACACAATTGAAATCTCATTGAAATTCAGTCGGTTCTTCAAATATTAATATCTTGATTTTTTCAGCATTCTTAACATAATATAACAATGAATGATACACATGTATATATATATGTGTGGAGGACAGGTAGATTTAAAAATAAATAAGTGCAATACCTATCTATCTATCTATGTAAGACTTACTACCCCCTCTCCCCTATTGAATTTTATGTTAAATTTCTGTAAAGGTATTTTTCGTACAAATTGTCAAAATAGCTTCATTTTTTCTTTAAAAAAATTGAAATTTTAATGGATATCACAAATGAAAGTTTTACCTATCTATTTAGCTGTTATTTAGTACAAAACATTAAAATACACGTAGTCACAATTCCTAATGTTTGTATGATCATTGTATTTGAATGTCTCCTTAGAATATAGAGACCTGAAATTAAGTTGATATGAACATATTTTATGTGTCAGTCAAAGTAACATTTATTAACATTTAGAAACAGTTTAAAATTTTTAATTCCTCAAAAACTAAGCTATACTCCTTCATGCAAAGTATTTCCATAGCTAAATTTGGTAAAATATATTTTGGTCCTTTTGGTATCTTTTTCAACATCTTGAAAATAATTTTGGTTTCATAATTTTGGTCTAAGTACTACTTTGAATAACGAATTGTATTCCCAAACGGCCGTCTAGTGCTGTAAGAATTAAAACTGGTACAATATGTAATTATGTATATTATATAAAAAACAAACATACTTGTCCATATCCAATTCACAATTCCAAAAGGAATGTAAAAGCTGGCACATTTAGGTAAAAACGCGACCTTGCGTCAGGTGAGACCGGGTGCTCCAGAAGGGTAAACACCTCCTTTCTCGCTAGCTATTTTCAGCATGTGTAAAATTTTAAATAGACATTATATGTATCATACAGAAAAATGGTTCAGAAACAAGTGTCTTACCACTTATATAGGTCTGCCTCCTCAAAAAGTAAAAGAATTTATTTTTCAAATGAGCACAATAGAATTAACAACAGAATATTAATTCCTCATGTCGCAACCTGTCTAAATTTAGTGCATGGAATACAGGCGCGTAGCTTACAATGAGGCAACCGAGGCAATTGCTTCGGTAAAAATCAGATGGTTTTTTGAAACAAAAATTACAGACTTGAAAACAAAGAAAATAGAAACTGAGGATAAAAAACTATAATGTTTTGTCATTATAAAAGTCTTTTCGACGACTGACGAAATGGATATCTCAAGTACTAAGTTGTTTTTTGTTTGTTTAACTGTATATGCAAAGTTCGGTTTCGGCAAAGTTTTGCTTTGGAAACCTTGCCTTTTTTAAAATATTTATGAACATGGAAAGACTCTTCTTTTTTCCCTGGGTTGTATTTGGCTCCTATTTACGCCCTGGGATACCGGTATCCTTCAGTATATTCTAAACATCCTACTAGGTCTAGCTAGCTAATTATTGTTTCGATCTCCTTCCCCTATAAAGTATATTGTATCTAATTAGTAAATAAGCTAGCTTGCCCATTGATGAACTTATTCTCTTGTTATTCTTTGTTTCAGAAAAACAAACTGTTTGTCCAAATCAAAAACAAACATACTAGTACCTGTCCATGTGTCCTTTGTTTTTTTCTGAATGAAATATTTCGCTCAAAAACAAACATACCAGTCCTTGTATCATTGGATATATATATTTTTTTATTTTCTGAATGAAACAAGTTAAAAATTGACATAACAATTGTCCAAAAATCAAAGTTAAAAACTTCCAACAGAGAAGTGAGGCCGTGTACTCCGGAAGGGTAAGCACTTCACGTCTAGTATAGCTAGCTACACCCAATAGAAGTTATAGCACTATAACGCCATTTCTAGACAGTTCAATGGTTTTATTTACATTTCGCAATTTTTGAAAATCTTATTTTTGATTTTGAATCCTGAAATAAACTTAAAACACTGTCGTGTACGACATGCAATTCCAATTGCCGGAACAAGCAAGAGGCGTAAGCAAGAGATGAGTGACGTCACATTAGCAATCGTAATTATAGTCCTATAACTTCATTTGGTCTCAAACAGAGTTTATTACAATCAAACATCATAAATGTAACTATTGAATTATATACTTTGAAATTAAGAATTTTAATAATAATATGTGGTGTTTTTTCCCCTATTTTTAGGGCACTTTCGTCCGTTGTTGCCATCAGAGCTAATATAATTTGTAACAAAATTCCTGGACTGGCACCAAGACAAAGGGCTATATGTAGGAAAAGACCAGATGCTTTAGTGGCTATCGGACAAGGTGTTCAACTTGGAACCAAGGAGTGCCAACATCAGTTTAGAAGTATGCGTTGGAATTGCACTAGTTTGGGGCAAAAAAATTCAATGTTTGGAAATAATCATAATGTTGGTAAGTTGATAAAATAGTGTGATTATTAATAAGCAATGCGCTTTATTCTTATAATGGTTTGTCATATACAATCTTTTTAATTTAATCATAAAATTAATACATTCAAAAATGGTAGTGTACCATTTTTGGTATATGACAGCTGTTTGGTGCCAGAAACGTTATGTGCTGATGATATTGAATGGTTTTTTTTTTGCAGATTAATCTCCCAAAGCACGAGTTTAGGTTTATCATTTTTGATCTTAATTTTCGTTTTTCGTGTATTTTCTTGTGGTTTTTTATTGCTTCATAAGTTTATTGTGACATGCCGTTGTGTCATTGACGGCTCTGGTTATTGCCGACACATGTTATTTTGCTGCATAGGCTGCAAAGTCTATATTTGAATTGATTCTCAAAATATTTCAAATAAATAAATAAATAACAAAAAACAAACTAAAAAAAACAAAAAATACAAATTGCATTTTTCCCCCTGAAATCCTTTGTATCTTGTGTTTTGTCTTAATAACACGTTGTATTAATGTCATGTGCTACTTCTGAATTTTTATGAAATAATACATTCAAAAGTAGCACATAAATAATACATAAAAATTCAAAAGTAGCACATGACATTAATGTAAGGTGTTATTGGATGCTGTGGTCATTGCTAAGTACAGTACATATCTTATTGGTACAACTTGCATACCGTATATCATTATGATCACTCTAAAAATGTCTGATTCAAGCAATTCTAACTCCTGTTTACCGTTTACCAAACAGTCCTATATTAATCTAGAAAAAAGACGACGATAACTGAACGTCTCATTTCATATATATATCTAAAAGTGCAAATAAAATTAATGTATTTGCAACTTGTTTAACTAAATTTTAAAACTTTCGCTTAATTGGTTGGAAATAATGTACAAGACAACTGTGGTTTTAAATTTAAATTCTCTGGCTAAAAAGACTTTAAAATTTCTTTCTTTCTCCAGGAAAACAAGTCAAAGTACGGAAATTCCACAACTGACATATTTTACTCAAGTCCTAGCAATTAAAAGCATGTTCGTCTCAAAAATTAATTATATTTTGCTTTTTGACAATGAATAAGATATGAAAAATATTTTTCTGATGACTTTCGATGTTCCAATTAAAGATATAATACAAAAAGTGAAATGAAAAAGATATGAGAAATATTTGCTGATGGTTTTCGATGTTCCAATTAAAAGTGAATTTTACTGTGACTTGCAGTTTAATTCTTCATAGCTAATTGAGAAGATTATTGGATACTGGTTTGATGAAAATTTTAATTGGTATCGTGATTTTTTTTTTTTTTTTTTTTTTTTTTTTTTTTTATGAGACTGAAAAAATATGTTGAATGTTAAAATTTATTAATTTATTAGGATATGACTCAAAGAATAAAAAATAGATTGACAGGCAGACTAGTGACATTACAGGCCTGGCGAAAGTTTAACCTGTACTATGCTAACGAATTAGTGCCGTATTGGCAGCTCATCTTTGACAGCTCTGGACAGCTTTTCGGCAGCTTGTTCTCTATCCTGGCAGCTTCTTTGTTGCTGCTTATCCAATGAGCCACTCGACAGTCGAGCTTTGAGATCTTTTCCGTTAATTTCAGTATTAATCTTTCAACAGACTGACAATATTTATATTAAATATATTAAATTGGCGTTTAAATCTATCTTAGTTTGGTTGTAACGAATTCATTAATCCCAAATCACAAGGGGGCTAGATCGGTATCCGAGTATAAACATGAACATATTTAAATTTGACACATATTGAAAAGATAAAAAGTAATTTGAATCAATTATATTTCTTTAAAGCTATTTATCTGAGTCTAAATAGGTTAAAATTATCACCTCCACGACTGAATGAAAATCTTTGGCCATAACAATGGTCCTATATGTAAAGTTATCAAAATCTAGCTATAGGCAATGTTTGTTCAAAATAATCTTAATACTATTATAAAAATTTTCATGGAATGCTGACTCTAGTATACACGAAATTCTATAATTCATTGATCAGATATACGGTTAGTGTGTGTCATATATCGGGTGTATATTTTTGTTCATTTTTCTACTACCACTAACGTTGCTGAGTTGGTAGAGTGCTCCCTCCGTAAGTGGGAGATCATTGGTTTGAGCCCCGACCAGGTCTGACCCAAGACTTTAAAGTGTGAAGTGACTGTTCTTTCGCCAAACACTCGGCATTACGAAATGCATATGAAAGTCACGGTTCTTTCGGATAGGAACTTAAATAAACATGGTCCCGAGTCACATTAGGCTTGGCACGTTAAAGAACCCTGCTGTATAATGCCATCAGCGCAACACACAAGCGAAATTTCTGCACCTTCGCCTATAGCTGGCGAAGTCTCGATATCATTGAAATATTCTTGACTGGGACGTTTAACACTATTACTCAACTCAACTCCTTTTTCTACTGTAATTTACAATTTAATTTGAAATCTGTTAAAATAAAGAATGAAAATTGTTTGAGCCACATGCACCACTAAAATAATTGCATTTTAAGTCTCTTCTAAAGATTCATGAAAGAACCACATGCCGAGCATACGGCATCAGACAACTTTATACAAAACTGGCGTATTTACTAATGGAGAACAATTTGTACCTATTAGTATATCAAAACGACTATACAGGGTTGCTTAATCTCAATTATAACTGTTCTTCTAAAGATTCATGAGAATTGCTTGCCCATCATACGACATCAAGTTTAATATCTTTATTTCAAACTGACGTTTCGACTAACGGCGGAGAACAACATGTACCCAGTGGTGTATCAAGAGCTTGCATATTAGCACCATGAAATAACTACGTTAAGAAACACATGACTCTTTGTTCCGCTACTTAAATTGTTCCAAAGGATAGTTTCATAAGTGATTAATTTCTAAATAAAATAAAGCCAATATTAGTTCCATTAAAAAACAACAACAAACACAAAAACATCAATATTTTTTCATTCACATTGTGGTAAAGATGGCTTACGAAGACCTTTACAATAGGACCACTTGGCAAAAGTATGAGACCGATGGCCCCGTGGCCACTTTTGGAATGACAAACTGACTGTTTGCATGCTTGGTTTAAAAGCACTAGGGCATTTCATGTTACATGGGACTTTTTTACGTCAGAACAAAATTGCGTTTACACACGCAAATGTTTATCTGTAGAACCCTATTAGCCAAGAACACAATAAGGGCAGTTAGCTCCGTCCCATTCGACAGATTATGTCGTTGTAAATTATTTTACTATCGGATAATGGCGTTCTATAGTATTTTACTATCATTAACACCAACCAATCTTTAAGATCTTAAAATTGTTTAAAATGTTTTTATTGTTTGTAACATAACAAAACATTTGTAAACACAAATCATGGGCATACAGCAAGTCTAGTTCCTGTAAGAAACACGTGTAAACTGTTCTAATAACTAAATATATATGTCTGGTGATACACGTGCTTCATTGATAATACTACGTTATAAAAAACATCTAAATGCGAGTTATTTACAGACCAACATAGGAAATATTACCTACAATAAAGTCCTGTCCAAAGTTTAACATCGAGCTAAAACCGAAAAAGGAGTCGAATCTCGACTGCCTAGAAACCGATATATGGAAAGCTAATAAATGAAAAAGCAACCGTGATAAAGACAGCAGGTGTTGGGGTATACAGCTAAAAAGGAACCAGAGATGAGCCCTCTTGGCAACCATCCGTTGGCTAAGCTCAGTTGTTAAACTTTCGACAGGCCTGTACTGTAAATACTAGAATGTGCTTAATTTGAATAGGTGATATATCATTCTATTTCGGCTTTCTTTGTGTTCTCTTCTTAATTCTGTCTATTCTATTGTTGGAGGAAGTTTTATCATAAATTTCTTTAACTTTTTCTATCGTTTTTTATAATGCCTTATCATACCATTACAAATACCTCTGCATTTAATTCAATCCTTATATTGTGATATTGGAGACGAAAGTCAACTTCGAAATAGATATTTCATTTAACAAACATCATTTTTTTATTTTCGAGTTGTGTGTCTTTTTAAATGAGACTTAAATAGAACATTCTTGTGCAACAACAAAACTTGAGAGAGAGAGAGAGAGAGAGAGAGAGAGAGAGAAGTTGATCTAGAGACATATTTGGCTATATTACTGTCTTAGTTGGGGAAAAGCCAGCGATGTGGGGTAATAACTCGTGTACACAAATATGCAGGAGGATATTTACAATGTTCTAAAACCATCATTTTCAATGGGAGTATGCATGGTTAGGCTATTCAGGGCTACTTCACATTGTCCCAACTAAACAAATTGCCCCCACGTGGGTTAATGTATATAATTTTTTTCTATGATTGTTCCAATATTATGTCTATCACATTGTCTCTACTTTACACTGTTAAAACATCCGCAGAGAGAGAGAGAGAGAAAGAGAGAGAGAGTATGAAAATTAACGAATGAATAACTCAATGAATGAATGAATGAATGAATGAATGAATGACTGTATGTTATATGTGGGTGGGTGGTTTTCCTATGATTTCAAGTTCTTTTTATTTTAAGTATAGTATACATATATAGTAAGACAACACTATACAAAGCCGTTACGGGATGACCATGACAAATCAGTTTCTTTAATGAATTTTTAACCCAGCGTTTGCCAATAAAAACAACATTATTTACGTAGTATCGTAGGTATAGGTATTTACACTAATACAAAATTTGTAATGAACATCATGAACAAAACATAATTTCAATAACCACTATATTGTGTATATTGTAGCCTATTCCTAAGAAATGTATATGATACCACCGCGCAATTGCAATACGCCATGCTTTTTATTTTTCAGTTTCAATTAACAATTTATTCAAATGCCTTTTAAATTAAACATTGAGGTTGCTTAATTTGATATAGTTGTATATGACTTACTAAAGCGCATACCGCCACGATTTTTTGAACAAGTTAATTTTTATATTTTCAACTATAGCAATACGAGCCAACCAATTTGTTCTTTAAAGAACCATACGCGTTACACATAAGTAAAATACTGTCAATTCAGTAATAATACTGGTGACGCCCCAATATAAGTAAAATATTCTCGACTGGGACGTAAAACCCCATTCATGAAGTCGTTTAACCTATCAATCAATCGATCGATACTTAAAAACGCTTAATAAGTAATTTTAGCATTTGTACATTACATATTACACAGTAGTTCAGACATTCGTAGAATGCTTGAAAAAAGAGGCACTAGTGTTTAGATCATTGAGGGACAGCTATATTTTGACAAATCTTGAGTACTTCTAACTCTTTCAAGAAGATTTTACATTCAATAATTATATAAAGCATTTATAGCCGTATGTGATCAATGTCTACTGGTGCTTAATAATACACGACACACATGCCTGTCGCAAAGTTGATCACTGATCTAACAAAAAAGACTCGAAGCTCGATTGCAGAAAGGCCAAAATATGGATACCTACTTGCACCTATAGGTACCAATGGATCTAGACAGATAACAGCTGCCAAAAACAGCTGAGATATAGCTAACGAGGGATTCGAGATGAAACCATTTCGACATCAATTCGTTAGCTTAGTTTTAAACATTCTACAGGCCTGTACTTTATTCAAGAAGACCACCTATATCAGGACATCTTGAGTATTTGACACATTGCTGTCATACCAAATGGTTCTGTTCACTCACGTTTTTATATTGATTCTGGAAGTGGTATGTGCCGTGACCTACTAATATATACAGTACAGACCTGTCGAAAGTTAAACAACAAGTTAACGATTTTGTCCCGAATAGGCAGCTTTTCACACAGCCGCTAAATATCTAAATCTAGGCAGGTTTACGGTCTCTAACTATACATACCATATTCACTCAGAAATCGAGCTTTGGTTCCTTTTTGTAAGTTCGATGTTAACTTTTCGACAGGTCTGTATCGTTTTCCCAGACACTTGTACGTGCCTACATTTATGACCAAATAAATCCAAGTAATAATGTTGTTAAATTTTTCAATTCTTTATTCATGTTGAAGGTTTTTGAATGTTGCCAGTTTTTCTTCTGTGTAGGTGGTATTTTAGCTGAAAAAGAAATCCACACTTTTTATGTCTCTGCCCTCATAAATCAGTCTGTCTTTTTATGCAATTTACGTAACCGTTTTGAAATTATATGCCTATTACTTTATATAAATTATACCAGTTGGATAAGTGTTTTTTTTTATATTAGAAATCACATACTCTTTAACAGTGAGAAAAATGACAGTGTCTTAAGTGCTGTTGAGAAAATGTTCCGAAAACCGACATTGGATGTACATAGCGTGTTCCAGAAAGAATATGTTAGTCTGCAAGCACATCCGGCGTGATAAGAAACCGTGATAAATGACGTCATATCACTATTCATCTTTTATTTAACACTTGTTTCTGGCGAGCATTTGAGCACTTTTAAAAGAATTTTGTTAAAAGTTTGAAATAATAGAAAAGAAGATAAATACACAAGAACTATTCTTAACAAAAATATACAATTTTCACATGTACATGAAAACATTATTATTCTCACACTTGAATAAAGATTTTCAGCATCTGTGACAATGATCCAAGACAAGGTACGCTGGAACAATACATGTACGCTGAATGCCACAAATTCAGATCTTCAACCGACACCATCCTGTAAATCCACGATATGGTGTTAGATACTGGAACAGCTAGGAATCCAAGCAATATAATATTGCATTTTAATTAAATTCTTATGATCTCTTTTATATCATATGTTGTGTGTCCTCTTATACATAATTTTGTGCTTTTTGTTTTCAGTATTTGCCATTGCATTTCTTTTTCATTCCTTTTTTTTTAGAAAAAAAAACCAGTGTAATGTAAGAGCGTTATACTAAAAATTTGATTTTTGTTACGGCGAGGGTAAAAAGTAAAACTTAATATAACTTAATGTAAATATATTCAGTGCTAGGATATTGCCAGAATGATTAAATTGCCTGAAGAAATGCAAATTAAAACAAATGAAAAATATTAAAGAAAAAACAACCGAATTAATTCACAATATGGCAGATGTTATCGGTTCATAGTCAAACTTTTTGTATAAATTAAAGAAACCCCTCAATTTCGTTGATCTTGAACGAGTTTAAGCATTATACAGGTCCAGGGGAAAACACGTTTCTTGACCTCGAAATAACAGCTTCTAGTGTAGTAGTGTAGCGTCTCTTACTGGTAATTTGAAATAATAGCGAAAAGGAATTTATCCCATAGGCAAAACGTATTTATGTCAAACTGAGAGTAAAATGTGGCACTTGTTTCGCACATCCAGCTGATTAAACGCTTGCAAAAAGCACGGTTGTGAAGCTGCACCGCAGCTGTGAAATTGACCAATCTGCTTTCAATATGCAGAGGTCATGTAGGGTTCGTCAAATGTCCTTTTTCCACTCCAACTCGCGACATCGTTAAGAAATCACCTCTACCAACTTTATTATTATTTCAATTGTTATTTTTCTTTTATGATTATACGATAGTTTGGACTTAAGAAGATACCACTAATTATGGCTTTTATAGACCCGTGCTGTTGACACTAACAATTATTGCATCTTGTTAAAATAACCCGTATCAACTGCCCATCTTGTTGCAGACGACTGGGGCAGATGTCAATAAAATGAATCCTAATTATTTCTGAAATACCTGAAAATTTGTTATTTTAAAGTTCAGTTCTTATCCAGAAGTAATATCGTAATATATTTTTTGAAGAAAAAAAACAACCTGTTTACATGGTAATCATCTTTTCAAAGCAGATGCATAAATTGTTTGCCGCATATCACAATTTCCTAGGTATTTATATCTCGGCCGTTATACAGCCGAGCTTCGACTCCTTTTCGTTACCTTATTGTTAAACTTTCGACAGGTCTGTGCTGTAGTATGCCTCTATCACAATTTTGTAATTATCTGAAATCATTGGTGTGGTCAATTTGTAGTCACCTTAAAATAACCCTTTACCATATGGTCAACGTCGTTATAATAAGGTCTGTGGTCAGTGGTCAGTTTAGAATATCTAAACGGAAAGAAAATGTCCTATTGCTGTACAACCTGATTAATTGTCACGACATTCGCACATTGCTATTCGATGAATTCTGTAACAAAATTGCATGCACTTAACCAATCATTGCCCAATCCTCAAATCTATGTTATTTATGTACATCTTTCTTTTGTCCAAATGAAACCCAAAAAAATCCAATGTTATCACAGAAAAACATGCACCTCCTGATTACGTGTCGAAGCACATACATGAGCTCCTCGTGTCTTCATAACACACATTCTTCATAACGTTACAAACATGCCACCTTTTTTCAAACAAAAGCACTTTTTTATAAGTTTTGATTCATGGAATGCATTATTTTCAACTTAAACAAAATGTTTTGACTGTGTACTCTGGGATCGTCTTTATTATTCAATGTAATATATAGGGGTTTTTCAGAATTCAAAATTTCATAACATAAGAATGAATTCGGTATAGCATAAGTAATGATCTGAATGGCTCTTTACAAGTCAATATAAAAATTACAGACCCAAAGGTCAGTCAATATAGCAGGGCTGATATCGACTTAATAACGCCCCAGTGATGACATTGTTAACTTTTTTATGATAAAGTTGTTTTAAAGTTCTTAATTAACGTAATTAGTACATTTTAACTCGACAACACGTTTCCCTGTGAAAGATAGATATCAACGAGTTAGTTTAAAGATAACCAAACCACTTGGCATTAAACATACCATAGTGTCAAATCCAAAATAGTTCAATGGCGTGTATCTCAATGTCTCGGGTATACAACAACAACCACAGTTATGAGTTTTTGGACATTTTTTGAAAATCGCGTTTTACTGTGAAAGATAAATATTCACGGGTTTCTTTAAAGATAGCCATACCACCTGGCATTAAACATAGCATAGTGTCAAAAAATAGATAAATGGCGTGTATCCCAATGTCTCAGGAATAAAACCACAACCTCGGTTATGAGTTTTTGGACTTTTTTTGAAAATCGCGTTTCACTGTGAAAGATAGATATCAACGAGTTAGTTTAAAGATAACCAAACCACTTGGCATTAAACATACCATAGTGTCAAATCCAAAATAGATCAATGGCGTGCATCTCAATGTCTCCGGTATACAACAACAACCACAGTTATGAGTTTTAGACATTTTTTGAAAATCGCGTTTCACTGAGAAAGATAACTATTCACGGGTTTCTTTAAAGATAGCCAAACCACCTGGCATTAAACATAACATAGTGTCAAAAAATAGATAAATGGCGTGTATCTCAATGTCTCGGGAATAAAACCACAACCTCGGTTATGAGTTTTTGGACTTTTTTTGAAAATCGCTTTTCACTGTGAAAGATAGATATCAACGAGTTTTATTTTAAGATAGCCAAACCACTTGGCATTAAATATACCATAGTGTCAAATCCAAAATAGATCAATGGCGTGCATCTCAATGTCTCCGGTATACAACAACAACCACAGTTATGAGTTTTAGACATTTTTTGAAAATCGCGTTTCACTGAGAAAGATAACTATTCACGGGTTTCTTTAAAGATAGCCAAACCAAACCACATTGGCATTAAACATAGCATTATGTCAAATTCAAGCAACAATATAAATAAATAAATTACCTGTATCTCAAAGTTTCGGGTGTAAAAAATCACAAGCACAGCTATTAGTTTTGGAAATTTAGTTTGCTAGTTTAAACATAATCAAAAACAAACATACTAATCCATGTCCGAATTACAATCCAGAAGCAAAGTAAAAACTTTGGAACTTACAAGTTAGGTTAGACACGTGACCTTCCATCAGGGAAGTGAATATATATGAATTTTGCTTGGCCAATATTTGTGTAATCATCGCATAAAGCCAAAAAAGTCAACAACAAATACAATTCTTATTTGCATTGAAACATAATATATTTTAGATATTATTCTTGACTGGGGTGTAAAATTAATCAATCTTCTAGAATTCATAATATATATATATATTACTGCTTTTGATATGCTTTTGGTGAGATATGGAAAGGCAAAAATGAAATACTGACCAAACGCATCGAATTATCAGGGAACAGAAAACAAATAAAACCAATAACACACTACACCAAACCAAACGAAAACAGAGAACAAAACATCATCAAGACCAAAACAACCAAGAACACACTGCAACAAACCAAACAAATTAATAAAGAACGAAACATAAGCAAGAGCAAGTGTGACAAAGCCTGGTACAAATACTTTTGTAAGGTAAAAATTCTAATACTATCTATTTTTACAATCAGTTCTCCTTAAAAATATAAATACAGGGGCTCCAGTGACCAAATCTCCATCCATGATATAAGTGAAAGGATTTTTGACTGAGGCGTAAAACTCTAAACCAAGCCTTAATACGAATACAATGTATTTCGATGTATTGCAAATTAGCATTTTCTAAAAACATTTAGATTAATAAAATTGAGTATCTTTTAATATTCAAATTTCTGCTTTATTTTACAGGAAGTAAGGAAGCTGGATTTTCTTACGCTGTTAGTTCGGCAGGTGTGACTTTTGCAATAACTCAAGCTTGTAGTTTAGGAAAATTAGACAGGTGTAGCTGTGATAAAAACTAAGAAAAAAGGACATTTTAATTCTCGAGGATGGAGGTGGGGTGGATGCAGTGCTGATATTAAACATGGACTTAAATTTTCTAGGAAATTTTTGGATTCTCGAGAAATAGATCAAACGGAGCGATCCCTTATGAATTTACATAATAATAGGGCAGGTCGAAAGGTAAGTTCAAGAAAATATATAAATTTAATTTGGATATCATTTTTATGATGACGAAAATCCTGTGGTAGAATCATTTATTTCCGTAGTTTCTCAATTTTCGTTGTTTTTGTGGGCACCCTCATTGTTTTTGTGGGCACCCTCACCCACGAATTTACATGTCATCGAAATATACGTATGCTATTTTTGTGATGATGAATATACTGTGGAATCATTAATTTTCGTGGTGTTCTTATTTTTGTCGTGTTTATGGATACGCAGATCCACGAATCGAATTTACATGCCACCGAAATAGTATAAATAACTACATAAACAGAAATCAGAAACCACGATTTTATAACTCAACAAAATGGCATATCAACAGAACGACGAAAATTGGACACCACAAAAATGATTTCACAGTATTAAATGTCTCATTTTTGAGTATTGGTTATAAACAAATGAATATATTTTATGTGCCTAAGCCAGTAAGGTGTTTATGTGCATAATGGAAAATTTTGAGAATATTTTCACTATAACAACGTCACTGGACCCTTACTTCAACGTCAGTCCAAAATCGGGAATTTTATAACCAATGGTTCTAATGTATATTTGCCCTTTTCTGTCTTGTCTTGCATTGCCTGTTGCCAAGAATACGGGTTTTATTTTTGGTTAAAATTTCTTTTTATATATATAAATAATATGCAATTATATGTGCTATTTATTTGAATATGATATAATGGCGTACGTAAGATATTTACTTTTTTGGAGATGCTATAGTAACCTTTTTAATTTTCTGCAAACCATATGTTATGTTGTTGGTTTAAGAGGTCAAAATTGCTTTCTGGGGTCAAACGAGAGTTGGAATAAAGGAATTTATGAAATGTTGACAAAAATCATAATGAAAAAGTCAAAACTATTAATAAGATATCGTAAAATGTCAAATCACTTGCATATCTATTTGTCTGTCTGATATTTTATAAATATCTTTTTTTTTTTTTGTAAAAATACCAAAAATTCCTATTCATGTTGCATACCGTCAGACTTCATCTGTATTCTAAAGAGGTGTTTTTAGACTTAATTATGGGTGTGTACCTTCTATAAATAATACTGACATGTCGAACTTTTAACACTTAGCTAACCTCGTAAGCTATATAGCTCGGCAGCTATTCGGCAGCTGTTATGACTTGCCAGCCACAGTTTTCGGCCATTGGCTATCCGTTACTTGACCACTTGGTAGCCTAGCTTCAAATCCTTTCCGGGGATTTTTCTTGGTGAAAGGGAACTTGGAATGGAATTGAGAAAAATCAACCAACAAATCAATATTTTGAAAAAAAATGAAAAAAAGATGATTCTATGATTCACTGATTTTGACATATATGTAATCTTGCAGTACTGTGAGTACGAATTTCTGTTGTACCAGACATGCATTGAATACAAATCATCAAGGTGTAAATTCATTTTATTACAAACATATAAAGTCAAGTATAAAATATGAAATTTTGTCACTTTTCCACTGTTTTCTATGCAAAATCAATTTGGCGATTTTTACCTACAAAATTTGTAAAAATGTACACTTTTTGTCATTGGGAATGGGTCCTTTCAAATACCGGACCATGTGAGTGGGTGGCAAGAATAATTTCTGCTTGTGTGTTAAACTTTCAACAGTCCTATACTGTCTTTATTATGAAATAGTTCAAACAGAAGCAGAAGACACTTAATGTTCTAACCGTTAGACACATACTTATATCCGAGTTGACAGGTTCTTTGAAACTGAACAAAACATGCAGTAATTAAATTGCAGGTTTACAAGTGCGCTGATAAAGATCGATAGAATATGGATAAAAAGTGCGTATATGATAAAGATTCTTATCCATTCCCAAATCTTTATTTTCTCTTTAATGTTAATGTAAGGCTTTATCTGATTGGGTTGTATAAAGGACTTCTCAAACGCCGAAGTGTTTAGTTTTGATCAGTGAATCTTACAGACTTATTTGATTTTTTATGAATGAGAGTAAAGATTGGCATTGTTTACAATATCTGTGAGAATATATGATTTTTGGCATAAAATATATAATGTGTAGTAGTCCTTAATACGGTTTTAAACAGATCTAACATGTTTATCATGTTGATGGAATTTGGACTTATACCTGCACCTCAATTGACGGATCGCCAGGCACGCCCACAATGTTCCGTCAATTACACACAAAAAGAATGAAAAATCGAAAGTGTGCCCTTTAATGACGTTACTGATACTAGAACGTCATTAGTTGCCGTGACGCTGCTTTGGTACCGTGATGGCGGCCAGTGTCGGAACATAATAGGCATTGCCGGCGATACGTCAATTATAACACCAACAAAGCTACATTTGAAGCCGTATAATAAACGCGATTAGTTCAAATTTTTTGTCAATTTTCGTTTTCTATGCAACGATATTTTTGATTTTCTTGCTAATGGAGTGTTTTGGTTCACATCGTATTTATGTTAGAGTCACATGTATATTCCACTAAGGTAACTTTAAACGACAATAAGCTGCTAACAATATATCGTTGACTCGGGAATATTGCAAGCCTATGCTTATCAAAGCCAAAAAATTAATGGCCGTCATCACAATATTGCTAAGTATATAGTGTTTATGCAAAATTACCCTCGATATATTTGACGTCGCATACATGAAGTTCCATGTTCCTTTCATTCTCAATTTTGATATTACAGTCAAACCTGTCTATAAAGGCCACCCAAGGGAACCAGTGAAAGTGGCCTTTATGTGCAGGTGGCCTTTATATACAGCTTCATTTAATATGAATAAAGAATAACTGGGATACAATTCTACTGGCCTTTGTAAACAGGTGGCCCTTATATAGAGGTGGCCTTTAAAGCAGGTTGGACTGTACACCATTACATGATGTGGGTGTAGCTAATTAGAAAGTAGGTGCTTACCCTTCCGAAGTACCCGGTCTTACGTTCCTGGTGGAATTTCACGTGTCCATTTTTTAAATATTTTATTTTGCTTTTGGGATTGTGAAATGACCATTGACCGGTATGTTTTTGCTCTACTATAGCATGTTAAAATGATACCACCATTTAACTTGACGTAATTCATAGTATATTGTTATAATAACGCTTTTACGCACACAAAGAAATAGTCAATTTAAAAATAAACAAATCATAATTCAAGTGTCAATTTAAAATATTTTGATAATAAATCCGATTATAGGATTAAACTAAAGGGATTATCTCATGAAATGGCCATATCGTTATCTCAAATGTGGTTTAAGTTCGCCTCTTGGGCAAACACCGCCGTCTGAATTTGAATTTAAAAGTACCTTCAAAATAGTGATATATACAGTACATACCTGTCGAAAGTTTAACAATGAGCTAACGAAAAGGAGTTAAGATTCGGCTACCGGGATGTAGAGAGCTACATGTATAGTGACAAAAATGCTGACAAAACATTGAAAGAAACTGCCCAAAAGCTGTCATAAAATAACCAACGAAGGGCTAAGATTAGCTGCCGATTCGGCACTGATTTGTAATTAGCTTAGTTTTTAACTTTCGACAGGTCTGTGGTGTATATGATATTGAACCAGTAAGTAAGACAAACGCATTCCTTTCCACTACATGACAATTTAAGAGTCTTTTTATGATAAATAATTAGTATATTTGTCAAAGAGTGAGAACTTTATGGTCTGAACATTGGTTTTGTACATAGCTAATTTTGTCCACAGACCACATATACATAACGTTAACTATTGTCTTTGTTATATGTATTATTTCTTACATGATCTGTATTGTCTGAATAACTATAATAAATAAATAAAAATAAATAAATAAATAAATAGAATAGGCTTTTTAGATACAACATGTACATATAGCTAATTATGTCGACAGAGCACATAACTATTGTGTTTGATATCTGTATTGCCTGAATGTCTGCTATGAATAAAAAAATAAATAAATAAATAGATAAATAAATAAATAAATAAATAAATAAATAAATAAATTGAAAATAGGTTTGTTGATAACCTATATTAACCTAAAACACATGTATTGCTTATTTTCCACATGCATGACATGATACCAAAGCTAATGTCTTTAATTTCCTTAAGTTATCTTATTATAAATTATCTGAACGTTTATTACAAAAACGCAAAACAAGACAATGTTTGCCTACCACATAGCCATATTGTTTAAAAAATAAGGTTTTTTTTAGGAATTTTGAGATTGAAGAAATTTTCTTCGAAAAAAGTAAACGAAATAATCTTTAGACAAAACGGGGGAGATATCTTAGAAATATCTAAAAAGAGAAAGGGAGAAAATTAGACACGATAATTGACCAGAAAAAACCCAGAAACAATCCAGATTAGTGTAGAAAATTTCTCTGAATTATGATCCAGACAGTAATGACAAGCCATCCTGATCTATGTATAATTTATCATATCGTTATAATATCCTCCATTAATCAAATAATGGCGATACACATAAGCTTTATGTCGGATTAAACGGTACAATTTGTATTTATTTGTAATAAATTTGTCAGTTTAATATACCTTCAAAGGAGTTTTATTATAAGCTAAGTCGACTGATGATCTTCGCTTTATCAGTTTTTGAAGCAATTTTCCTATCAATGATTGATGCACTCGTATAGACTTTATTGTTATAAAAGATTAAGGATTTCTCTCATTTTAGCTCGTTTTTAAGGTTATTGTCGCCATGGTATTTTTTACCGTTACTTTAGGCATCGCAATAGTGTTGATAAGTATGATGCCGCTGCATCCAAGCTTGCCAAAGATTGGTGGGTTTTTGTTGGGGTTTTTCCCGAGTAGGTATTCGGGTTTCCCCGATTATTCTTGATATAAGTTAAAGAATCTTTACTATAGGGGTTATGGCATCATTACTCCCCGTCTCTCTGTATCCGAAATTATCCTGAATATAGTTCCATCTTCTCTTCATTCTCATTTTAAACTCGTAGGTGACAGGTGTAGCAATCTAGTTATTTGATTACTGATTTTTTTTCTGAACATAATTTAGTTTTCAAGGTTCTTTTGTTTTCTAAAAGCTGTGAATCTCATTGGCATAAACAACTAGCCCATGTTTCCTCTTAAGCCAATTTATTTCTCATAAACCTTGCCTATTGCTTATCAATTTTTCTAGCCATCTAAATTCTGATAAGGTTCGTTTATTTTTTAGCCATCTCATTCCTTTTATAAGGTTATTCGCTTCCTACTGTTTTGGACCCCACTATTTTTGTACACATCCATCACTGTCATCAATATCCGAAGTGTCAATTTCATCAAATCTTTGGTGTGTGAAAACACACAAAAATGTCACCATTAAACAAGAATGACATGAATGATAAAAACAAAGATTCGTGGACTAATCTTATACACTGCAGACCTGTCGAAAGTTTAGCACCAAGCTAACAGATTCCGGCAGCTCACCTGGGTCCCTAGTTAGCTTTATCTTGGCAGTTGCCATCTCTCGGTACCCTTTCGGTCACTAGCGATTCATAACTTGACCCCTCGTCAGCGGCAAGCTTCGACTCCGTTTCGTTATTTCAGTTTTAAATTTTCGACAGGTCTGCACTGTATACGGTATATACAGTACATGCCTGTCGAAAGTTTAACACTTAGCTAAAAAAAATAGCCCCCCCCCCCGGGACATCGACGGCTCATTTTGGACCCTCGCAACCTATATCTTTTTAACAGATGATATATATTTCCCTACTAGGCAGTTTTTCGGTCACAACCTATCAACTTCTTGGCCACTTGGCAGCCAAGCTTCGACTCCTGTTCCTTAGCTCAGTGTTAAATTTCCAACTGGTCTGTACTGTACTATACTGTACTGTTTGTATGTAGTAAGTCTAGAGTTATTTTTACAAACCATGAATCAAAATTAGGGAGCGATCTTTTATATGATCTCTAAATGAATTACACGACATTTTTGGTCGAAATTCATCAAAATAATGAATAATCACAATTTATTGTAAAGTTTTGACAGTTTAAGGTGACGATTAATCGACATTTACGGCATTTTTGATGTAAAATGAAAATAAAGCCGGTAACAGTATCACACCCCGGAATCACGAAACGGGCCTTTAATAATTTGTCTAAATTGATTTATATTTTCCATTTTAAATCATTTAAAATATACACCTGAAATTAATAGTATTTTTGTATTCCATATTTGTTTGGTCTGCGGTTTGGTTCTGAATTCATTGAACTACTAGATAAAGTATCGCCTGAACACCGCCTGGTTATGAGTAATGGATAATAAGGGAGTTTTACGTTCAAATTATAAATTATTATATCGGGTTGGTAGGAGAAAACCGGAGTTCCCAGAGAGTTAAAAACGAAAAAGCCACAATCAAAGTTGTCTATTTATGTCGCCATAGGGAACCAGTAAAAGTGACCTTTATTGAAAGGTAGTCCTGTACAACTCCAACTGAAGGCCGAAGCCTATTTAAGTCCGGACTTCTTTAGGTCTTGACAATATCGACGCCTAAAGAATTCCACACAACATTTAGGCCACTCACACTCAGAAAGCAAACTGACAAACTGACGCATATCAGAATCTGTCCGGGTTAGATTCGAACCTATAGACCGCGAAGGGCAATGTGGCCCATAAGCCTGTATTTAAGACTACCCAGCCATAGATGCCCAAATGGTTTGATATGAGTGCCATATATATCAAGGGTTCAAGGAAAGTTTTCTTTCTGGAAATTAGCTTTAAAGTGGTCCTTTTAACAAAGACCACCGATTGACAGAGGTGTCATACACCACTTTTTGAATTTAATAAAAAAAACCCATTAAAAAGTGGTAGATGAATGTGTATTTTATGATTAAATTCAAAAAGTGGTATATGACATAGACCTTGAATTGATAAAGGAAGAGTCAATTTGAACACATATGAACTCCATCTTAATCCCTTTGTTTTAAAAATATTCGACTTTTAGTAGACCTTTTCAAAAGGGACCACTGATTGACAGTCAGTTCGTGATATGATACATGATTGACTGGTAATGACAGAAATATGTGTGGTATTGATGTATGTAAAATGAAGATAGTTTGGCCATTTATATGGACCCCTTCTTAAGAAATACCTTTGTTTTAAAAATGTTGACTTTTTAGTCCTCCTTTTCAAAGAGGATCATCGACTGATTGACAGACGTTTCGTGAAATGATACATCATTGACTGGTAATGACAGAAATATGTGTGGTTAAGTGTGTAAAATGGGGATAGAATAGGAACGTCATCGTCCTGTCAATACACATTACACATGGATGAATCTTGATTATCATAGAGAGATAACTCTTTATGGACCATTGTTTTTAATATAAACCAGAAAAATTGTTTATCTTATTTTGACAGGTTTTATTTTGAAATCATACATACACATTATGAGACATACTACTAGAGTACACATTTTAGTTGGCAATATTCCTATGTTCTCGCGGTGGTCGAGTGGGTAAAGACATGAAGTGGAGTTAGGGTAACTTATGAACAATAAACTTTTTCACATAAGGATATGTGCGGAGCGGGATACGAAACTAGGTGGTGATAGGCTCTGTTACCTTTGATCGTGTACTTTACACCAATCGGTCTCCGAGAACCCATTTGAGTGGTTAATTAAGGTATAGACCTTTATACCGAATGAGTTCCATCTATGTGAGATTGACTCAAGTACATCACAAGCGAGAAGGGTTTTCCCTAGTTATAGGTCTTTGCAGGTTGGTTCGGTACCAGTAGGAGGACTCGAGGACCTTGGGTACTAAAGCACGTTTTAGGATCACAGTGCCTCTAGCAACATAAGCTCTAATTCAACTTTTGCAGATTCTAGTGAGAACATACTTTGTCAGTTCACTTGCCGAAGATCGGGTTTCTTTCGAGTACCCCATTTTCCTCACCCATCCCAAAACTGATCGCCTCGATATAAATGAAAGAATCTTGACTGATCATAAACATCATTACTTCACTGCATTCGGTGCCAGTTTAATTTGAAAATTTGTTTGCGATGAATATATGCAAGACTTAGTACAGTCCAACCTGCCTGAAAGGTCATCTCTATATAAGGACCACCAGCTTATAAAGGCTAGTAGAATTGTATCCAATTTTTTCTTTATCCATATTATTTGAACATGTATATATAAAGGGCCACCTGTCCATATCGGCCATTTTTAATGGTTCCCTTGGGTGGCCTTTATAGACAGGTTTGACTTAGATATCAGCAGATTAAAAAACCGACTATTAGATTCATAAAATAAAAATTATGTCTTTGCGAATAACTGGAAAATCAACATCGCTGAGTCTGTGTTAAACCTACCAACTGAAATATAAAAATTATATATATAATATTTTCTTTCGGAATTAATTCCAATTTGAATTTTTAGTTTTTCCAATTGGAATTCCAATTGGAATATCAATTGGAATTTTACAAAAAACTTCAAATATCCCAAAAAACTGGCAAAAAATATATATATTTTTTTTTTTGTAATTTTTTATTTAAAAATGACTTTAATGTTACATAATAATTTTCTCCATCAGAAGTCTCCTTTGGGTGGCGCAACTATAGAAAATAATCATTCCATAGTTGTCCGATCGCATGTTTTATGTGCAATCAGGAGCGTAATGATATTATGACGTTGATTGTCATCCAAGACACCCAGTGAAATGTACATTTTATTTTATGACATTTCCTTTCGTATGAAATCAACATCAATGACAAGTTGTATTTAAAATTATTGTTTGTTGATTATATAATCAGCTGTAATTTCTATTTGAATCATTTTAGTAAAGTTGCAAAAAATAAGTCGGTTTGAAGTTCGGTTTGATAGAATCTACTTGCAGTATGCTATACAAGACCCCATACGTTGATGATCTTGACGAAAGCTTTGCTAATATAATGCAAGGGTCAGGTAGATAGGTGAAAAGTTGAACATTAACAAGCTTGTACTTTGTTGTTATTTATTTTTTTCTTAATTTTAAACAAAATATTAAAATGTCAGGTTACGTTTTAGACTCTGATTTGAGGAATGTTAAATACACATCACATGTAAATATGAGCAATGATCGTGGTTAGAAATTTAATATGTACTTACAGACGCCATATCTTTGTATCTGTTGAAAAAGTATGCAGTTTATTCAAGGCATATCATCTGAAGAAAATATAAAGTTGATTTTTGATGTATCATTGCTATCAGACATTAAAATCAGCAGTTTTTAGATAATACATGTCAAGGATATAATTCTTTATGTTTGTAATTTTATTTTGAATAAATTATCTTAAAATGGGGAAACTTAAAAATTATTGATATAAATGATATTGAAAAGCATGTACATGTTTCAGATAGCATGTTTATTTCTTTAAACGGGATTTCCCCTACTTGCACTATTATAGTTTTTTATTGTTGTAATATAGGTAACGAATTCAATATATGTCGCGAAGAACACACAATAAATATATATAGGCAAATAACAGTGACCTGTCCGTTTGACCTTCCATTAGGAATATTCATATATGAGGGTCCACTCAATAAATGGGTAGTGTTAGGATTCGCAGTTAATACATTTGCACATGTCCATGATCAGTGCTCACATCAGGTATACGAAATATACACTCATGATCCCTATAACTTGAATTTACTCGTCCATAATGAATATTTAAATCAAAGGTCAAGCGGACAGATCAATGTTGTTTACCTATACAACTAGAGCTGTCTCTTCAAAGACTAATGCCCCGTATCGTTTTTTTTTTATTTTATTTATTTATTTTTTTTATCAAAACTAGAATGCAGATGTAATGATTTTTAACTTACTTTCAAAATGATACCAGATATTGCTTGAATATCCGGAAAGTTGATATTTGCCAGATTTAAGTCACTGAATGTATGTGTATTTGAGAAAAGATTATGAAACTTGGACCTGCCCATTTTACTAACTTCAGTAGCCAATACACAACACATACCTGACAAGAGCAATCATAAATATGAAACAACAAAATGAACCGGGAACAAGAAAAAAGAGACGCGTGTGTAATAACCGACTTCGGACGGGTACCAGACAAAATGCCACACAGTAGCGGACGACGCGACACAAGCATGAGCACCTCGAGAACATGATCTTTCCTTCTGCACATGAAAAGAAGCATTTAAGAGGGATGGGTAACAGACGAAATGCCAAACATGAGTCTACGGTGTGATTCCAGCATAAGCACTTCGAAAACATTATCCCTCCTTTTGCACATAAAAATTTATTTAACAGGGACACGTGTGCAATTCCTGACTTCGGACGGGCGCTAGACAAAATACCAAACAACAGTCTGTGATGTGGTTCAAACACTTAAAGGCCATAACCGTTGTTTTTGCACATTTAATATAACATCTATCATTTAACTTAAAATGTCTATATATAGGAAAGTACCGAGCCACAACATAAGCAAGTAGGGTGGTCTACTTGGTGAGGTATTTTTACTAATTACACCTTCACATTAATGCGAGATAGAGTCCATTATGTCATCTGAGGATTGTTGCGTGATAGAGACTACAGCTATTTGTAAAATAGATAAATAACTCTATAATTATTTAAGAAATATTTAAATTCAATATTTGTTTTTCATTTAACCTCTCAATATGATGCACATATATTCAATTTTAACTTTATTGTGTATCCTCTATACCTACCTGTGAACACAGGTAAATCATTTTCATTCAATCAGTTTAACCGTATACAATACAGACCCGTCGAAAGTTTAACACTCAGCTTACGAAAAGGGGTTGAAGCAACCGAAATATGGATAGTCAGGGCTGAAACGTTGCCGAGAGGTAGATATGTGACAGGTGCCAAGAAATTTTTGTATATAGCTAACAAGATGACGAGAAGGCCATGGCAGCCGATTTGGCACTATTTCTTTGCTTGGTGTTAAACTTTTGACAGGTCTGTACTAAAGGATTGATTTTAAGAAATATATATACAAGCTTCATGTTAAAAACCTATAATAATTTGTAATACAAAATACCTACCACACTGCTAAAAAATAAATTTTCTTGATAAAAAATACTAACGTGCGTTAACCAATAAAGACATGCTCGTGTTATGTATTCATCATCGTCAATTTTACGAAACTTTGTCTAAATTTATGTCCTCCGATCATGTTGACAGGTCAATGTCAAGTCTGCTAAATGGGTTGGAGTAAGAGTATATGATTTTTAGACATGCAATAATTGATATAACTGTAACTGTTGTTTCATTCAAGAAAAACGAAGATGTAAAAAAGAACTTGTGCATCGAATAGTTTTAAATATCACACACACAAAGGATTTCAGTTGAAATTTGTTTTTGCTATTTCTAGACTACCATGGCAATGTGCACGTGATTGCGCTCATGCAATTAATCCTCAGTATTTATAAATGTGGTATAAACATATGCTTAATGTTTTGTTTATTTTGTGTTCCCATCTTTCTCTGGTTTGGTTTGTTCCAGAGGGTAAATAGGCTAAAGGTCTAAAGGGCCATTAATGGTAAGAACGCCTCTTTTGCGACAGATCTTATAGCTAGTCAGAAAGTTTATCAGTTAGCTTTACCGGTTAGTATTTTCAAGTACCCCAGTTTCCCAGAACTGACCACCAAGATGCCAATAAAGGCACCTATGTTGGGGAGTAAAATACCATTATTCCAATCCATTCCACTCCAGTTTGGTATATGAGTTATCAGTGGTATTCTGCATTTACACCTGTTTCCCAGAACTGACCGTCAAACAAAAAGAAAGAATCTTGATCCGAGTGTAAATCACCGTTACTTCATTCCATTCCATCCTAGTTTAGTAAGAAGTTGTTTAATGTCAGTTCTAGATATTGCCGAGTATAGTTATCAGTGGTATTCTCCGAGTTCTCCAATTTTCATATAGAACTGACCGTCAAATGAAAATGAAAGAATCTTGGCCAGGACGTAAAAAGCCATTGATCCATATCATTCCATCTCACTTTGACGCAATATGTACATGTTTTTGTTGCTGAAAACCTGTGCTGTCTATTACCAATAAATAGAGTTGTAACTTATTTTAATTTCATTTTCATTTTCAATCGAAGTCAATCGACGGTCTAGATTATAATACTTCGACCCGAATAACTATAAATTGTACATAATTGACATGAACAAGATAAGACAGTTAAACAGTGGGATTCAATTTCATTTCAGTCAAATTCGGCACAGACCTGTCGAAAGTTTAACACTGGGCTAACGAAAAGGTGTCACAGCTCGGCTGCCAAGTGGCCGAGATATGTATAGCTAGTGACCGAAAAACTGCCAAAATATAGATAGCAGTTTTTCGGTCATGATCACCAGCTATCCCTATCTTGGCCGAACTTCGAGCCTTTTTTTGTCAGCTTAGCGTGTGCTAAGCTTTGGACACGCCTGTACTGTATTGCAAATATTGCAAAAAATTATTGGTATTCATAAAAGAAGATCAGTTAGAGAGTAAAATTCAATTTCTTTTCATTTAGGAGGCGCTCTTGATTCTAGACTAGTGATTGTGTGCATTTGATGGTTAATATTTGATTTACAGGTGGGAACCACGCCCATCATTGCATAAAAAGGAAAATTTATAGTATTCATCAAAATAAACAGAGATATTCAAAAGCATCGGTATCAGTGCAAACCAATTAAGTTTTTTAAATTAAAGTTAAAACCTTTTCATTATTTCTTCAATTTCTTTCAAGTTTTTCTGAAGTGTTGATACATTGTATGGATTTTTGACAATAAGTTAAAGCCAACACATTTTTAAACGAAAATTGTTTCCATTTAAACGTTCTAATTTCTCGGTGAGAGGCTTAGTAAACATCTATGTGTGGAGTCATAATTGATTCTCTTTGAAGTTTTTGGGACATTTTCATGGGTATGATATGTTAAGGTACGTTATTGAAATTATACTGTGTCAATGATGATTGTTTGCTTTTCCGACATATTGAACGGATTTAGGAAACCGTTTTGGACAAATTTACTCATTATCATAAAAATATGGCTCTTTTTTAATAAAAAAAAGTTAAAGTGGTTGTTCTTTTACTAAGTATAAAATTACATTGCTGTATTGTGTGTATATAGGTATCCTGCATACCTTAAAATTATTTAAAAATATGCTCGGAAAAAACTTCTATTTAAAAATATGTTTATTTATTTTTTAATTATTGAGAATAGTGGAAAATAAAACTAAACAGAATAATGACTTCGAGTTTTCTAAATATATGTTCAATTACAGTAGAACCCCATAATATTGCCCTCAATAACTTTGCCATCTCACTGTTAATCATGATTTTAAGTCCCGATTTTTCTTCTTCTACGTACAAACGAGTATGTCTCCCTAAATTATCGCTAAACGCCTGCCTCCACAGTGTCAAAATCTCACTTAAACAAATTGTGACAAATAATTTTCTTCTGTATGTTTTTATTTTGAGTTTGCATGTTCTTTGGAGCGATTTTTTTTGGTCATTTGAATGGCTTTTAAAATTTCCTCTTATAGTTTTTATTATCTAGACGATGAGTTTAACGCCTAAAGGTGGCCTGTAGGCCAATTATCTAAAACGTGTTTCATTGCAAAGCGCTTTAAATGAATTGAGACTGCCTATAACATTTTATAATGCACTTATATTTGTTATAAAACCTCCTATTGAAAAACCAAATCTGTTATATCATAACCATGTAACAGTGTTTTATGTTTCATTGCTTGTAACTAAATTGTACTCCGGACACTCTGGTTTCCTCCACTAGCCCTGATCTGGTTAGTTCCTTAAATGCTTAATTGCAATGCGTTTTAAATAGAGAGACTGCCTTTAACATTTTATACTGCAATTATACTTTGTTGTAAAAACCTTTTATTAAGAGTAAATGCCTCGTCAGAATTAATGTAATGCTGCTTGTAACTACATTGTACTCGGGGCACTCTGGTTTCCTCCACTAGCCCTGATCTGGTTAGTTCCTTAAATGCTTAATTGCAATGCGTTTTAAATAGATCGAGACTGCCTTTAACATTTGATAATGAACTTATAGTTTGTTGTACAATACCCAGTAGAAAAACCATATTTGCTATGTCATAACCATGTAACGATGTTTTATCCAGAGTAAATGTCTCGTCAGAATTTATGTAATATTGCTTGTAACTAAATTGTACACATATATCGTTTCCTGTGGCATTTTGACAGATAACAACATTTCTGCACGGCTGTACAAAAACTACGACCACTAACTATAATTTATAATTACGTCTATTTTCAGCCATTGATTACATGTATTTTACCATACATAATTTAATGTCTGATCCAAAAAAGAGAAAATTTAACCACAAATAACCATAAATACAAATTTATTTATATAATTAAAAGTTATATTGCAATTTGACACAAAAGTATGCCTTCGTGTGTATTTTTCGTGACAACCAATTATTATAATAAAATTGCAATAATCCTTCAAATGATCTAAACACCGTATAGCAATGTAAATGCTGTCCGATGCCCGCAAAAATCTGCATTTTATATCTCTGCAAAGGCAAAATTTTCTTCCAATTCACCTGTAGCTGGCGACGTCTCGATATAAATATTACACAGCACTATACAGTGTCACATGGCTCTTACCATTGTCACAGAGCTCTCTGTATGCGGTGATACAGTGACATCTGACGTTCTTTTCGCCAGCTACCCTGATAGGGACCTCAGTGGCCAAGTGGTCTAAAGCATATGCTTGTCTATCACAGGTTCTCTCACCGTCTGTGTCCAAATCCCACTCGAGACAGATCCTAGTGTAAGGAAGTTCGCCAGTTTGCTTGTCGAAGGTCGTTGGTTTTCTGCGTGCACTCCGTTTTCCTACACTATTCCTAAACTTGCCGCCTTGATACAAGTGAAAATTATTTAAAATTATATAAAAAATTCGTTCAAACTTAGCCTCATAAAACCAAAAATATTCATTTCCTTGGTCCTTCGAAATATGTTATAAAAAGAAATATATCAAATATTTAATTATTATTAAAATAATATCATTCCTAACATTTTTTCGTAAAAATTGTAGAATTAATTTAGCATAAATTCAATTAATTTTCTATTATTTTGATATGAACACATCACTCATTGACAAGTTGGTTGACACGCGACATTACATAAATTATAATGATATTGAAACACACCAATCAGAAGAGATTTCCTTATGGTGACAACAATAAAATTGATAATCTAATGTTAAAAAGCCAAAATGTTAGCCATGATACAACGGCGAGAATAGAAATTGTAATGGTGCTATCAAGGGCAATGCAAAGGAACCAGTCTGAAGACAATGGCGAAAACAAAAATTGTTCTGGACAATGTAAAATGTTTTATGCCCCAGTCAAGATTCTGTCACTTATATCGGGGAAGTCAGTGCTGGAACGATAAAGAAAACCATCAACTTTCGCCAAGCAAACTAACAAACTTTCTCATTTTAAAATCTGCCAAATGGTTTTTGAACCTGGGCAGATAAAATCAATGTGATCTGTAAGCGTGCACACCATCGATGTCCTATAATGTTTAGATAAATGTTGTATCTTGATAAGTCATGTAAGTTCCTTGTATAAGTAATTTATTGCTCCATGAAGATGTAGCATCAAAGGGGCACCAAAACACAAAATATACATATCGAAAACGTCGGAATGAAAATCCCCGAACTTGGCTCAGCACTGATCATACAATTATGTTATTGCAGTAAATTGTTTGGTTTGACTGAACATAGATTAAGCATAAAGCCTTTGAAAATCAAATTTACTAGTGTAAAGACGGTGTGGAATCTAAAATTTGGAAAAATAATACATTGCTTCAATATATGTTTCGCCTTTTTGTTAGTCCAGCGTAGCCGGTTATGCGCAGTGCAGTGGTCCAATATGATATTATAATATTTTTTACAATTGCAACATGCTTTCTTCGTTGGTTCTGGCTTTTGAAAAATTCATTTCATGTAAACTGTCATATGTATTTTATGATAAAATATTTTAAAAATATGACAATACACCTGATCATTGAATTAGAATCACCACGTATGCAATTGCATATGTTATTAAGCTTTTCGATTTTCTTCGTTAACCTAAGCTTTTACAAAGATACCCTGTGTAATTCCTGGAAGTTTTGACTACCAACAATTAGTACTCCATCAACTGTAATTATAAACTTGCTTGCAACAATAAATAATCTGATTCGGCTGTTACATATACCAATGCAGCATTTCATTTTTATCAGATTAGAAGTTATTTATTGTTGCTAGACAACTGGTGACAATTTTCCTTTGTTTGGTAGATCAGATTGCGTGACATTTTTCATAACAAAACAATATCCATGGCATTCATCATATCTCTATACATAGAATTATGTATAATTTAGGGTGGGGACAATTCATAATCTTATATATTTATTAAATAATAGTATTTTGAGTAATGTTAGCTCACCCGCGTGAAGTTCAAAAGAGCTTATGACTTAAATCCCCAACGTGGGCGTGAGCTTGAGATTCAGTGTCCAGGGCTTCTTCTTATCATTTTACTCTTTTTAAAGATTATGATTAAATGAGCACCATGAACAAACGTTTAAAGTTTCTTTGTTAGTTTTTATAGAAAGTTGATAATTATGTTTTGGTTTGCGTTTTTGACACTTACGTCTTTGATTTTTCAAGTGGACAATGTTTCACAGTGGAGTTTTTGCATTTACATGTACTTCCAATCACAGCATAAAACTCGTTTAGGTAGTATATATGTATAGATTAATTTCAACGAAATAAAAAAATTTCTTAATTTAAAAAATTATTTTTGAATATTGTTTGTTCGTCAACTTTATCAAAAATATTTACATAAATTTTGAGAAGTATGAAAATTCGTAAAACCTTTTGTTTAGGAATTCTACGAATGAATTGACCTGCCAAACGGTTCATGCCAATCATGCTTCAGTTGTATATCTGTATGTTTTTCAATTCTGGAATTAATATTTGAGATAAGACCAGAGATGTTTTGAATTGGTTGCCCAAATTTAGGTGACACAGGTGAAATCAAACCTTTTACAACACAATAAAAATATGAAATCATCACTCTTTGTACAAACAGTGTAAAGTACATACCTGTCCAAAGTTCAACACCAAGCTAACGAATTATTGTCGAAGCAGGGGATAATCTCAGTCCTATGACAACTATATCTTGACGGGTTTTCGGCAGATGCCAAATACCTCTCGGCAGATTTTCGACTACATATATGAATCCTTCTACAACCGAGCTTCACCTCCTGTTCTTTAGCTAAGTGTTAAACTTTCGACAGATCTTTCCTGTAAAAAATATCTCCAATTTAAACAATTTTATTTTTTATTTCTATTTTTAAATCTTTGAACATGAATGACTCTAATATTGTTGCAAAATGTATTCTCAACTTAAATCCACAATTTAAGTTATTTTAAATATATAAAATCAATCAAATTTGACTTTTGCAAGAAAAATATCACCTTGACACAGAATATACATAATATATATTTATATATACAGAATTATTTAAGTCTTTAATAAATCATAAAATTATTTATCAAAAAGTTTTCTTTGATATTACCGACACAATTATTGATAATTTTAGTCTAATCTGTAAAGAAAGAAGTTCAACCGAGGACATGTTACAACAGATAAGGTTTCATACCAGCATTGTTCATCAGTGGTTTTGTAGTTTAGAATTACTCACTCAAAAGCGAAGTTATAAACTAAATACTTGTGCAAAAAACTACATCCATGATGACCTTAAAGAGAGTAATTTGATACCCGATGACACGGAATTTATGAATGACAGATATAAGCGATTATCTCTATTGTGGAAGAGCTGTTGTTATCTTGTCAACGATTAAACAGAAAAGTAACGGAGACAAGAGTGATCCTTGTCATTCCCTTGTAATTATAGAAATAATTGCTATAGTAAATACCTCGGGACACAAACTTCTTTTACTCATCTGCAAAGTATAATTTGCGTCTTTAACTTGTTTCAATCATAATTTGCACCCATGTCATAAGAATACGAAAATATTTATTTATTCATAAATCTGTTTTTAATAACGACTGTTAAAACCTCTATTCAAATATACTGTGATTTAATTTTATCTACCGCCCGCCGAAAAAGTTCTGTTAGGGGATATTGTGATAGTGTTTGTCGGTTTATTTGTCCATTCTAGTTTGGTCCGGTCCATTTCTCTTAAATCCCTCATAGCTTTACCAGTCTTTTAGAGATGAATATAATACCTGTTACGCTAATAGTATAGTAATTGCCGATCCAACGTTAAACAACGTTGCCATCAACAGTCAATCTAATAATAATGTTGTTACTGATATTGCCTTTGTTGGATTTGGAAAAAAACATTTTTTCTCCTTTTCTTTTTCTTATTTTAACATATTATAAAAAAAATTGGATTTCCACAGTTTTAGTCCAAGCACTACTGATTGTGAAATTTATTCCGAAACGGTCGTCTAGTGCTGCAAAATTATTTTTAGTAATAATTCGTGAAGTTTTTAATTCAAAATTAATATATAGCAGGATTGAAAATTCGGTTTTTGTAATGATAATATTCAACATCTATCCAATTATTGACTTGAGCCAAAGTACATGTGTATTGTAAGACGTGTCTAGAAACCGCGGATAATCCGAAAATGCGTATTGGAATTCGGTATCTGCCGTTAGACAAATATATAATTAATATGTAGTGGGGTTGAAAATTCGGTTTTTGTAATGCTTAAATTCAACATCCATTCAATTATTAACGTGAGCTTAAGTATGTTAGCCGCATCTAGAAATAGCGGAAAATACGAAAATACATGTTGGAATTCGGTATCTTCCGTTAGGCAAAGAAAGCTGGTACTTTCTTGCCTTGTATTCAACAATTTTTTAAAAAATTTCTAATGTCAACAATCAAAAAAAAAAAAAAAATAAATGATTGATATTTAAAAAATTCCTTGTTCCCACATTAATTTTACAAATTATTGCGTTTTTTAGCTGAATAATAAACAAATTTCTAATCATGACATTTGAAAATTAGTTTTTTTTCTCGAATTAACAAATTATTTTAATAATTTATCTTACAATACTTTATCAGTGTCATTTTAAAATTTTGTTTTTTTTCTAATGAATTATTCTGCTGTAACATTTAAACATCAATTCATCATGTCATTATGTATAAGTATGTGTAGGTATGCGTAATTCATCATGCAACGCCCGATTTACACAACATATGTTTTCAATTGTAATAGGGTTGTGTAAAGAATTGTTTAGGCCGACGTTGGACATTTAAGCAAAACATAGGACAAAAGAGCGAAAATAAACGGACGTTTGAGCGACGAAGTAATGGACATTTGAGCGACAGAATTTTAACCCATTTGAGCGAAATTCCAAATATATGGTAGACATTTGAAAGACATTTTTTCTTGACTTCTTCCGTTAACCAGTTAACCAAAATACAGTTTGTAACCCCCTGCTCGCCGCGGGGATTTTGAAAATACCAAATTGAAATTATAAAGGTCTGGCACTATACCGATTTTACATACTGGACAGTTTGTTCAGCTTATATTCTTAAAATCCGTCGCTCAAATGCCCTACACCCGTTTAGGCAACGTTATATCAATTGGACTGGATATCTCACATACTAGTCGGGGATTAGTACATGTATACCGCCAATGGGTTTTTTTTGTTGGAGTATCAGGTTATCTACAATGCTAAACCATCACAAACCGATACAATGCATTAGTTGAGTATGATCTTTAGAGCCAATCTAACCTTTTAATTTGGATTATAAAGGTACCACATGATGCCACATCACCACCATTAGAGTCCAGTGTATCACACTTTTGTCCAAAGTCGGCTTTTAAGGCCAAGTGGTACAAATGGGCACTATCCTACAAGTTCCTGATTTTTTCCATATATGTAAAACTTTTTAAGGCGCATCTGAAAATGTAAAAAAATATAGGGGTCACCTTTTTACTTTTTTAGCTATAAAGCGTCAAAAATCTAAAAAATGTTGGGATTTTAACATAGGATTAATGGGAAATTGCATTTTTTCAGGCTCTGAAAAATTGGGAAAAAGTGTAGAAAAATAACAGATTGTCCTACAAGTTTTTGAAAAACTAACATAATGTAGTTCTGAATTTACATTTTCTGAAAATGTAAAGAAATACATATCTCACCTTGCTTGATTTCTTGGTATACAACTTTAAAGACGAAATTTGATGCGAAAATATGACCAAAATTAACAATAACGTCATGATTTTTGACGATATTGCTAAAGGATCGGCAAACTTGCAAAATTTCACGTTATCGTGTCGTAAACTAGGAGTGCTGTGTTTGTGCTTCTCGATGTTATAGTAAATGTATTAATTTTATTTTTTGTATACAAATTACTTCAATTAGATTATTTTATATTCCCAGTCACTATGGAATAATAATTATGATAGAAATAATAATATTCAGAAACATTTATTACTTCGAATAGCAGAAGAACAAGGCCTTATCAACTGAAATAAGAGTCAATGATGATACTTCGAAAATGCAAGAACAATGGCCATTCAGAGTCAAGAAAATATTATCAATGGCTACATTTAAAACATGAGAAAGATATTGAACTATTGAGACAAAATCTTGACTAGAGTGAAGAAATCATTATAATTCAAATAATTTTACTTGGCCAAAGTGAGTTACGGTTCAAAAACCACCGAGCTCGAAAATACATCACTCAGAAACTCCGTACGCAATTCTGTAGATACACCCCGTATTTCGGTATAAATTTTCATGACGTCATTGCAAATAGATTTTAAAAGTCATAGTGTATAAAAAATATGAAAATCTTCAATTTTTAAAATCTGAAAGAATTTTGAAAATCGATACAATATTAAAAAAGATATCATCAATTAAATTTTGTGAAAAAACGTCTTTATCAATTGAAGGTATAAAAAGGCAAAATCTTCAGTGAATCACTGGTATCTAGATCTGTTGAATTTATCCTTGTATCGTAAATTTATGATACTTTTATTGTATATTTTCATTAATATTTTTAATCGATAGATATTATGTATTTTATTCCCTGCAAGATATTTATCAAAATTATTACAGTTCCTTTAAGTTAGGACTTAGAATAATACCATCAGAGTGCATAGATTTGTACACGCCGTGTGTAACGTCAGCATCCATTTGTACCACTTGGCCTTAATGCCAAATACATACATTTATTATAAAAATTATTATTGGATCGTCCAAAGCTGGGGATGGTGAGCTGTAGTCCATATTGCTTTTTTGTTTTATTGGATTATTAGGGTACTCTTTGATGCCAAAACAGCAAACGCCAATTCAGAACACGTCACTGCTAAAACAATGAAATGCAAATCGATGATAAGTATCCGTTTAGCGCTAGTAGGTAAGAAAGACCTACAAAATAATAAATTATAATCATAAAAATAAAAATTAATTAATATTAGTAAATTATTTTTTTAAACTTTAAATATTTTTAAAAAATCACTTACATTTGCATTACATCAAAGATTACCCATTAACTTAAAAAATCACTTACGTTTGCATTACACCAAAGATTACCCATTAACTTTAAAAAATCACCCACGTTAGTATTACATCAAAGATTATAGCGGTAATCCAGCATATTTCTGGGGGTAATTTACTATGCATGATTATACCAATTAACCGAAATACTTTTTTAAAACTTTTTGTCAAGTGGCACAAAAAACAGGTTGGGTGTCAGTAACACTAGAACTAGTATAGTATACCGTTAGTATGATCAATAAGCCTTGCATGCTTACTAGTAATCTGCATACAAATGCCAAAATAAAATAGCTTGAAATATAACTGTCATAAGAACGTTTAAGTGATTGTGTATTAACCTTAGCCGTTTCTGCATTGTTTCCGAGTATGCAACCAAAAAGGTGCGCTTTTAACAGCAAATCAGGCGGGAACTACATCATTATAATATACGATTGATTTATTTAACTTTTGACGCGACAAACAATAATTTGATAGCTTAAAGGAAATTCTTCTTTTAAAATCAGTATAATTGAGACAGTTCATAATCTCTTACATTCCCCTCCTATTGTTATGAAATTTATTAAATAACACTAACATGCAATTCTTAAACTCAAAAATGTTATTCAGTTCAAATTCTGATCCATAAAAAATATGCATAGCATTCATTACTGCCTGTCAAAAGCATACTCTTTTGAAAAAGCACATTCACAAATAATTGGCATAGTGGATCAATTTAAATAAGTTATAGGTGTATTATTGCATATTGTCTTAGAATTTAAATTTCTGTCATTTTATTTATTTATTTATTTTATTTATTTATTATTTATTTATTTATTTATTATTTATTTATTATACCACTAGTATGCTTGGGCCGCCTTACTGGCCAAGTATACTGTATCAGAGGTATCTTAAGAACCAAAAAGAATTAAGATATTAAATCTATTGTTCCAAAAACATAATTGCTCAATGGACAAGGTTTAATTTCAAATGAGCTTTGCAATGAATTTCCCTCTTAAACTCCTTAACGCCAAGACGGCGATTTACAAGAATTGTGTTTCGGCTATACAATTTTTCTAACTTTCTACAGTTTTAAAAATAATGAAAAATAGTTTTTTACAAGTCTCTGATGACCAAAAGAGTACCCATCTTAACACACATAATAGAATACTATAATAGTGGATTTTTTTCTAAGCTGGGAGTAGTATTTTTGCGTTCAAATTGTTAGAAAGAGACACCTAATAGAACATTATTTTAGATTACTTCTGGGGTGAATGACAGCAATTAGTTGCGTTCAGATTGTAGTAGTATAAAAGTGGAAACCGCAAAAATGTGCAAAATATAGACACGTAAACTGATTAAAATTGATAAAATTGTACCGTCAGTTGTACACGCATATCAATATATCAAATAAAAACGTTTTGAAAACCATTCGGAAGTAAATTTTTGTTCATTTTAATCTTGTTAGCAAGAAACAGTTTAATCTAACCGAATCTACAACGAAGCGAGTCGGAAAAGGACACCAGTTATCGCTCATAAATTACCTCCATTTTAAAAGAGCTTTGTTGGCGGCTATCAAAAAGAGATAACACAAATAATATCATGTGAACAAGCAGGGTATTTTGTTGGTTGGGATAGCAGGCTGGCTTCAAACGAGGCGATTGTACCCTGTACCTTTGCATATATTCGCTAGTAATTTATGACATGTTTAATTTTGAGATAAGACTGTGGAAGTGTCTTTTGAAGTGCTGGTTCATATTGGTTGACATCATAATCAGGATAGAGGCTCTCATGCTTGATGGTCTTCATACAGTAGATTGTGAAATACTAAAGTAATTGTTTGTTTGAAATAAATACGGTACAGACCTGTCGAAAGTTTAACATTTAGCTAACGAATGAGTGCCGAATCGGCAGATTATCTCAACCCTAAATCTCGACAGCTTAAAATTTTTGGCACCTGCTGTCTATCTTTTGGCAGCTTTTCGGCTACTCGCTAACCAAACTTCGGCCACTTAGCAGCCAAGCTTCGACTCCTTTTTGTGAGCTTTGTGTTAAACTTTCGACAGGTCTGTGTCGTATCTGTTTCATGTGTGGCAACACTGGGACTTATAGTTTTAAAAATAATTGATTGTTTAGGATTGTAAATGGGTTTATTATCGCTCATGTTCATCAGACATATTATCTGTTTGGCTTACTTTACGCAAAATTGATTCTTTTAAAGAATGCTTTAAACAAACCAAAAAGCAACTGTAAAATATATACTATTATATTTTTAGACATAGAATGTCACACAATTTCCTTATTTACTTTGCGTCAATCTTTGAGATGACAGTCGCATAATGACGAGTTATATCAGAATGACATAATATGACTATTTTAAGATCAAGTTTTTCTGATAAGGACATATTTGGGCTCTAGTCCATATATTCCCACTGTTGGTGTGGTCCATCTTTGTCTATTTAAATGGCTTCTATCCAAGTGAAAAAATTAAAAACAATAATTTTTTATGTTTTCATACACGGTGAATTATGCGTTTTCATTCCTCTTTACATTGTTATTGTTAATTTTAAACTTCTAGTAATGGTATGTACTTTTACAACAAGTCACAAATACTTTATCTAAACACACATAATAAACAATTATCAGCAGTTCACACCGCCAAACTTGCAGCAAAACACAAAAAACGTACCACTTGAACTCCCAACAAGTCGAATTGACACAGATGTCCATACGAAACACCACTAAATGTTTAATAAAACACAACAAGCACACGACACCAACTCCCAACAAGCTGGCACCAATGGGTCAAAACGGCTGTCCATATCAATAAGTACAACCCTATAAAAAGTAGTAGTTCAATATAATGTCCATTTAATATACATATTAGTGTCATATGCTACTTCTGAATGCATTATTTCATAAAAAGCATCTACAGCCCGCCACCACGAAACCACTGAAAAAGGGTGCCACACTAACTTTTCTGAACTTGCCCAATTAACACAAATGTACCGGTTTTAAAAATATTTAGAGTCCATCAACACCAATTCATTTAAAAAGCGAAATGTCCGTCACCACCACCTCCTTTTGAAAACAAGAGACTTTAAATAATATTGCCATGTGCTATTTCTGGATATTTTATAAAATTATGCATTCGGAAGTAGCATGCTACTTAAATGAATATTAAATGCATATTGTATTGTATTTGATAAATTTTACCTCATATGTACTCATATTGAAAGCAATTAGATGCGATATATGGGCTTTTTAAAAACTCTTATAACTTTCTTAACGTTATTCCCTGAGGGGAAAATCGTTTTTTAAAAAAGATTATAAAATTTGCTCATATAGTCAATATTTCGGCTTTAAAAAGCCTTTTTCAAGACACTAGATAACTTGAATTGTATTTTTGAATTGTATGTGATACAATTCAAGTTATCTAGTGTCTTGAAAAAGGCTTTTTAAAGCCGAAATATTGACTATATGAGCAAATTTTGTAAAAACTCTTAACATGGTTTAAAAGAAACAGTAGTTCTATAATGTTTAGTTTATTGATGATTTGATAAACTGTGTTCAGAATTACATGTACAACGTTTTTGATAATTTATAAAGCATTAAAATAGCAATATGTTATAGATAATTGAATAAACTGTTTTCAGAATTGCAAAAAATGAGCAAACAATATCATTTTCATTTTTACCTCTTAAATAGACACTTTAAATGCAGAAAATTGAAGTAAAATGGCCTTAAGTTTGACATGCACAGGCAATATAGCTCTTAACAAATAGCATTCTTTTCTTGTGATTTCTATCTTATTAAATGGTTGATATTTTTCTCTTTTGATGTTGTCGATTTTTCTTGACAAGAAATATGTACCTTTTGAAAAATCAATTATTTTTGATAACTTGATACGATGAGCAATCTATAAACAAATAATAATGATATGTATATATCATATATGATACCACACACACGCCTTTTCTTTGTCTAGAAAATGGGTGTATTATTTATGTCAAGTATGTCATTTGTTTCTGTATATACATGTATGCCGGTATGTTAATTTAGATAGATTTTGCTTTCTAGATCATTGACATTATTTGAAATTGAATTATCTTATTCTAAAGATTGATTTATTGATTGATTGATTGAATGGGGATTTAGGTGTTGTCAATGACGTATCACTTATATCAACACGACACCAACCAAAGGTGAAATTACAGAAATTTTTACTTTTGCAGTGCGCTCAGGGCAATCAATATATAAAGAATGTTCTTTAACGTGTAATGCATTCAGTACTAGTGATAGGGGGGGGGGGACATTCTTTTTAAGGTATTTTACGGAGGTATTCAAATGCCAAGTGCGTTGCGAGAGAACAGTCAATATCTCCTACATATAAAGCGAGAAGCCTTGCAACCAAAATCTAGAGATAGAGAATGTTAAAAAAATCATCTAGCCTTTTATTTATTGTTCAGTTATTAATTTTTTGTTTTCATTTGTTTTGGTTTACCTTGGTTCTTCGTTACATAGACTTTTGGCCAAGTGCATACATTTTGTCATAGATCTACAGACTGCTTTTTCATAATTTCAATCTCATATTCTTGTTTTCTTGTTTTGCCGGTTAAACTGATCAAGAATTAGTAGATTTCTTGCCACCCATCTCTCTATAAACACTGTACCTAAGCAGTAAGACTGGATTTTGAAGGTTTTTACACTTATTTTGACGACCTATTAACATGCCTAATGGTTCAGCATGACGCTGATTGTTTTGTTAGAACTGTTAACTTCAAACATCAACTTATTTTATTACCCGTAAACTGGCCAAATTACAAATAAATGGGATACGCTATCTTCGTGTTCATATTTCATTTCTTTTTAAATTGACTTTAAAGGTTTTCACAGCAATTTTTTCTCGTTTCAACATATACAGTACGGACCCGTCGACAGTTTAACACTTGCCTAACGAATTAGCGCCGAATGGGCAGTTGGACTCTTGATACCTTTATCTCAACAACGCTACGGCAGCTGCTATCTATCTCTCGGTACCATTTCATCCACTAGCTATCCATATCTCAGCTGACCGGCACCCGAGTTCGACTCCTTTTCGTTAGCTCAATGTTAAATTTTCGACAGGTCTGTCCCGTAGTTTATTTTTTCACATGTAATAAATATGTTTTATTGCTAAACCTTGTTTGATATTTAGTCTGTCTGTTTATTTTTCGGCAAATTCTTTCTTTCATTGAAGTTTTCTTGTTTACGATGTGTTAGTGTGTGTTAACAATGTAAAGAACATTTAGTTCCATCTTTAACCAGTAATTGAGAATTCTTTAACAAAATGCCAAAATGCAAGGTTTATGTCATATGAATTAATGAAGTGTTTTGGCTGTAACAATAGTACTGGTTTTTCAAGATCAGACAATATTGTATAAAAAAGGAATAAAACTACAAGTGATGCAACCAAGTCATAGATAAGTGTGTATGTTATATTATTGGTTCCATGTTTGGTAAAATAAAAAGCATTTTCAGGACTCATGGACTTTAGGTCTTAAATCGCGCTATTTTTAGCAATAGCCTTAGTGTCCTTCCAAAGAGTATTGTAAACACATAAGTCAACGGTCTCAATATGTGTTTAGGTCGCCTGGTCTCTTTCTCTTTCTCAGCTACAGAAACCTCCATAATGTTATATTGAGCCAAGCTATTGTTTTCAACTGAATTATGTTGTGGTGTTTTATAGTTTTCAGACTTATGTTTCCATCTTTTAAAGGATAGTAGAAGTCATTTGACCTTCTTGGCCCTTTTTCACAAATATTCCTGGAAATGATGCTTGATAAAATAGAATTACCAATACATTTGAGGGTTCATGTTATGCCTCTTATCATGAACTTGCAATCATATCCTTTCAATTCTAAGCAGTAATCCAATGTGTCAAGATACAAAATTCTCATCAGATAGGCTAGGCATAAACACAATGTATGTAGGAAATGATCTGAAATACACTACAGGGCTGTCGAAAGTTTAATTTTAACACTCACATACATATATACCGAAAAGAATACGAATCTCACCTGGCGAGTAGCCGAGATATGGATAGGTATTGATGAGAGAGAGAGAGAGAGAGAGAGAGAGAGAGAGAGAGAGGGAGAGCGAGAGCATCTGCTGAAAAGATGTCGAGATATATGTGTAACAGGAGGGAGGAAACACCAGAAAAAAACCACTTCCTCACGAGTGCGAGCGTTCTATCACAAGGCTAAAAGATCCGGACCAGAAAGGCTGGCAGTAAAATCGCTCTAATATATTTACTATACAAGACACCAATATCTCGACTAGCTCAGTCCTGCTACATATGTAACGAGAAGATATATGAGCTTCTGATTCTACACTGATTCGTTACCTTAACGCTAAACTGCGGACAGGTCTGCACTGTATGACCTAACTAGAACCCTCTAAACTTCTCTTTTATGGGGGTTGCCCATCTACATATGTATATAAATCGTTGTGGTTAAGTGTTCGATAAGATATTAACATCTGTGGCAAATTTTGTTGCCACAGGCAACCAGACAACATAAAATAAAAACTGTAATTTTAGGAATGTATAAATATGTTAAAATAGTGATTGTAATGATAGATTATTTATCTTCATAGCCGTTAGACAGATGATATGCATTTTTTGTATTTCATAAAAAAAACCATTTAAATATTTTACAATAGATGTTAATTATAATTACATAAAACTTTAACCTTGTTTTTCTTCTCTTTACTTACAGGCGGTCAAAGAAAATATGGAGGTCGAGTGCAAATGTCATGGAATGTCTGGCTCGTGTACAATGAAAACGTGTTGGACTACTCTGCCACCATTTCGAAAAATTGGATTACATTTAAAGAAAAAATATGCAAAAGCCAAATTAGTGCAACCGCTTATGGGGAGGATAGTTCCAATTGTTTTAATTCTTAAAAAATCTAGACGTCCACATAATAAGCCCCGGAGATCGGATATAGTTTATCTGGACAATTCTCCTAATTACTGTGATTATAACACTGTTACGGGGTCGCTTGGCACCGTGGGGAGAAAATGCAATAGAACGTCTAGTGGTACCGACGGTTGTGATTTAATGTGTTGTGGTAGAGGATATAACACACATCAGTATACCAGCAAAACACAATGTAACTGCAAATTTCATTGGTGTTGTCATGTACGCTGTAACACTTGCAGCAATAGGATAGAAGAATATACGTGTAAATGACGTCACTGATTAGTGTGTATTCATGTCTTGTCATAACAACACATGCAGCAATAACATAGAAGAGAACACGTGCATACAACGTCATGGATTTCTGTGTATTCATGCCTTGTTGTCATAGCGGCACGTGCAGCAATAGGATTAAACGTATACTTACGTGTACATGACGTCATGGGTTTATGTGTATCCATGCCTTGGCATTGCAATATAGAAGCGAGTTCGTGTTGTATTCAATATTTGAAAGAATGTTGATTCTGTACCGACAAATTTCACTCAAATATTGTTTAAGCTTTGAATATAGTCTGCAGACGTCTTCGTCGATTTTTGGCGCCAAGATTTTGTGCCTGCTGCAATGTGATATTAAACTTGAAAGTAAATTTGTAAATAAGATACGCTAGGTCGGATTTTTCTGGCCGTATTTTCGTATTAACGTATGCTAATTTAATTTAGTTGTAAAATGTATCGTCGTTATAATTTATAATGTTTTACTTCAAGGCCATACCAAATCAATTTTCAGTTCTACGGATTTTTCAGTAAAAAAAATTAAGATGCGAGCGAGCGATTACAACAGAATTAAATGTCTTTTTATGGTTTACGTACGTCGTCGTCCCCACATACTGATGTTGAAAATTTCTATATCACAGAAACAAACAAAGGAAAGAACTTGCTATGCAGGACATTTTGGAAAGGCAAAAACGATTTGAAATAAAAGTACTTTTTTCTCCATCGTAATTTAACAATCGAATTAGTCCGTAGAACTACAAATTAATTTGGCTTGGCCTAAAGGCATGTTGACATGCTTTCAGTGTAAATGTTTTCGTTAACTACTGGGGTCATCCCCATATTGTTTGTTGTTAGTCTTTCATTTATTGGTTTATATGACACTGACCAAGTCAGATTCTGTATAGATCGTGGTAAAACATGCATATCACACTAATGAATTGTTATTTATTCATTAATTAGCATTTTGTGTTTTTATTTGTAAATTTGTCGATGTTGGTTTAAAAATAGAAATGTCCATGACGGAAATATTTTTCGGAGCAAAAAGGTAAAATATCTTAATAATTTGAGAGTTATTTATTGACACTTAAAGTACTTCAGCAAGACGTAATGCCACTATTACTTGAAATTCCCTTCTTTATCACCAAATACCCACCAAGTACCTGCTGGTTATATGGGCCCTTTCTTCCTATATTTCGCCATAGATTGTTTTATATTATTTTAAAGTGAACTTGTAAGTTTTTAGATCTATTTCAATCGCAAGAAACCATCTTTTAATGTTTAAGTATATATTATGTTGAAATGCAATTTTTTGTGTGTGGAACGTTCTAATTATGGATTTTAGAGGATTGAAACAGTTAAATACGTATCAATATTCTATTGGTCCCTTAGTTCCATGTTCCTTTTCACACTGTTTTGATTACACACGTCGCGGGTATAGCTAGCTTAACAGGATGTGCATACCCTTCCGGGGCACCCGGCCTCACTTCCCTGGTGGAAGTTCACGTGTCTAAGCTAACTTGTCAGTTCCAAAGTTTTTACTTTGCTTCTGGACTGTAATTCGCGGGACATGGATAAGTATGTGTGCTTATGATTGGTACCAATAAGAATTCCCAAAGTCAATCATTAATTTAAACTTCAATAAGCTAGCGAACTAGTTGTTTTGGTGTTATTAATGATTAACTTTATTTCAGCTTTCTGCAACTGTACCATGGTTCCTCCCGAAATTATGCCTCTGTCTTAGAACAAAATAAGTATTAACAAAGATCAAAACAGCTATTATTTCACTTGCTATATTTCATTTATCACAAATTATGGAAAACATTTTTTCACATGCTTATGTGGCAACATACACGTTTTGATATTTCTTGAAAAAAATCGTTGTTGAATATGTATTCGTATTTCTTGAAAAAAATCTTAGGTGAACCAAATTCTTAGCTAAAAATGTAAACCAAATTCTTTACACTCAACAAATATATTAGAGATGTTCATGTAATACATGTATAAAGCCTAAAAACGAATAGCAGATATACTGTCTTTTGTTGAATAAATATCACCAACAATTAGGTTTTTTGTCACAAGTCACTTATAGCAAAATCTGTTCACGTGTCCATTGATTGATGTAGAATTATTTTAGAATTATTTTACAAAAGTCATCTACGGGATTTCCAATATGACATACGTTACAAAAATCAAACGACAAAATATTTGACAAATGCGATTCAAAATGGCTTAAAATGTAAAAGTATTTGATATATGCCATGCATGGGATTTCCAATCATGTTGTCATATACCTTTTTTTTTAAAAAATTATATCAATTCAAAAAATAGCAAATGACAATGTAACAAAATGGCATTAGTGTTAAAAAAACTCGCATATCTTATCAATTCCAAATGCCTAAAATGTAAATTTGTAAAAATTATTGTAAAAAAACTAAGATATGCACAATGGAGGATTTAGTAAAAATACATTTTGGTCAGTGTACTATTCTCATTTCAACATTTTAAAAAATATTTGGATTCCCACAATTTGGGTCTGACCACTACTGATAAGAAATTTTATTTCCAAATAACCTTCCAGTGTTGCAAAATTCAAACATGTTTTGTAGTTTCAGGCATGTCTTTGCTATTCAAAATAACATCTCTGCTATGTAGAAATATATGACACATGCCATGTCCATCGCATTTCTATTTGGCGTGAGTGTAAAAATGTCAACTGATTTTGCAATTCAAAATTTCTAAAATGTCGAAATATTTGAGAAAGCCATCAATGGGATTTCCAATCTTGTTATAATCATAGCCTAAGTATACAAACGCCTAATGCAATGAAAATGTCTAAATTGTAGAAATTTATGACAAATGGAATTTCCTATGATATTGTATACCATTTTCAAATTTTCTCATTAAATATATGCAAAAATGGTTTATAACAATAGCATTAGGCTTAGAATATCAAATGCCATCTAATTGATTTCCAAACATGCTTAAATATGACATAAATCGAAGAACATCAAATATATTTTCTTATCAAAATGTAAAACTGTTTTACAAATACCATTCATACGATTTCTAATCTTTGTATGCCTTTACAATTTAAAATTTCTGAAAAAAGAAGTATATGACAAATGCCATGACCGTACAATTTTCATGTGGCATAAGCGCTAAAATATCAAATGCATTTTCAATTCAAAATTTATAAAATTGTAAAAATATTTAATCAATGCCATACAATAAAGAAATTCAAATCGTGTGATTAATGTGGCATAGGTGTAAAAGATGTAAAATCCCTTTGCACTTCAAAATTTCTTCAATGTACAATTATTTTGATTACACACGTGACGGTTCTAGCTAGCTAAACAGAAGGTGTTTACCCTTCCGTAGCGACTGAGCTCACTTTCCTGATGGAAGTTCACGTGTCTAACCTGACTTGTCAGTTGCAAAGTTCTTAATTTGCTTCTGGATTGTGATTCGGACACGAATTAGTATGTTTGTTTTTGATTGACACAGAATTTCGAATCTCGTTTTAGATGTAACATTCCTTCTATTTTTCTAATTTCTACATTTTAAAAAAAATTCAATTTTTTACAATTTTGGCCTTAGCACCCACCTCTGATGAGGAATTGTATTTCAAAATGACATTTCAGTGCTCCAAAATTGAAACAGGTTAAGTAATACTGAAAAAAATAAAATAAAATTTGCTATGCCAATGGGATTTTCATATGGCATAAGTGCAGAAATATCAGATGTCTTCTCAATACAAAATGTGTAAATTCAATTTCGATTGTAAATAATTAGTTGGTAGATTTGAAGATAAATAAGAGATAATTATTTATGAAACAATTGTTACAAGAAGTTAAAATTATTTAAATGTACCCGTTCTTAAACCTTCTTATCTGTCCGTTATATTAATATAACAATGTTGTGTGGAAATATTCTATGTCCTATTAATGCTTGACACCCTGCGATAACATTGTATGTTGCAAAGCGCTTGACTTCCATTGATGTCCGACATGTCATATATGTTTAAATTTTCTATTTTTAACTAGTCTCCTTTATGGCGATATGATAATTATGATAAAAACGTCATTTTTGTGACAATTCCGCGTATAATATCATGTGCTCCTTTTTGTAGATATTAAGTATTGTATATTATTGTTTATACATTGTGTATGACGTCACGAAAGTAAGAAAGTGTTAAAAATATGTTGACAATAAAACGTTAAATTTTTATATTTTCTTCATTTATTGTCTTTATAATTAGAAGAGTAATATTATGGAAATCACCATTTAGATGCTCTTTATTCTTCATTACCTTTGCCTGTCAAAGTGACCTAGTGGTTTAAAGCTTACGCCTCTCACTGCCTATGTTCGAATCACACTCGGTTAGATTTTAGTTTGAAAAAAACTGTCAGCTCACTTACCGAAGGTCAGTGGTTTTCTCAGGATACTCCTTTTCTCTCCACCTTCCAAGGCCTGATAGCATCGATACAAGTAAGATAATCTTGACCGGTGTGTAAACACCATTACTTCATTCCGTCGACAAAGAAGGCACTTTGTTATATATGTTTACCCTTTGTTTGTTCATTTTGCTGTGGCGTCTTCTTTATTTATTTGGCTATTGTCACTATCAGGTACATAATCTACATGTTTCTGGCTACACATTTTCAATTATATTTGTGATATTCATATACGGAGTTCACAAAAATAAACATCCATAAAGGTGTTTCTGCAAGATAAATACTTTAAATATGTCTTAATGATCATTAAAACAACAATGCCAAAATGATCAATGAGGGACATATTCATTGCGTTACAAGTACCAAAATGTCACAAAGAAAAGTTGTATTCTCGATTGAAACTTGGTTGAGAACCTTTTTGTGGTTGTACGCGAGTAAATGTTGTCCTAAAGAAGATATACGGTTGCCTTGAGTAAAGTTGCAGGATTGTATAATAGTCTCTTTTCGCCAAATACTAATTTATTTTAATAAGGCTATTGTAATCTCCATTTTGAAGCATGTGGTAGCTGATACATCATCTCACTCAATCGTTTCACGATTTTTGTTTCAGCTAAGAAACTCATGAGATATCCATAATATTTGTCGTACGTGGAGAAACTAGGGTCTTTGAATAATACTACTTAACAGTATTTAGTCTTTTTGTCCATTAATCCATTCGAACTCGAAGCTTTAATTGCCTGGGTTTTTTTGTGTAGCCTGTCATAGTGGTTCTGATATTATTTTGTGTCTTATTTAAATAATACTAATGTAAAAATTAAAAATAATGTAATAAGATACTTCTTTCCCTTCTTCTTAACGCGTGTATTGAAATAGGGATATGAAATAAACTGCATTTATTTCCCTTCGATAACACTTCCTCTGTAATATTTTGAAGTTTTGAAATCCATTTCGTATCAGTTGTTTATAAACCCCTCTCAATTCATTGCCAAACCCATTTAAAATGCCAAAACCTGACTGAAAAAATGTTGGATCTAGTTGTTACTGCATATTTAGGATAACCAGTATTAGGACAGGGATAAAGAGACATAAAATCGTTATAATGCCCCTCGAAAACTTTACCACCTCACTTGTGTATTGTCAAAGTATTTTGAAGTGCAAAGTCTATTTGTTTTATTTTTTCTTGAAATGCACCCTCGATTTATTGCAAAACCTCTTAATAATGCCTTAAAAGGCTGACTGAAACATGCTGGTGAGTGATCTAGTATTAAATGTACAATCAGTAAATCTTATTATGATAGGGATAAAACAACCTAAAATCGTAATAGTTCTCCTCGATAACTTTTTCAACTCATGTTTAGTAACAGTATTTCGAAAACCTCTTAGTCATTTTGTATATTTTTTCTACTAGTCTCACTCGATTTATTGCCAAACGTCTATATAACGCCAGACGAACTGAACGTATGATGGCACCGAACAAAGGTTTTACTGCATATACCATAAAATAATGGAAATACAGTTACAATTGAAAAAGAGAAAAAAAGAAAAAACGAAAAGAAAACGGGGCAAATTTTAATAGCTGTACTATGGCTTAAATTATATATAGCCCAAAAATACAAAAATAAGACAACTTAAAATAAAGAATAGAAGAATAGTAATGGGTTATTTCACTTAAAACTAAGACATAATTGCGTGTGGGGAGCTATCTCCGTACTTCAAGATATGTATCGATGACTATATTTACAAATATCGAATACCCAACAGCGGTATTTTTAAACAAATCTTAAAAGCAAACAACATTGACCTGTCTGCTTGACCTTTCATTAAAATACGTATACGTATATGATATGTGATGATCTACCCCATACATTACCAGTGTTAGTTAACATAAAAATGCATGTTTCCCTTGATGTAGACGAAATCACAAAAGCATTCCCTAAATATAAATGTATTGGTTCACTATAAGTATTTTGATAAAAGGTCAAGCGATCAGGTCAATGATGTTTCCCTATATATGATCTGATGTGTAAATCTACATATTTGTGTATTCGGTTCATTGATCATATTTTTCTTTCTTTTATATCACCTTCCTACACTATATATGTGTAACATTTATCAAATTTCAAGTGAATCCAATATGAAAAAACATAAAGATCATTAGATTAGGTTTTTCACAAGATTATGGTTTCACATACAAGTATTTCTTTCTGGTAGATTAAACAAATTTAAATGAAGAAGTGACTATTTACGTATATAACATAAGTAAAGTTTCAAAAAACTTTTTATTTCGAGAAAATTATGATATCCTGTATAGAAAATATCTTTAAATAGAGAACTAGAAGTTTAGACAGTATAAAGAACCCTATTTTGAAAATTTATCAAATTATAAAATTGTGAATCATCACATACAGTTCAGACCTGTGGAAAGTTTAAAACTTAATCAAAAACAAACATACTAATTCATGTCCGAATCACAATCCAGAAGCAAAGTAAAAACTTTGGAACTGACAAGTTAGGTTAGACACGTGAACTTCCACTAGGGAAGTGAGGCCGGATGCTCCGGAAGGGTAAGCACCTTCTGTTTAGCTAGCTACACCCGCGACGTGTGTAATCAAAATTGTGTGAAAGGAACATGGAACTATGAGACGTCAAATATATCCAGGGCAATCCTAACTAACTAACTAACAAATAAGTACCGCTTTGGTAGCTAAACTCGGCCTCACGTTAGCTATATCTCACCAGCGTTTCGGCCATACGCGTATCTCGCTTAAAATTTTAGCTATATCTCGGCAGTTTTCCGGATACTAGCTTTCCACCCGAGTATCTCGCTAAAAATACAGTGATTACTTTGATAATTGCAAATACGTTGAAATAGCCAATAAAACAAAAAAATGCGACATACAAAGTTCAAATATCATCATATACTATAGAACCTTAATAAGTGAAAGCAAGACAACTTGTGTATCTGTTGTTATACGGTATGTACAGCACTGTCAAATGTTTAACATTTAGCTAGCGAAAAGGAATCGAATTTCCACTGCCGAGTAAATGAGATATGGATATCTAGTGATCGAAAAGCTGTCGAGATATAGCGAAAGAAGGGCACCAAAATGAACTGCCGAGTCGGCACAATTTTGTAAGCTTTGTGTTAACTTTCGACAGATACTGACACCAAGGAACATTAGCAATAGGAAACTTTCGCTTTTTTGATGTTGTAAAAGACCTTTTCATTGTTCCGACTTAAGGGAAAGTGTAAGAGGGAAATATAAATATTTCGCCGAGAAGATTTAATTGCAGTACAAGATTCGCCCTGAAAATTGCGGATATTGTTTCCTCGACAATGTACAGTATATAGTGTATATATCAAAAACAAACATGCTAATCCACGTCCGAATCACAATTCAGAATCAAAGAAAAAAACTTTGGAACTGACAATTTAGGTGAAAAACGTGCATCAGTAAATGCAACAACATCAACATACAGATAAAACAACAACACTTTAGATGGTTAGGCAATGTGATGAGAATGCCCAATGAAAGAATACCAAAAAACGTCATTGAATCGGACACCATCGGGAAAAAGAAAGCCTGGTAGACCTCGTACCACCTGGAGGAGAACCATTTAAATAGAACTATAGGAGCTGGGGTACCCCTGGGGGCAAGCCCACATATGGCAAAAGACAGAGACAAATGGAGGACGCTTGTTGGTGCCTTATGTCCCAGTTGGGATGAAGAAGATAAGCGAGTAAGTAAGTACGTGAAATTCCATCAGGGAAGTGAGGACAGATGCTCCAAGGTAAGCACCTCCTATTTAGCCAACTGCACCCACTGCGTATGTAATAAAATTGAGTGAAAGGAACATGGAACTATGGAACGTAAAATATCCAGGGCAAAAAGAATATAACTGTTATACAACAAATATTAGAGTACCACTTTTCCAGACTTTTTGCCACACTTAGTACATATTTTTATCTTCTACAATCAGTGTTATAGTACTACTTTTTCTTGAGAATTTATGATTTTGAAAATTGAAATTATTTTTGTGCTAAAGTAGTGAAGAAGTCAAATAGAAAATTCAACACGTTCAAACGACGTATCCTTACAGATGATACATAAATATTTTTACAATATTCAACTATAAGAAGTTAAACCACACCACAAACTCGTCTTACTTACACATGCTTGAATAAAGAATAATTCAACAATCATCAATTCAAAATGGAGTAATTTGAGCATAACAAATTATTTAAACACTAACTAGACAACATTGAGGTGTAATTTGCCGGAATTTATTACGCAATTGGATTCAAAGCAACCATAATTAAAATCTCCTGAAAAGGTATAAAAAGAAATTAAAAAATAAGGGAAGAAGATGCTAGATCTGCGATAACGATAAAAAGATTAGCATGGGTTTAGATGGTTTAAAAACAAAATGTTAGATCATTGATTGCATTCGGTGAAAAAGTCTATCCAAATCAACTATTCAACATAAATAAGCTGAGAAAAAAGAGCCAAGTTAAGAGTATTACTAAAATCCAATGGTATCCCCGAAACTGGAAAATCCATGTTTCCCAAACGCGTTCATGGTCAATACGAATAGCCAATGGCACATCAACTGTACTCAAAGATTGTTCTTGTAAATTTTAAAAAGTATTTTTCAAATATTTTTCGAGAAAGGTAGCGCAAGAAATGGAGTAAACGCTGCTCCTATGTCTCCCCACAAACATAAAAAAAGTTAATGCAAAAACTGTTAATAATGGTTAAAATTTGAGACTTCAGAATCTTCAGGCATTCACTTATACATACAAAACGTCTTACAAATTACGATTAAGTTTTTCGGCATGATTTCTGGATATATAAAGTTGCTATTTTAGTCTCGTGCTTATAGGTGGGCGCCCAGGAAGTTTTCGTTAGCTTGCAGCTTTGCTACAAAATGTGTTTTGAAGTCTTTGCACAACAACTTATCTAAAAATGTAAAAAAAAGACGTTTTCCAGTCAACACGTATCCTGTCTTGATTATTAATTTATTAATTTAATTTACAGTCAAACCTGTCTATAAAGGCCACCCAAGGGAACCAGTAAAAGTGGCCTTTATAGGCAGGTGGCCTTTATATACAGGTTCAAATAATATGAATAAAGAACAATTGGGACAAAATTCTACTGGCCTTTATAAGCAGGTGGCCCTTATATAGAGGTGGCCTTTAAGGCAGGTTTGACTGTATTTGTGGTTCTTGGTTTGTAGTGACACATTTTTGCGTACATTCTTTAACCCACAAATCCCTAAATATTCCGTTTGATGGTAAACCCACCTGCTTACTTACATTTTTTCAAGTTTTTCATGTCGCGTGGTTTACCAATACATAAAAATGTTGCAATCAAATGACATTTATAAAAGGAATGTTTAATTAATAAAATATTCATTTTGTCTGTTAAATGTCAATATCAGAATTTTATTCGTTCGATCACCATATAATTAATGTAAACGATACAGACTCAATCGATTAACTTTAGGGGATTAGTTTTCCCTATCCTGTCTGCTGTGGCAGTTACCTAAAGTCACGAATGTCTAATATTTGCAAGGTTTACAGTACAGCCCTGTCCAAGGTAAAACACTTAGCTTACGAATATGTGTCGAAACAACTCATTTCGAATTTTCGTGAACCATATTTTAATAGATTGTCGTCAGTTATTTCGTCTCTTCGTTAGCTATATCTCGATATGTTGTCGACAGTTATCTAATATATAAGTCTGCAGCTTTTCGGCAACTATCCATCTGTATCTCGGTCGAGCTTCGACTCCTTTTTGATAGCTCAGTGTTAAACTTTCGACAGATTTGTACTTCATTTCAAATAATTAATTTGATTTAGTCTATTTCAATACATTACTTTGATCGATTGAGACTTCATTTTGTTTTTACACTCAATAAAATTTCAAGGCTTCTCATACATTATATATTGTCAGATTAAAAATGTCAGAGTTTTCGCCTTGTTTTCGATAGTTACCGAAAACCAACTGTTGGCATTGTCAAAGTTATGTAAGTACATTTAGATTCAAAATAGCAGTTTGTCAAGGAAGGACTTGTTTTTGATAGTTACCAAAATTCAACTGTTGGCATTTTCAATATGCAAGTACATTTGGGTCCAAATAACAGTTTGTTAAGCAGGGACTTGTTTTCGATAGTTACCAAAAACCAACTGTTGGCATTGTCAGTATTATGCAAGTACATTTGGACCCAAAATAGCAGTTTGTCAAGCAAGGACTTGTTTCGATAGTTATCAAAAACCAACTGTTGGCATTGTCAATATTATTCAAGTACATTTGGGTCCAAATAGCAGTTTGTTAAGCAGGGTTAGATTGCTCAAGGACTTATTATCTTCACCTAAATTTTTGTTAGTAATAATTCAAGGTTTAATTTGGAACGGCGAGTTTTCAATACAGATAAAAATTAAAACATATGGTTATAGTAATTTTATTCATTAATTTTGAACACAAAATTGGTTTTATTGGCTTATGAGTTATATAATAATAAATATTTTCGACTTGTGTCTTCAGTGATTTTTTCCTCAATATACAGCCTAAAATATCATCTGTAACGTTAACAATCTAAAGACAAAGCAATGCATGCGAAGCGTTATGTTAAAATCCTGCAAGGATATCCCGTTTAATTAGAGTTGTTCGTTAATTCATGAGAAAAGTTTAATGTTGCACCTGTTTTTACTTTGTCAGAACTTACAAGTATATTCTGCAACAATGGGCTTCAACACAAACAAGAAGCTTATGTGATTGTTGTTATTTATAATAACAGAAAGATTCTGCCCTCATGTAATTTCTATATTAAACAACCTTTTATATAGAATCAATTTTTACATTCTATAATTTGTTTGAAAACAGAACCATTTTTACTTATATCATTTCTATGCCAAATTACACTTTATATATCAATTGTTACAGAATTACTTTTTGGTTTCTGTTTGAAGTCAGGAACGTTTTTCACTTATACCATTTCTATTCCGAACTACACTTTATATCTCAAATGTTACAGATCAAAAACAAATATACTGATCCATGTTCGAACCACAAACCAGAAGCGAAGTAAAAACTTTTAAAACCTACAAGGTATAGGTAAACACGTGAACTTCCATCAGGGAAGTGAGACCGGATGCTACGGAAGGGTAAGCATCTTCTGTTTATCTAGCTACATCCGCCACGTGTGTAATCAAAATTGAGTGATAGGAACATGGAACTACGAGACGGCATATAAATCCAGGGCCATCCTGGACACAGAGACATCAAACTACTGTATTACTTTTTAGTTTATGTTTGATAACAGAAACAATTAAGGAATGATTGTAATTTTTTTTCTATCTATGGGGTCATAGACAAAATTATTTGGTGCACGCGGCATAAAACCGCGAAGCGGTTTATGCATACGCGTGCACCAAATAATTTTGTCTATGACCCCATAGATAGAAAAAAAATTACAATCATTCCTTATAATTAAATTCAAAAATAAGTTCAATATTCAAAACATTCATGTAATCTTTAAATTATACACATGAAACAAAAAACCAGCGCATTAAAACAAAAAATGGCGCATTAATCTAAAAGCGGAACACAGCTGAATGCCAATGGCAACCGCCGGTAGCTCTGCACAATATGACGTCAGCTAATATGATGTCAAAAAATTCTGTCTATGGGATCATAGATACAAAAAATTACAACACTGGATAGTATTAAAATTTAATTATTTTGTGCTATACTTACATAATTTTTATGCCGAACTACACTTACATAATTGCTTTTTAGTCGGAGAACAAATGCCAAACAAAATACTAAACAATACCTTAACAGAAAACATATCAATACTAATTCGAATCAACTAGTTCATCTAGATATGATAACGGGAGTTATTAAGTTTAAGTTGTGTCTTGAGACCTTTGTGAGAACGTCGTTACCTCTCGGGTCGAGAACAATAGCATAGATCAGATTCGACTCGTGACCTAATGATCTGGGTTTAACTCCTATTCAATTCTTCCTTAATCGGGCTCCTTACCAAGGTGACCAAATTGAGGACTACCACGTAATGTCGGCAGGTAACAGTCACCATTCCACATCATTTCACAACAATTAGCTGACATTATGAACATGGCCATCATGTCTATAACTTAAGATCTTAAAATAAAAATGTCATCGATTTAAAAAATAATAAACCATTTAAATGCTGACCTATGTAAAAAATAACAGACTTGGTGTCAAAAATAACATTTATGATAAAAGTGACAATTCGAAAAAAAATGAGTTCTCAAGACATTTTGGCTTATCATTGTTTTTATTAGTGACGTATTGTTACATAGAAGTAGCCCTATACAAAATTATGTTAAAATGGGAATCCAAAATTTAAAATTTCACTTTATCATTATTGCACGTGATAAACAACATAATCTTTCAATCATTAACCATTAAGTTCAAGATAAAAGTCACGCCGGTTAACGGATTAATATTGTCTAGTAAGACAGGATCCCGAGGACTTGGAATCAAACGGGAAAATATTTTTGTTTATTAACTTTATTATGTCATTTACAATGTTAAAGTTGAATGTTAAAAAAAAATCTAAAAAAAAAATTAAATTTCCAGTCATGTGCATGATCAAAATACAAATAGCCAGCGACACATCTACTTCGCCTAAAATGGTCCCTGTAAAGTTTATTAAAGATTTGGTAAAAAGTTTTCGAGAAAAAGTAGCGGACAAAACGAAGAAATGAAGTAAACAACATAATAACATCAAGTTATATAATCAAAGTTCAATAACTGATTTTTACAAACAGTCCAAATTCTACTCGTACTACCACCTAGAAGTATCGGAATTTGGTTTTTGTTTGGGCATTAAGAATCTAGGCGGTGCAACATTACGTCTTCGAACTAAATACTTTTGTATATTTAAAAATACAAAATTCATTAATCATTATTAGGTAATTAATTAATTAAAGTCATTTTAGCACGCCTTAATTAATTCTCATTGTTAAAATCATACTGCACATTTAATTCTGCACACCTTTTGAAGTGCAAGGGTCACTGCAAATACTATAAATCTATCAAGACTTGAATATAAAGCACAAATATACAAGAATCTCTGATCTTGGCGTGACTCTTAAGTTCTTTGCACTTCTACAGATTTCAGGTGCATGTATTCATATAAACAGAATTTTACGACATATAATGCCTTTGGCGACTTCCTTGCCAGATCCAAATATGACCTTTGACCTATTAGTATCAGATCAAACAAATTATGGAACAAGATTATAAGGAATTTAATTAATCTTTATATAAGTATGTTATTATGTACTTTTGATGTTTTGTTATCTTTATTTGGAAACAATTTTGTGACAAAAAATTTCCAATTACACAACACTATCATTATGATATTAAGTATCGTCTGCGAAGAGATATCGTCTGGCTGGTATGTTGGCATGTGTCGTCTGCAAGCTGGAAATGGATCAGATTTAAGTATGCAAATTTCTTCGAAAATGCTAAACATTTCTATATTTGTTTTACTTTGAGGAGTCTAAACTGTATCCACTCCATATCTCCAATCAAATGTTTTCAGTGGATCTTAACGACATTTGATACAAGTCTAAAACAGCATGCAGGACGTCATTACGACATCAACATGTTTCTAAAATCATGTAGGTCAAAAGTCAAGGTCATGACAACAAAGTGTATTCTTTAAGGGGCATTTGTCAGTGTTTATTGACAACTTTTGTTCTACATACTGTAGGTTTAATTATTTCGAACTTTAAACAAGATATACACTGAACATCAAACGTCGGGCGAGAATAATAGTCTATATATTTTTACTTTGGGTGGGCACCGTTACTAGCCATTGGACTATTAGTACAGTACTTCTATTATTTTTAGTGGGTACCAATATTGGTCATTTGACCATTTGCACGATGTTCCTATATGATTTTACTTTGGGTGGTCACTCTTAGTAACCACAGAATCATTGGCATGGTTTCTATGTATGTTCTTTAATGGTCATCAAGCTACAGGCGGGCATGGTTGGTAGCCATGAGGTCAACGATACCTTGCTTACGTTTTAACTTTATTTTCATACCAGTAACCATTTAATGTTAAATCAAAGAAACAAAATCTATTTCTAAAAAGATTTTTTTTTATTTTGACACTCAAAATACTATTGCAACCACAATTTTCGAGTACATTAAAGGAATTTAGTAATTGACTGGGAGATATTATTCTAGATGTAAATAGGAGGTGTATAGGCGATAAAGTATAGTACATTTATGTGGATTGACGTCATTTTGTCATTTCAATTATTACAATTTTAAAAGTGAATTACTTGTGTCAATTGAACTATGCTATCTTTAGATTTATATCCAAAACAATAAATTAACATACGTATATTATTATTTTCTTGTGAATGCAATTGGAGTTACAAATCTTCATAAATTATTTGAAAAACACATTTAAGGGACATATACCATTATCAAGAAATGTGGACTTTTAATTAAAAATGACGAATGTTCTTACTTTAAATGTTCAAAATCAAATTATATGTTTTAAATTTAAGTTGTATTTCGCAGATAAATCAGATGGCCTATATCAGACAGGCGTTTGTCAATAGTGTTCCTACTCCTACAGACATGGTGATGAGACTTTGGCATGGAATTCTTCTATGTGGCAGGTATTGGAGGAAAAGTAAAAGTGACCTTGAATGAATCAACTATCTGAAAAAAATTATCAAGGTTGAAGGAACTTTTAACATTACATTTAATATTAGCAATCTTACTCCTTTACCATTGATTTTAATTACAAGTGGTGTTAGACCTCTCCTATATCTCTCTGGAGACGAGTGTGTCCTGATGGTCGCATCTTCAGTGTATCACCACTACAGTGGCTCGGTTGGTAGAGTGCAAGTGCTCTCTTCGTATATGAAAAGTCGTTGGTTTGAACCCCGGCCGGGTCTGATAAATACTTGGAAATAGTTAATAATAGTTCTTTCGCCAAGCATTCAGCAGTAAGGTAATGAAAGTCACGAGGTCCTTAGGAAGAGACCTTTAAACCGATTCCTTGTGTCACGGCAGGCATGGGACGATAAAGCTCACCCTGCATTTTGCCCTCAGTTGGTAGAGTGCAAGTGCTCTCTTCGTATATGAAAAGTCGTATGTTCGAACCCCGGCCGGGTCATATCATTACTTGAAAATAGTAAATGATAGTTCTTTCGCCAAGCATTCACCAGTAAGGTAATAAAAACCACGGGTCCTTAGGAAGAGACCTCAAAAACCGATGCCCATGTCACGGTAGGCGTGGGACGATAAAGCTCACCCCCATTTTGCCCTCAGCGCATTACAAAATTTTGTTGCTGACGCGTCGCCTTTAGCTGGCGACATCTCGATATAAGTGAAATATTCTTGACTGTGACATAAAACCCCATTCAATGAATGAATGAATGAATAAATCAATCAATCAATCAATCAATCAATCAATCAATCAATCAATTAATCAATCAATCTTCAGTGTATCTCCATTCGGCCATTTGTAAAAGAAATACAAACGTTTTAGTTACGTTTCAAGTCTATTATTCTTTATATACGCTTGTGTATCAATTTTAAGGGGGTGCTCCAAACTTTCCATTCGGACCAGTATATGTATCAATCAAAAATAAACATATTAATCTATTTCCGAATCACAATCCAGAAGCAAAGTAAAAACTTTGGAACTGACAAGTTAGGTTATACACGTGAACTTCCACCAGGGAAGTGAGGCCGGGTGCTTCGGAAGGGTAAGCACTTCCCCGTAGTGGGAACAAGCTCTACCTAGCGTTTTTATTGTGAAACAAATACACCATAAACAGGAGAAGCAGGTATATTGCTGCATAAAAAAGAAAGTTGACAATAGAAAAATTGAAGTCATCACGTTTGTCATAAAGTTTCAAATGTAGCCTTTCGTGTGCGTCATAATTCAGGTATAAGTCTAAATATGAAGCAGAACTTGAGGAATCAGTCGTGTCTTTTATTTCAAGCTCACTAGGATAGATGACATTTACATAGTCTCCAAATTTAGGATTGTTTAGAGACAGAACGTCATCTATATATTTGTATGTTGATTTGAATGATTTGGCGACAGTCTTCTCTCCAGATTTAACAATGTTCTGTATAAATTCTGCTTCATAAGAATAAAGAAACAAATCAACAAGCAATAGTGCACAATTTATATTATATAATAATAATAATTATAATAATAATAATGATAATAATAATATAAAAGCAGATTTACAAGTATCTAAACAGTTTGATGTCACTTTTGGGAGAAGCTACAACATGTGATACATATTACCATAAAATACTGCAGGAACATGAAAGTCGTGAATTATTTTCAAATAAATTATGCAAAAAATTGCAAAATTACCACTTTTAAATTTGTATGACAGCATAAAATGATTTTTGTATAATGAAAGTCTTATGTTCCTCAGTGCTTTTTAACATGTAACCGTTAATAACAGATTAAATTTCGTTACTCCGATTGCATTTCATCTGCCTTTTCCTATTTATAAACGACATGTATTTTAAATTTTAATGAATTCTAAAATAAAACGGTTCGATGACATTAATAAGAAGGATTTTACCACAAAAAGTGAATAAACCCAAAAAACTTACATCTTGAATACATAAATATTGTATACATCAAACATAGCTTATATGCAATTATACCCAAATAAAGGTAAAAACACAACATTGACTTGTTCGCTTGACCTTAAATTTGAATATTCATTACGCACCATACTATTTGTATATATAAGAAACATAGGTGTTTAATTCGTCAATATCGGGGTAAACTTATATTGTTTATGTAATAACTGTGAATCCATGGTTGGATCATTATATATGAAAATTCCTAATGAAAGGTCAAGTGGACAGGTCAATGTTGTTTGATAATAATAAGAATATCCAATTTACTTTATGACATTTAATTAAAAATAAGAGCCTATGAAAAACAGATACAAAAAACTTGAAACGGGAAACGATTTAAGTCAGGTGTCACAGAATAACTATGATGTGCAAACAAATAAAGAATTAGATACGGAAATACCACACACAAAGGTAACGAACAAAGGTTGCAAAATGTAAAAACAGATGAAATATTTTTGTCAAAAATCAATTAGGATGAAAACAGCAAACTCATGGTTCAATTGTAATGAAAGCACATGCAGTTGCACACCTGTGCTATTTCAAGCAGTTAATATGAGCTAATAGATAATTTTCTCAAATTATCTTGAAATTACTCTAAAGAAAAATAAAGTATTTTGATAGCTTTATTTAAAAAATATGAGTGAAAGAGGTAACTCATTGTTGTCAGAAAATTAATAATTGTCTTTTCTGGAATTTGTTTAATATTATACATCAACATGGCATTGATATATATTTTATTGTGCATTGTTTGTGTTTGTATGTTGTGTCATCATTAGAACTTGCACCTGTGTTAACTATTCTATAAATATTTTCTCTTACAGTATGAAAGAATATAATCAAATAGACTTTATATCTTTGAAACAATCTATAAACCTTTCAATCTGCATAGCATCTTTCACAGTATACAGAGAATGAGCACATTTCTAAAGCCCCTTAAGTATTTGGCCAATATATCAAAAACAAACATACTAATCCATGTCAGGATCACAATCCAGAAGCAAAGAAAGAATTTTGGAACTGACAAGTCAGGTTAGATACGTGAACTTCCAGTAGGGAAGTGAGGCGGGGTGATCCGGAAGGGTAAGCACCTCCCGTCTAGCTAGCTACATTCGTCACGTGTCTAATCAAAATTGTGTGAAAAGAACATAACATTCAATCTTTGTTTCATCTTTTTCAGAAAAAACGCTTTGAAAACCAATTATGGGTCCACCCTAAAACCCTTTACCATTTTTGGATAACACAGAAGCGATGATTCCGTTACCTGTTGACCAATTAAGCTGAAAACTTCAAAGGGTGGTACACGTAAAAATAATAATTTATCATTTTACGGGATACGTTACAATATTATGATATATATTTGTACTCTGTTGACCGCATTCAATTCCAATATATATCGCATTCCATACCGCATTCCTTTCCAATAATATTCTAATATAATCATATACTAGTACTACATTCCTTTTTAATATATGTCATTAAGATTTCATCCGTAGGTGTTTTATGTTTCCGACTTCATCTTAATATATCAAATAATTATTAAAGTTTAAAATTTTGCATTCTAGCTTAATTCTGATTCTACTCCATCTTAATATCATAACCCATATGATCGTCGTACTGTGAATCTACTCAAAAGTATTACCGTTTTTATGTCCTAAAGGGTATAGCGGCCCAAAATCAATGCATTATGTGTTCAATTATCATCGTATTATGTATAGACTTTTACGTCGTATCAACGATTTTCAGCTAATGGTGACTAGACCATTTGTCCTGTCAATCACAAAAACACGCTTGTATGCTGCTTGATAGTTCGGCAAGTGTTCAACTGATCTGCGTTGCGCTATTGAGTGCCTTAAACGATCTTTATCGCGAAACTACACTTGTCTGCAATATAGGAGACTAATCTGTTCATTTTACCGGTATCAAGCAATACATTATAGACATGGAACACTTATTGTCAACTACTAGTATTATCAAACTTATGAAAATCTAAATTTAAAGGCTTTAATCCAAACTACTCGACCACCACTGTTTTTACGCATTTTATCTACAATTTTTATTTCATTCATACTGTTCCCAGGTGTTTTGGACATATTTTCTATGTCTTCAAGCCAGCCATCGACACCAATACCTTTAACAGCTTTATTTTCTTTATATTACAGTTTCAAGCCATCTTATACCAATACTGACATCCAGTAAATACAGTTTCACATTGTAGCTAACGTGTAATAAATTAAATATGCTAATAGGGTAACTTAAGAACCTATTTTTAAAATCAAAATAATGACACTTTAGTGGTAATTATTGCTTTGCTAGTGTCAGTTACATAACTAGCATCTATGATGATATAGTACGGATTCATTTTGTAAGCGATGCATTCAACATGTGTATAATATCACCAGCATTGTGACAAATCCCTTCTGTCAGTTACCCTCCCCACTGTCAAGTAAACTGACATTGGATACAGAAAGGATGAAACGATACTGTAATACGTATATAGATAACAATACAATGCATTAGCAATGAGCATGAGATACACAGACAAAAACCAATCCCAGAACAATACATGGAGCAAGTGTTTGACACATATTAAATTATAATTTATCAACAACTTTTAAAATACGTTTATATAGTACAGACCAGTCCAAAATTTAACACTAAGCCAACGAATCAGTCCCGAATTTTGCATTTAATATCGACCCCTGGTTAGCTTATCTTGGCAGCTATTGGCAGCTGCTATCAAGCTTTCGGCAGATTTTCGGCGACAATAACCATCCACACTTCAGCCACTTTGCAGACGCACATTGTCTCAATTTCGTTAGCTCAGTTTTAAACTTTCGACAGGTTGGTTCTGTAATTGAAGCCGACATGGGATTAAACAGCAACACATATATGTTTACTAGCATTGTTAAGCTAAGAATATCTTCATGATATGTATAAAGTGTCACCTGCCTTACATCTATAATCCATTTTTATGATGATAGAACAGGCTGTCTCAGTAAAATAGAATTAGAAAGATTATGCTAGGATAGCCCTTGAAACGAAAACTTCAAAAGGTTCTCATTCTTTTCTAGATAATTCAAAACTATGGTTTGTATTTTCAGTTATGTTTGGTTAGTTCTTTCATTACCTTGTATTGTGTCGTGTTGATGGTTACATCCACTGTTACCAAATAGATATATTATGGCATTTAAGAGCAGGGATGTGCATTCCGCAACTGTCCACTTGTTTTTGTGACAAAATCAAAACTTCAAATTCAGTAAAATTAGTTCTGTGACCTAAATTTAGCTTTTGAGTATTGAAAGAGATTCGTGTTAAAACATGTATTTGGTTATCATGTTATAAACATTTCCTGCTCTGTGTGTATTGCATGTGGCTCCTTAGAGTTCTGGGTCCAGTTGTTCGAAGCTTGAATTAAATCAGTGATTAGCGTGAATTTAAAACACCAATAAATATTAACACATCATTATTGGATCAACGGATTGAAAACATGTTGTTTCAATTTGATGATATCTATTTACTTTTCGTGTTTTAACAAAAAATCACGAAATATTTAATTATAATGCAAAAAACAAATTTTGAAAAATCAATTAATTAAACTTATCAAGCTTCGAACAACTAATTAGACTGGTAATTGTAATAAAAAAAACAAAATCTAAAAAAAGCAAATCGCAATTTTTTTCTATTTATTTCAGATTTTGAGTTTGCAATTCTATCTTCATAGATAATTGAAACATTGATAGTTTTGAATAATAATGGATTGTACTTCTGGTAGCCCGAGCTCTAGGCGTTTTAACCATAATAAGCTAAATAACATCCGGTCAGAACGTTCTACAGGAAATTCCGAAAGGGGATAAACCAATCTACTCGTTTTCTACCTATTTTGTCTGCAGACGTTCTCAATAGATAAAAGACAACTAAACATAATAGACGAGGATACTTCTGTTTGACAGGCGTTAATTAATGAAGATATTTGGTTTCCAGCTATTTAAGTATCTCCACAGTAATTTGCTGTTTCACCACCATTTAATTTCTGTAAAAGTTTATCCAAGGACATCGTTTGAGGTAACTTTAGGTCAACAACCAGATTTACACCACAATGGCATACCAAAACGTTTACTATTTGTAGTTAAAAGGCCATTATTACGACGTCCAAAGAGTAATACAAGCCGAAATTCGGTACAAAAACGGCGGTAATCTTGCCGTTTGTTTCTCGTGGCCTGAGGATATAAATATCGTTAAAATTGCCCAGTAATAGCTTTTCTGGCTAAGGAGCGTGTGAAAGAATAAAGATAATGATATAGACAAGACACTATATACAGATGGTTAAACACGGTGACACGTGAAACGCTAATGGGTGTGGACAGTTAAACAATCAAACTAATAAGAGGGGGATACTCTAGACTACTTTGTTTTGAAAATTGATCATAAATTTCAAAGAGGATTCTTTTTCTCAAACACACAAAACACGTTTAAGAAAAAAAATTACACGTTTGTTTAACTGTTTTTCCGACCATACAGTACAGACCGATCGAGAATTTCAACCCTAGACCTACAAATTAGTGCCGAATCGGCACCTCATCGCGACCCTTTGCAAGCTATATATCGGCAGCTTTTTAGCCGCTTGATTTCTATCTCTCAGAAACTTTTTGGTCATTGACTACCCATAGTCCGGCCGCTCGAAAGCTGAGCTTTAACTTCTTTTCGTATACTTACTGTTAAATTTTCGACATGTGTGTACTGTATGTATTTTTTAAAAAATGGGAAATCTTCGATAAGTACTGTATATAAAGATGTAAGGCCACCATTGAGAACAAATATACAGTCTTGTAAATTAAAACCCTTAATAAGATCAATCGTTTGAGATATTGTTAAACGTTATCCAATTCGGTGACTTAGTCACGCCCCTCAAGATCATGATAGTGTTTAAACCATAATTAAAAATGTTTTCTAAATACAGATACAAATTGCATTTTGTAACTTCAAAGAGATGGTTTTAAACACCTGTTTGGATAGCAAAAATTAACTTGATATATTACTTATTTACTTTTAAGCTAATAAGTTTTAAAAACGGCATACAATAACGTCTTTTAAGGATATAAATACACATCAGTTAATTAAGTTATTATTAACACTAAGTTTATTGCTGTCAAACATTTATTTCGCAAATATCTTTATCGTAAATTTTACCGCTATTTGATTCTTATAACAGTCATGTTCCATCGTAAGTTAATGTATTTTTCAGTTTGATTTTGAAATATGAAAAAGTTGGACATACGAATGCTACATGCAAAATGTCGTGCTTCCATAACAAAAAAAACCCCAAACATTTATTATATTTACATTTGTGATGTTTTGTTTTTATTTATTAATTTTGTTGAAACAAAATGTAATTATAGGAGTTTAAAACATTGTTTATGTGACATCACTCATTCGTTATTTATGCACACAGCAAGACGTTATTGGCTGTTCCACAGATTTGAAATGAATGTCGTAAACGGCAATGTTTCAAAGTTATTTTGGGATAAAAAACACCAAAATAATATTTTCAAAAAATGAGCGCGTGTTATTTAATTTGCTTTGCATGGCAATGGAAGTTCAGTACTGTAATCTTCATTTCGTCATTCAGCCACTAGCTATCCATATCTCGACAGTTAATGGTTAAGTAATTCACCTCGCCTTTGTTTCATGCATTTATTTTCAAGCATTTAAATTGGTCATATTTTTGCGTGATAAATGCCACAAACAAAACATGTTTGGATTACACAGATTTTGATTTTTATCAGACATATTGTAGCGTCTTATATCTAAAATATCAGTTCGTAAAAAAATTACAAAATCATACATGTTCTCCACTACATTTATGCCAACCAACAAAAACATGTTTACTTCTCTAATACGACCAAGGGTGTATTTAGAAGCCTGATTTTTCATAGGTTAAATATTTGACCACAGATGGGTATTTCGGTGCATATTAGCATTACAGATTCAACTTTTAAGTTCTGTTTCATTCTTTTTAAAGTGTCAATGAAAATTTAATATCGCTTTGTGATAGAAAAATAACTCGAGTACTGTACAGACCTGTCAAAAGTTTAACAATAACCTAACAAATTCGTATCGAATCAGCAATCAATCTCGACCCTCGTTAGCTATATCTCTGCAGCTGCTTTATATTTTTCAGCACTCTTTCAGCCACTAGCTATCTGTATCTCAATCGCCCGGTAGACAAGTTTTTAGTCCTATTCATATGGCTTATGTTAAACTTTCGACAGGCCTGTACTGTATGTTATAAGATGAATAGAGAAAAGAAACAACCAGGCTGAATTCATTGATACACCTGGTAATCCCATTTTTCCATAAAACAAGATTTACTTCATAATCATTCTGCCTTTTCTCTATGTATGGATTCATCTTTATGGAAGCACTATATTAAACGTCTTGTGTTAAAAGAACATATTTTTCGCCTTGTTGGATATGAATTGGGCTTATTTAGTAAAGTGTGCATTTTTATGATCAATTTCAAATTGTTGCTTGTCAGTGGGTTTTTCAGTAATCGGCTCACGTAGGGACATTAATGTGCTTCAGTACCTTGTAACAAAACTATAACGAATAAACATAACTATAAAGTATTGTCAAAAATACCAGAAATGTTTGACTACCTGTGGCACAGAGATTAATCTACGGCAGCCCAGCAATGTAAATAAAACCTAAAATACTAGAAATGTTTGACTACCTGTGGCACAGAGATTAATCTACGGCAGCCCATCAAAGTAAATAAAACCTAAAATACTAGAAATGTTTGACTATCTGTGGCAAAGAGATTAATCTACGGCAGCCCATCAAAGTAAATAAAACCTAAAATACTAGAAATGTTTGACTACCTGTGGCACAGAGATTTATCTACGGCAGCCCATCAAAGTAAATAAAACCTAAAATACTAGAAATGTTTGACTATCTGTGGCACAGAGATTAATCTACGGCAGCCCATCAAAGTAAATAAAACCTAAAATACTAGAAATGTTTGACTATCTGTGGCAAAGAGATTAATCTACGGCAGCCCATCAAAGTAAATAAAAACCTAAAATACCAGAAATGTTTGACTACCTGTGGCACAGAGATTAATCTACGGCAGCCCAGCAATGTAAACATAACCTAAAATACTAGAAATGTTTGACTACCTCCGGCACAGAGATTTATCCACGGCAGCCCAGCAATGTAAACATAACCTAAAATACTAGAAATGTTTGACTACCTGTGGCACAGAGATTTATCTACGGCAGCCCATCAAAGTAAATAAAACCTAAAATGCTAGAAAAGTTTGACTACCTGTGGCACAGAGATTTATCTACGGTAGCCTATCAAAGTAAATAAAACCTAAAATACTAGAAATGTTTGACTACCTGTGGCACAGAGATTTATCTACGGCAGCCCATCAAAGTAAATTAAACCTAAAATACTAGAAATGTTTGACTACCTGTGGCACAGAGATTAATCTACGGCAGCCCATCAAAGTAAATAAAACCTAAAATACTAGAAATGTTTGACTACCTGTGGCACAGAGATTAATCTACGGCAGCCCATCAAAGTAAATAAAACCTAAAATACTAGAAATGTTTGACTACCTGTAGCAAAGAGATTTATCTACGGCAGCTCAGAAATGTAAACATAACCTAAAATACTAGAAATGTTTGACTACCTGTAGCACAGAGATTTATCTACGGCAGCCCATCAAAGTAAATAAAACCTAAAATACTAGAAATGTTTGACTACCTGTGGCACAGAGATTAATCTACGGTAGCCCATCAAAGTAAATAAAACCTAAAATGCTAGAAATGTTTGATTACCTGTGGCGCAGAGATTATCTACGGTAGCCCAGCAATGTAAACATAACCTAAAATACTAGAAATGTTTGACTACCTGTGGCACAGAGATTTATCCACGGTAGCCCAGCAATGTAAACATAACCTAAAATACTAGAAATGTTTGACTACCTGTGGCACAGCGATTTATCTACGGTAGCCCAGCAATGTAAACATAACCTAAAATACTAGAAATGTTTGACTACCTGTGGCACAGAGATTAATCTACGGCAGCCCATCAAAGTAAATAAAACCTAAAATACTAGAAATGTTTGACTATCTGTGGCAAAGAGATTAATCTACGGCAGCCCATCAAAGTAAATAAAACCTAAAATACTAGAAATGTTTGACTACCTGTGGCACAAGATTTATCTACGGCAGCCTTTCAAAGTAAATAAAACCTAAATACTAGAAATGTTTGACTATCTGTGGCACAGAGATTAATCTACGGCAGCCCATCAAAGTAAATAAAACCTAAAATACTAGAAATGTTTGACTATCTGTGGCAAAGAGATTAATCTACGGCAGCCCATCAAAGTAAATAAAACCTAAAATACCAGAAATGTTTGACTACCTGTAGCACAGAGATTAATCTACGGCAGCCCAGCAATGTAAACATAACCTAAAATACTAGAAATGTTTGACTACCTCCGGCACAGAGATTTATCCACGGCAGCCCAGCAATGTAAACATAACCTAAAATACTAGAAATGTTTGACTACCTGTGGCACAGAGATTAATCTACGGCAGCCCATCAAAGTAAATAAAACCTAAAATGCTAGAAATGTTTGACTACCTGTGGCACAGAGATTTATCTACGGTAGCCTATCAAAGTAAATAAAACCTAAAATACTAGAAATGTTTGACTACCTGTGGCACAGAGATTTATCTACGGCAGCCCATCAAAGTAAATGAAACCTAAAATACTAGAAATGTTTGACTACCTGTGGCACAGAGATTAATCTACGGCAGCCCATCAAAGTAAATAAAACCTAAAATACTAGAAATGTTTGACTACCTGTGGCACAGAGATTTATCTACGGCAGCCCATCAAAGTAAACAAAACCTAAAATACTAGAAATGTTTGACTACCTGTGGCACAGAGATTAATCTACGGCAGCCCATCAAAGTAAATAAAACCTAAAATACTAGAAATGTTTGACTACCTGTAGCAAAGAGATTTATCTACGGCAGCTCAGAAATGTAAACATAACCTAAAATACTAGAAATGTTTGACTACCTGTAGCACAGAGATTTATCTACGGCAGCCCATCAAAGTAAACAAAACCTAAAATACTAGAAATGTTTGACTACCTGTGGCACAGAGATTAATCTACGGCAGCCCATCAAAGTAAATAAAACCTAAAATACTAGAAATGTTTGACTACCTGTGGCACAGAGATTAATCTACGGCAGCCCATCAAAGTAAATAAAACCTAAAATACTAGAAATGTTTGACTACCTGTAGCAAAGAGATTTATCTACGGCAGCTCAGAAATGTAAACATAACCTAAAATACTAGAAATGTTTGACTACCTGTAGCACAGAGATTTATCTACGGCAGCCCATCAAAGTAAATAAAACCTAAAATACTAGAAATGTTTGACTACCTGTGGCACAGAGATTAATCTACGGTAGCCCATCAAAGTAAATAAAACCTAAAATGCTAGAAATGTTTGATTACCTGTGGCGCAGAGATTTATCTACGGTAGCCCAGCAATGTAAACATAACCTAAAATACTAGAAATGTTTGACTACCTGTGGCACAGAGATTTATCCACGGTAGCCCAGCAATGTAAACATAACCTAAAATACTAGAAATGTTTGACTACCTGTGGCACAGCGATTTATCTACGGTAGCCCAGCAATGTAAACATAACCTAAAATACTAGAAATGTTTGACTACCTGTGGCACAGAGATTTATCTACGCCAGCCCAGCAATGTAAACATAACCTAAAATACTAGAAATGTTTGACTACCTGTGGCACAGAGATTAATCTACGGCAGCCCATCAAAGTAAATAAAACCTAAAATACTAGAAATGTTTGACTACCTGTGGCACAGAGATTTATCTACGGCAGCCCATCAAAGTAAATAAAACCTAAAATACTAGAAATGTTTGACTACCTGTGGCACAGAGATTTATCTACGGCAGCCCAGCAATGTAAACATAACCTAAAATACTAGAAATGTTTGACTACCTGTGGCACAGAGATCAATCTACGGCAGCCCATCAAAGGAAATAAAACCTAAAATACTAGAAATGTTTGACTACCTGTGGCACAGAGATTTATCTACGGCAGCCCATCAAAGTAAATAAAACCTAAAATACTAGAAATGTTTGACTACCTGTGGCACAGAGATTTATCTACGGCAGCCCATCAAAGTAAATAAAACCTAAAATACTAGAAATGTTTGACTACCTGTGGCACAGAGATTTATCTACGGCAGCCCATCAAAGTAAATAAAACCTAAAATACTAGAAATGTTTGACTACCTGTGGCAGAGATATTTATCTACGGCAGCCCAGCAATGTAAAAATAACCTACAATACTAGAAATGTTTGACTACCTGTGGCACAGAGATTTATCCACGACAGCCCAGTCATGTAAACATAACCTAAAATACTAGAAATGTTTGACTACCTGTAGCAAAGAGATTTATCTACGGCATCCCAGTCATGTTGATGTGACCTAAACTACTAGAAATGTTTGACTACCTGTGGCAAAGAGATTTATTTACGGCAGTCCATCAAAGTAAACATAACCTCGACTACTTTTATACTGTAAAAGTAAGCCAAGAAAATTAATATAATTAAAAAAGAATATATACAAGACATATATTAAAAAGAGTAGGTTTAGTAAAAAAAAATCACTAAAATACTTAAAATGTTTTTATACTATAACAGTATGATATTTTTACGAAGTCCTAAAGCAAAACGTATGCTGCCGAAACATCTGTCTCAGTCATACCAAGTCAGAGTGCTTGTACTGGACCACCAGACGTAAACACCTCCAGTCTACACCCGCAAAGTGTGAAATTAAAAGAGTATCTAATCAAAAACAAAAATACTAATCCATGTGCGAATCACAATCCAGACTTTGGAACTGACAAGTCAGGTTAGACACGTGAACTTCCACCAGGAAAGTGAGACTGGGTGCTCCGGAAGGGTAAGCACCTTCTGTTAAGCTGGACAGAGACGACAATATAATTTAAACTCGTCGGAATAATGATAAGCTCCTTACCGTAACTGCAGCGATTTGCCGCTCCATTTCATTAATTCTGCAATACAGATAGAAACATAATTTTTAATAAACATCATACTTCATATGTTTTTACACACAATCTAAATTTTGTCAATGATTATTGGTCTGGAAACATGTAGATCAGTTTCTAGAGCGTCCTACTCCAGATCTAAATACCGTGGATTCCAGAATCCCAACGAAACATATGGTGACATAAAGGAAGTTTCTTCATATCACATTGCTTCTCGAAACCAGTTCCATGACATTAATGGACTTTTTGGACTACTACCTCTGCAACTGCTGGTTTGTTGAGGTTCCCAAAGTTCACCTTGATTGGGCGCTAGTACAAAGCACACATACACATATCACAACATTAGTCATGGACACATAGGGATAGCCTAATAAAATCTAGCGGACACTAACACCACGATGCAAAATAATTTTGTCAATGCAAGCCTAATGTCTACTAAAGGTGCCTAATATATTGAGTTAAGATAAGTCAAATTTTTCGACGTAGTTGTCAAGTCAATGAACTAGTCAGAAAACCGCATATATATAGATGAAACAACCAAATGGTTAACATGTTATAAATCAACATTGATATAATGACATAAATGTGGCTTTGATTTAATGCAAACGTGGTTAAATTATTACAAATATTCTGAAAAAAAACTAGGTCTTAATTGCGCGATGCGTAATTTAAAAGAGCTCCAATTCGTTAATTATTCGATTTTATCTGAATGACACGCAAGTATATGACATATACAGACCTGTCGAAAAATTAACACAAGGCTAATGAATAAGTGCCGAATCGGCAGCTCATATCAGTACCTTGTTAGCTATATCTGCAGATTTTCGGCAGCTGCAATAAGTCTCTCGGCACTTTTTTCAGCCACAAGTTATCTACCTACTAGTTCAACTGAACCGCTCGGCATTCGTACTTTGACACCTTTTCGTTTGCTCAGTGTTAAACGTTCGACATATATGTATTATACAGGTATTTAAGTTATTAATATTCAACACATTTGATTTTTTATTTTAAGTGTCAATCATTTGTACTAAAAGTACTTTTATTTGTTTTTGCAAATACCTTGCATTGTTTTGTAAGCCTTATATAACGCAGCAAACTGTTCACTGATAAATTGTTTGACTGAGGAAATTGCAACCCTAGGCTTACTATGGTCCCCAAGAAGTTTAATGAGCGTCATCACAGTATTGTAAATAAGAATTGTGTCCTATGGTTCCATGTTCCGTTCGTTTTCTATTTGTATTATTACGTGTTTCCCCTTCCGGAGCACCCATACTTTCTTCTGATGTGGAGGTTTGTCAGATTTCAAAGTTTTACACTTAAGGGCTTCTTTCTATCATGATTTGAACACGAACTGGTATGTTTGTTTTTGATTATGTAACATATTGCAAAGTCATGTGAATTTCTCTTGTGTAGTGACATAAAAAAGTTCAACTAGACTTTAAATTCAACACTGAGGAATAAAGTACGCTTGTACAATGATTCAGCATTATAGAATTTTTAATTGAACTTAATTCTATTGAAATGGGGAAATTTGAAAATATTAATGAAATATTGACTATAATACAACACATTGAAAATCCACTAGACTGCAATAATTTCATTCAATTGATATGGAAGTAATTTACTCCTGCTAAAGAAAATCATGTCTGATACCATTGCTTCTACACACCTTAGATGAACCATCTGACAATGCGATTATAATTCTCGTGTAGTACAGCCCCGTCGAAAATTTGACAATGGGTTGGTTAACGAAACCTCGAAGCTTGGCTGAGTTATAGATATGTAATAGCCAAAAAGCTGACCAATGATACATTAGATAGCTGCCTATAAGCTGTCGAGATATACCTAACGAGGGGTCGAGATAAGCTGCCGATTTGACACTGACGCGTTAGCTTAGTGTTAAACTTTCGACAGGTCTGTACTGTAGTATATGAAATGCATATATCATTTTTGTCTCTGTACTATTGCTAATGTACATTACACGCTTGAATGAATTTCAATATCGAGCTGCTTTTGATCAAGTGAATTTAATCGATCCAAACTGAGAATTTTAAATAAACATTTGGAGAAACATAGCGTTATCAAGTTTTCTGAACACTTTATCAGATACATTCTGTTTGGTTATTATGCAGAACTAACAAAAGAAAACAAAAGAAAGAGTATTTTACCATGTATATTATGACAAAAAATTATATAACTGTTCAAATCAATCAGATTGCAGTGCAATGCACCATAATTAGTACTTTACTTATGTACATAATTCACGTATGGGTGTTACGAATTAAATGGAACACCACGAAGAAATTGAATGCACTCCCCTTCCTTGTGTTGGATGTTGTAGTTATTTTAATTAGTTTTATTAAATGAATTTTCTTATTGAAAAATCCCCTTTATTTATTTCAAGAACAAAAAGAATTATTTTGATTTCTTACGATTCGTTTTTTGCAATTAAAAAAAAAACAAATCAGCATTTATATTCTTTAACATCCGCAGCAAGTAAAACACTTATTATCCATATAGTGTAATCTTGAATACATGTCTCTGTTCGGCTGAGCAATCAAATAGCTTTAAACTTGAAACAATTTAGAATTAAATTATGTATTTAATGACAACTTTTTAATATCCAAAACAAACATACTAATCCATGTCCGAATCACAATCCAGAAGCAAAGGAAAAACTTTGGAACTTACAAGTTAGGTTAGACACGTGAACTTCCACCAGGGAAGTGAGGCCGGATGCTTCGGGAGGGTAAGCACCTCCTGTTTAGCTAGCTACACCCGCCACGTGTGTAATCAAAATTGTGTGAAAGGAACATGGAACTATGAGACGTCAAATATATCCAGGGCAATCCTGGACACAGAGACATCAAATTAAACTAATTTCGAGCCTTTGTAGTTATTATACTTTATAATGGTATTTTCAATTTTGATTTCACATGTGGCGGATGTAGCTACGCAGGAGATGTCTACTGTCTACCCTTCCTTAACACCCAGCTTCATTCCCTGGTGTAAGTTCTCATATTTAACTCAATTTTCCAAATTTGCAAATTGATATTTTGCTTTTGGGGTTGTGATTTGAACATGTTTTGGTATGTTTGTGGTTAATTCATCATCATATCCAGTGCTCGTTCAATGTTGAGAGTTGTGTAATCGACGGTTTCAATACCTTAGTATTTTTTATTTTTATTTTCTAATCTAATTGTTTTATCATTATTTCTGTTGCTAGCGTTACATGCTATTTTTTAATGAAATGAAGTTTTTAAAAATTAATTGGCATGTCCTAATTTTCATACGCAGAAATCGAGGCCCGATCTGACGGGTTATCTGCCCTTACATTAAAAGTCGCCCATCTTTATGGATACAGGTGTGTTATAAAATGTTAGTTTGGTTCAGTCGAGCGTGACATGTTAGATAATTCCAATTAGCTGATTAGGGAGAGCAATGAGTGATTATAGATCAACAAAAATCCAATCGGGGTTTCATATGTCTCTGGCTAAACGCAGACGGATTATAATCAGTATTTAGACACTAATGACTAGAATGCATCTCGTAACAAAATGATGAAAAAAAAATTAACATGTGTACCAGCTAATTGAAAATTTGCACAAAATCGTAATTTTATAAATGTTTCAAGTATTTGTTTTAAATACGTTTTGTCGGCGTCTTATATGCTTACTCTAACTTTAAATAAAAATTAAATCAGCGTTTTTAAATATTCTATTCTAGCTATATTAATGTTTTTACATAAATACTAAATAAAAAAATACATAAATAAATAAAAATAAATAAATAAATAAATAAATAATAATAATTTTTCTCAGCATCAACAATGCAATCTAGCAGAACTTCGAATAAGAAATAAATCTTCGTTTTTTTTAAAACATTTCATTCTAGCTTCATTATAAAATAAATAAATAAATAAATAAATAAATAAATAAATAAATAAATATAAATACATACTATAATTTTTCTTATGTTTTTTTCATAACTAGATGATTTGATTCATTTAATTGAACCGACAAAACCAATGAGCTGAATAGTTAATTGCAATATTTTATTTTATTTTATTTTATTTTATTTTATTTTATTTTATTCATCGACCTGAACTGTGAAAAGAATGTAAGATAAACCTGGCACTGGTAAGGACAAGGCCATCTGTAACAATTTGGAGAGAGAGAGAGAGAGAGAGAGAGAGAGAGAGAGAGAATTATCACTCTCAAGTCACAAATATTGTTCAAAAAGTATGATCAATATACAGGAATATTACTTTTTATTTTTACAATCAGGACATGATCGGGACATGGTCGAAATGCAATATAATATTCTAAAAGTTCATGAGAACTTTAAACAAAATTTGAACACAATGTTCCTATTGAACAGTAGGAACTCATGCGTGACGGTTTACCTACTTGTTTCAATAATCAATTAATTTCCCAATTAACTAAAAATCGAACCTTACCCATCACTTTACCTAGATCATGTTATTTGTGTCATGGTAGGCACTTAACATCACAGATTTATTTCTTTTAGAGGTAGTAACTGCGTGGTGTTATTATTATTATCATTATTAAATGTGATGTATTTGAATGATAATTTTATCACGAACCGTTTGAAAATCTAATAAATATTAGTTATAAATTTATTTTTCGTCACTCTGTTTTGTTAATTTGAGTATAATTAAATCCGTTCAATAGATAATTATTTAAATGTAATTGTTAATTTTAACTAAGTCATCTTCAATGTTGTTTCCTTCAATTTTAGTGTATCAAGTCAAAATGGCTGGGAATAATCATATTGTATTTCATTTAGGTTTAAATGTTTTTGCATTGATTACTTTTGAAACTTTAAGAAAATAGATATTATTATTATTATTATTATTATTATTATTAGTTAAATGAATAAGGACTATAATAAATAAAAATGTGCATATTTTTTCCTTTTTAAATAATAATACTTCCTATTTCTCTTAACTTGATTTAATTTTTTAATAATATTTTAAATAGAAATGGACACAATGTTGTATTAGATCTAGTGTGTTTGACCATGATAGTCTATACATATCCATAGTACATGTATCTACATATTCTATCCTATTGACCCTGATCCACTGACTGAAATATTGATACAAATATTGTACCACCTAAATTTCAAATTAAAAGTGGAATGGATTTTTTTAAAGGTACCACAAAGATTTTTATAACTGAATTTTCATCACGATGTGAATTTTATCATGAAAACCAGACATTTTCACTTTTCTATATCTTTAATAAGAAAAACCCGGTTTATAAAAACAGTGCTGTGCACTTTCTAATGAGTTTCATAGGGAAATTAAGTAAAATGTCACCATATTTTAAATCAAAAAGTGGAATGGATTTTTTTCAAGATATTTTAATAATTTTTATATTTGAATATTCGTGACAGTATGTATTTTTTACTGAGAACCAGACATTTTCAGAAAATAATATTGTTGTTGGTGAAATTTAAATTTGAAAATCGGGTATATCTAGTTCCCATTGTAACTTAACGGGCTGGCGAACGCACAGGTGACTTAATACAGGTGATGAGACCATCGTCTTAACGCATCATTGGTTTACGGTCGGACCTCGATTTCTGTACATGGGAATAATTTATTACGTAAAAAGAAGGTAAATATGTGGTTTTTATATTAGAGCTTAACATTAAAATATTCGCTAACTAGGCAAATACTATCGTTTGTTTTTCGAGCTTGAAAAGATAGGAAACATAAAAATACACTTTTGCATTATTTTTCACAGTTGCAATTGTGCCCTTTTCTCCAAGATCCGTAAATCATTTGACTCCATTAATAGTTGTATTGTTACATTCCATTGCTAAGTTAACTACTGAAAAGAGAACAAATACAAAGACACGTGAACGTACCAGCACAAGAGACTGTAAATTGTTCTTTGCAGCCTTGTGGCATGTGCATTATATTTTACTAAGACTCTAAAGTAACACATGCATGAAAGTCTAACCTTTTAGAATAAAACTTTGTATGTTTTTCAAGCATGCTAACCTGCATTTTTAATCGACCTAAACCCCTATATACGAACAAAGCCGTTTCATTTCCATTGCTGTATTTTACCCATAAAAACTACAGACAGAAAGGGAATAAACATGTCACCTTGTATACGCACACGCAAGATTTATTAAATTTAGTGGAAAATCATCCCTCTTCGGCTATCCAATTAATCCCATTTTTATGGCTATTTCATTTTATTGCAAGTCGGAATTTAAACTTTTTTATTCTGAGACAAACTATAACAATAAACTAAGAATTTGGCGTTTAACATTTTTATGCTTTCTTTACGATGTTACATTATTATTGTCAATTGCTAAATAAATACATAAACTTGTACATGCACATGCTGACCTGCTACACTGGGACATTTTACGAATACCAGTTAACAAGTTAGGTAACAATATCTTAATTGTAAACTATACATAAAACTATCTGTAACCTACATTTTTCAGCTGGATTTCAAATTGTTTCTTTAATACAAAAAACTAGGAGTTTTTATGCAATCATTGATTTTTTTAAATCATGTGACTTTTGTATATTTTACAAATGATGCATATTGAAAATCCTTTTTTAAGAATTTTAAAATAAACAACTATTTACTTGTTGATCATGTAATTCCTTTTGTTGTATAAGTGGTTGATTAATGTTTTAGCTAAAACTTATTTTACACTCGTAGTGAGTAGAGTGTAGCTAAGTATAGCTCGGCAAGAGGTGCTTACCCTTCGTGGTCACCCGGTTTCACTTTCCTGGTGGAAGTTCAAGATTTAAACTTAATTTGCTGGTTTTCAAAGTTTAAATACAATGTTTTAGCGTTTTGAATCGAACATGGATTGGTATGTTTGCGTTTTATCCATTAATTTATTGAACCAAACTATATATTTTCAAATTCTATATGTATATATCATATAGGTTCGTGGTACAAAAAGTCCGCTTTTAGGGATAACGGTATTAAGACAGCACAAAATACCATTCTGTTTTCATCGTGGCGACATAGAAGGAGAATATAATTTTTTAGGTATTTTTTTAACATTGGTTGTGTCAGAATCAAGTGTATTAATAAAAAAAACATACCAATTCATGTCCAAACCAAAATTCCATGGCAAAGTAAAACCTCTGAAGCAGGCAAATTATGTTAAACACGTGAACTCCACAAGGAAGTGAGGCCAGGTGCTCCGGAAGGGTAAGCACCATCTGTTTAGCTCCTGTTGTAGCTGTAAGATTTTTAAAGAACCATACCATTCCTTACAATGAAATTATATAAAGAGACCTTTATCCTCAATAGTCATAACTGCTTTTATTGTGAGTCCTAACTATTCCAAATACTAGCGACATTTCTTAATAAAGGATATTGCAAACCTAGGCTTATCAAGAACCTAAAAAAGTGTTATGGCCGTCATCATAAATTGTTGATATATTATGTCTCTGTATCCAGAATTATCCTGTATATATTTGACGTCACATAGTACCATGTTCCTTTCATTTTCAATTATGAATACACACGTGTATTGGGTTTGAAACAAGCTAGATAGGAGGAGCTTACACTTACGGGGCACCCGGTCTCACTTCCTCGGAAGAGGTTTATGTGTTTAACTTAAATTTTTGATGTTGGTTGAACATGGGCTGGTGTTTTTGTTTAATATTCCTAGCTTGATTTTAAAATGTGGAATTTCAGTCTGGTAAGTTGCCATACCTTAAAACATTGTTAAAAAGTTACGTCATCGATTTTTTTTTCAATCAATCCTCTGTGCACTATATGCCCTTTTTGTTATAATTTTCCACATTTCGCATAAATCACAAAATTTTTGAAACTCCAATCTTTTGTTTATCTTATATTTGACATAGTCATTGAATCGTACATGATGGAAGAGTCATTTTATGTCCTAGAAAAAAATATTATCAACCGGGCCCAAAATACCAATACTTCAATGTCAGACAATAGATACATTACAAACCTGTCTAAAGTTTAACACTAAGCTGAGCTGAGTAAAAGTGTTTAACGTCCCAGTCAAGAATATTTCACTTATATCGAGACGTCGTCAGCTATAGGCGAAGGTGCAGAAATGAAATTTCGCGTGTTCATTGCGCTGATGGCATTATACAGCAGGTTTTTTAATCGTGCCACGGGAACTTTTTTATAAAGTTCTAACCCTAAAGAACCTTGACTTTGCCGAGTGCTTGGCCAAAGAACAGCCACTATCCACTTTTAAGTCTTGAGTCGGACCCGGTCGGTGTTCGAATCCATGACAGAGCTGACAGAGCGAGCACTATACCAACTGATTTAACGCGAAGCTAACGGAAAAAAGTCGAAAATAACTGTCAAATAGCCTAGCTATATATAGCTAGTGACCGAAAAAATGCCAAAAGAAAGGCTGCCGATTGCCAGATATAGGTCAGTAACAAGAGGTCTAGATAAGCTGCTAATTCGGGACAAAATCGTTAGCTGAGTGTTAAACTTTCGACAGGTCTGTACTGTATAACTGTTACAACTGGATCATGGGAAATATCTCCAGGGCATCTTTATTCACATTTTAAAAACCGGTTTTATTTTTGTGAAAATGTTGAACTTTGTGTATTTGTCATATTCTACATGTTTAGAAATTTTCTAAATAATTGTTGATAAGTATGAAGTCTCTGTGTTAAGGATTATCCTAGATATATTTGACGTCCCATAGTTCCATTTTTTTAATTCTCAATTTTGATTACACGGGTGGGGTGTGGCTAACGAAACAGGAGCTGTTTACCCTCTCGGTGCACCCGGTCTCAATTTCCTGGTGGAAGTTCACGTGTTTAACTTAATTTGCCAGTTTCAGTTTTATTTCGCTTTGGGATTGTGATTTGGACATAGATTAGTGGGTTTTTGGTTTCTTTTTTGTTTTTGTTTTTTTTTTTTTTTTTTTTTTTTTGGTTTTATTATTATTTTTTTAATATAACAAAATATTTTATATAAATCAATATAGTTTGTCAATATTTTAAATAAAATATAGAAAAACTGCCAAGCAGCTAAAAAACAAACAAAATGAAATACATGTATAAAAGGATCTATATGCAATTTAAACCACTTTTAAACTAGGTAAATTTGAAATTAAGTTGGTAATACTAAAATTTATACACAAGTATAAATCTTGGAACCAAATTCCAAGTCAGGTTAGTTTTTAAATAAAACCTTTATTTTGGGGAGTTTGTTTTGAATGCTATGTTGCATCTAGCTTGTGTCACAATTGCCATGATTAAAAAAATGTACTTCAATACGAAACAGCCTGGTTCTGGTTTCACAATCACTCCTTTGAGGGATTGCAACTTGTGGTTGGTGGCCAAGTGATCAAAAGCCCCGAGCATGATTAAAACCTAGGCACTGTGACTCATCGTGATCCGTAATCCGGCGCTCAAAATTGCAAGACCATGCGGCAACTGCATACCGAGAAAAGCTGGAACAGTAAAAAAAACTAGAACTGTCTCTTGAGAGTCAAATACCCCCATTCCCAACATTTAAAGTTTTCCTGCGACCTTGACCTTTCCTATATGACCTTGGTTCAAGGTCATGACACATTCTTTGGACCATGAAGGTTATTCATTTGAAGTTTCACGAGAGTCGTCCAAAGCATTGACGAGATATGACCAGTCACGATTTTACAGGGACAGACGGACAGACAGACATGGCTATTCTTATAACCCCCCCCCCCCATCCAGTTTGCGGGGGGTATAAAAATCGGACATCCCAAATGCAACAATATGAGAAAAATAGTTTCTACTGATACCATATGGTAGAAAAGGGGTTAAAACAACCATTGAACAAATGATGTCCAATGGTGTGGGTTCACCTACTTCTGTAGGCCCTCGCCATTTATTGATATATTTTATGGTTTTCTGTATAAAATAGCAATCAATTAAAACAACAAAAATGCCTAATTTTATAAGATTTTAAAGCATGTTTTATCATACGAAATAATGTGTCTTGATACATCACTGTCACAATAAAAATATCTACTTATCCTTGTATAGGGGTTTTGTCTAAATGACAAAGTGCATTTCAATTAAAAAACATACTGGTCCATGTCCAAATCACAATCCAGAAGCAAAATAAAATCTTTGAAACTGACAAGCTAGGTTAAACACTTGAACTTCCACCAGGAAAGGGAGGTCAGATACTTCGGAAGGGTTAGCACCTCCTGTTTAGTTAGTTACACTAGCCACGTGTGTAATCAATATTGAGTAAAAGGAACATGGAAATATGCGATGTCAAATATATCCAGGGAAATCCTAGACACGGAGACATCAAAATTATCAACAATACTGTGATAGTGTTCATAAAACCCTTTGAGGACCCTGATTAGGTTTCCACACATTCCAAATTTTGTTAAATGTCTAGTGTTAGACTAGGATTTTAGAGCATGTTTTATCATACTAAATTATTTGGCTTTATTCATCAATGTCACCATAAAAATATCTCCTTATCCTTGTATATAGGGCTTGTCTAAATGACTTATTTCAAATCACAAAGTGCATTTCAATTCAATAAAATATCATGTAAAACAAACCAATCTCTTCACTAGGTTTCTACAAATTTCCATAAATTCAAAATTACTAGTAGCAAAATGTCTTATTATAATCCTTTTTTAAGCATTTTCTAACAAATTTGCAAAAAATGTTAGTTTCCACAAAATCAAAATTATTAAAAGCCAAATACAAAAATTTGTGAAAATATGGTCCTTTTTAATAGCATTTTTCCCATAAGTTTGCTAAAATTGGGTACTTTTTGAAAGAATTTCTCGGAAATCAGTAAGTCAATGGGTATTTTAGCTACCAAGGTCGAGTTGTTCAAAGTCCAGTTAGCTAAACCAGTTGGTTAGCCAAAATTTAGATTTTGTATTTAAGGCAATATTTCTGAAATTTCTGTAACAAAACTTAATGCACACAATTATAAAGTTATCAAATAGAAGCATTTGAAGTCAAAACTGTAATTTTATATAAAATATTTTAACAGCCATTTAATATTACGTTTTATTATGGAAGGCCCCAAGACCTTTTGCCTTCATTTTGGCAATTCCCAGTCCCACATACAATTTTGAAAGTCCAATATCAACAATGAAAGGTCCATGCGCAATGATATTTAAAAAACAAAGGTCCAAATGTAAAATCGATAGGTCCTAGATCTCGGACCCAGGGAGTTTTGGACCCTTGTTTGAATTTTTAATCTTGAATTTTTTACTAGTCATTGGTTAAGTTAATGGAGCTTTAAACAAGAATGAAAACATAGTCTTGATTCATTTTAAACAAAAAATATCTGACAATGAGTTTAAGTGATTTATCAATTGTTTTTGATGTTATTAATTTCTTATTATTTGTGTATTTCTACAATGTAGATTGTCAAATACAATATATAGTTTTTAGTTTTTATCAATTTAATCTTGATATTTTTGTTTTCTTCTTACTTTTTGTTACTACAAGGTTGTTAAACACAATGAAGTTTTAGATTTCCATATATCCATTTTTTTTGGTGTCATCATCTTTTTATTACTTGTATTTTTTTTAACTACAAAGGTAACTGTATTAGTCACAATGTTCTAACAAGGCCTACAGTACAGTTCTGTCGAAAGTTTAACACCAGGCTAAGTACTAAAGCCAAATCAACATTTCATCCCGGTTCCTTGTTACCTCAACAGGTTTTCGGCAGTTGCTGTCTTCAAAACTGCAGCTTTTTGGCTGTTAGCTTTCAATATTTTGGTCACTTGACGATCGAAATTCCACTCCTTTTCGTTAGGTCGGTGTTAAACTTTTTACAGGCCTGTACTGTATGTTAACTTATAAGAACAATAGAAAATTGCCAAAAGACCTTGTGTGCATTATCACTGATGATGAAGTACTGATCTGTCAAAAGTTTAACACCAGGCTGTGTTTAAACTAAATTGACATTTCATCTCGGTCCCTTGTTACCTCAACAGCTTTTTAGCAAAACTGCAGCTTTTTGGCTATAAGCTTTTCATTTTTCGGTCACTCGACTGTCAAGATTCGACTCCTTTTTATTAGGTTGGTGTTGAACTTTCGTCAGGCCTGTACTGAATGTGACCGTATAAGAACAAAAATACATGATCACTGATAATAACAGGTGATGCACGATGAAGACAAATCACTTAAATCTTCCATTATCATACTTAATTAACTATCTTTATTGCAATTTGTTGATTAATTAACAGAAAAATTATGCAATTTTGTAGTAATAATAACAAGACAACCTCCAAATATTTTTAAGGTCAACAGATACTACTTGATTATTCCTTGTTTACGACTTAAATCTTCTAAACGATTTGCTCTTCTGGTGTCAAAACCACTGTGGTAGCTCAGTTGGTAGATTGCTCGCTCTGTAAGTGGGAGGTCGTGGGTTTGAGCCCCAACCAGGTCTGACCTAAGATATGAAAGTGGGTAGTGAGTGTTCTTTCTCCAACCACTCGACATTACAAAATAGAAGTCACAGTTCTTTCGGATGGGAACTTAAAACAAACGAGGCCCCATGTCACAGTGGGCTTGGCACGCTAAAGAACCCTGTTGCATAATGCCATCAGCGCAACACACAGGCAAAATTTCTGCACTTTTGCCTATAGCTGGCGATGTCTCAATATAAGTAAAATATTCTTGACTGGGATGTTAAACACCATGACTAAACGCAACTCTTCTTATGTCAAAATAAACCTGAAAGTTGTGATTTTTTAAGAGAAATAATTCAATAATGTATTTAAAAAAATTGGATTTTTTCATGAGAGAAAGTGTTAAAAAATTAGGAAATGATATATATTTTTTTTTAAAATTCAAAACTTAGCACACGACAAATTTTTTTTTAAAATTTGAACAAACATTTCGTTCAATCAAAACTCGGAAATTTCACTATTTTTTTTCAGATTCAAAGTTAATCTAAATTTGTTTGAATACAATTTGTTATTATTTGTTTTAATTGGGAGTGGTTTAGAATAATGGTGTATTGAATCCCTGTCAATATTGTTTTACTCGTATCTAAACAATAAGATCAGGGATTGTGATGAAAACTGTAGTGTGCCTAAGAAACCACCAACCTTCAACAAGCAAACTGATAAAGTTCCTCGCTCTAAAATCTTGCCATGTGGGATTCGAACCTTGGCAGTGAGAAGTTCTGTGATCTGTAAGCACATGCTATAGATGACTCCATCACAAAGGTACCCTTTTTTAAATTTGCCACCTCACTTATCGCCACACTATTTTGAAGTCCCAAAATCCATTTTGTTTATGTTTTTCTTCATGAACCTCCCTCATTTTATCGCCAAACCCCTTTTATAACGCCAAAATTTGACCGAATGGTGGCAATGAATCATGGTTTTACTGCATATTTACTCCTTTTTGGTATGTTTAACATGTATTTGTTCAGCATCTATACCAAATCTCACCACTCAGCCCCATTTCTTAAATTGGAAATGGGAGCCTCTATATTCACCCCAGAGATGAAAAAAAAAAAAAAAAAAAAAAACCACTTAATTATCTGAAAAAATAAAAACACAATAAACTATCAAAAATTATTTATTTTTTCGTTGCAGGTTTAACATGTATTTTATCACCTCTGAGTTCAGCATCTATACCAAAATCTTGGAGTAAATTAACATTATCATCAAGTCCTTGTAGCTTTAAATCTGATAATATTGCTTTGTTTTCCGGATTATCTTCACATAAATTATGTATAGCCAACACTGACCACTGTGTTATATCTGTGTATAAAGGTTAAGGAATATCTTACAATACTTAGTTCCTGAAAATATAAGCAAGTACTATTGCTCTCTCTCTCTCTTTCACTTTCTCTCTCTCACACACACACACAGGCACACAGGCACACAACAAAAGTTAGAGGAAAAGAGCATAGTTCACACATATATCTACTCTACACCATAAAAATTTTAACCAGAATCTATGACATTTGGTCTTTCAAAACTTTATTCAACAAATTTACCATTTGATGCAGTCATTTTACCTCAGGGATGTGACATAAGCTCTTGTCACTTTGTGTAGACAGTCTCTCTCTCTCTCTCTCTCTCTCTCTCTCTCATAAATACTGTTCTTTTCAAATACTTTTTTCACCTAAGTTTCTGGACTCTTTTTTTTCCCTTACGTTTCTGGACTCTTTTTTCTTCTTAATTTCTGCTTAATCTATCATTTTGGAAATCTTTCTCTGACAGAATTCTCTCAAAAATTTTTTTTTTCCAAAGCCTGTTTGGTCTCAAATAAAACATGCAAAAATTCAAATTCAATAGTAAGCTTTAATAATTTTCTTCTAATTTTCTGTTTAATGCATACTTGGGAAAATTTTTGCACTAATTTTTCATGAGAATTATTTCTTTTTGAGAAATTAAAATTATTTTATTTTTTTCTAGGTCTTGCACATATTTTAAATCAATATTGTTCAACAATTACATTTCTATAAAAGGATTTTGTCTCACTAAATTCCATTCCAATTTTCTTCTTTAGAAAAATCTTGATATAAATTAATAGTTTACTTTCAATTAAATAAACAAAAATCTATTTTTCTTTCTTATAACACTGTCCTCATTTATTACAAAATTCTTGGCCTCACTAAAAATTAATTTTCAAAACAAAGGCTGTAACATGTATAGTGTGGCTTAACAATCTCTTTGAAAAAAAGTTCCATTTCCTAATTACGATTCTATAACAAATACCAGTATTCAGATAAGGTCAGAGTCAGGTCACTAAGTCAAAAGATCAAGTTGGTCGTTACTTATTCTATGTCATATACCGGTATATGCAGTGAAGCCTCATTATACTGGTAACACCCCTAATTTTTTTGCCACCTAACTTATTGCCACCATATTTTGAACTCCCAAAATCTGTTTCTGGTATGTTTTTCTTCAAATGTCTTACTTGAATTATTGCAAAACCCCTTTATAATGCCGGAAATTTGAACAAATGGTGACGAAATGGTTGTGAAAAAATTCAGAAAAAATCATCATGACTTATCAAGGTTTTACTTTAGATGTAATTGCATGAATGAATATACAGTCAAACCCATCCTAAAGGCCACCTGTATATAAAGGTCACCTGCTTGTAAAGGGCAGAATCCCTATTGCTCCTTTTTCATGTTATTTGAACCTGTATATAAGGGCCACTTATACAGGTTCCGTTTGGGTGGCCTTTATAGACAGGTTTGACTGTATGTGTAAGTGAAATATACCATAGGAGATTAAATCAATCCAATAAAAATATTGGTGTTTTTAACAAATTGAATATAAGGACCAAAGACTGTATAAATACTCTTTTGAAACAACAAAAAAATCAAAATACACTATTACCTACTAAAAATAAACAAAAATAAAATTGAAATTAAATACTAATTTCTGAAAATTGTATTCTTTTCTTTAATAAACAAACAAAATACTTAGCATGGCAATGCTCTAAATTTAACATGGAGGTGAAAATTAGAGAACGTGAAATAATTTAAACTTTGTTATTTTTCTTGTATAAAAGCTATCTTTTATTAAAGGTAAGTGACAATTATTGAATATTGGTATAATTTTCTCACTGTCACGATTTGAGTTTCTCTCCAGGGAACTGACAAAAAGGAGTTATATTCTCTTTCAAATGAAATGAATAGAAAAACAGGATACATGGATTTTTTCTGTCAATGTTGGTTAGATCCAAGACCAATGGTACACCATTCAATTCTCTCACCTGTGAAAAAAGAAAAGAAGTTACTAGCATATCAACTTCTGTTAAACACACACCATGCTAATAGGTAAGCCTGTATGACAAAAGCATCAAAAGACCCCTGACATGTCTACTAGGGACCCCCTACCTCTAAATACATTACCCTGTTCATTTCTGATTGAATTTCTCAAAGATACCCGCTGTTTAATTTCCCTATATCCAATAATTTAGAGACATCTCATTTAAAAATATGGACACACCATTCCATAATCCTATGTGTACAATACTTAAACCTTTGTATGTATTATATCAATTTTTTTCCTCTTCATTGCCATCGCTGCATTTTAGTTTTGCTACTTGTAAAATAAGACATCATGGGTAATTACTTCCGTACCTAACTAACAGCGACCTTTTGATCTCAAACACTGTGAGAGAGTTTTCTACTCATCTTTATACAGTGAAACCTGTACACAGAGACCACCCATAGGATTTAAGTACAGTGAAACCTGCATATAAAGACCTCCCCAAAGGACCTTAGTAAAGAAAAAAACCTGTATATAGAGACCACCCATAGGATTTAAGTACAGTGAAACCTGCATATAAAGACCTCTCCAAAGGACCTTAGTAAAGAAAAAATCTGTATATAGAAACCACCCATAGGATTTAAGTACAGTGAAACCTGTATATAAAGACCTCCCCAAAGGACCTTAGTAAAGAAAAAATCTGTATATAGAGACCACCCATAGGATTTAAGTACAGTGAAACCTGTATATAAAGACCTCCCCAAAGGACCTTACTAAAGAAAAAATCTGTATATAGAAACCACCCATAGGATTTAAGTACAGTGAAACCTGCATATAAAGACCTCCACAAAGGACCTTAGTAAAGAAAATCCTGTATATAGAGACCACCCATAGGATTTAAGTACAGTGAAACCTGTATATAAAGACCTCCCCAAAGGACCTTAGTAAAGAAAAAATCTGTATACAGAGACCACCCTGTAGGATTTAAGTACAGTGAAACCTGCATATAAAGACCTCCCCAAAGGACCTTAGTAAAGAAAAAATCTGTATACAGAGACCACCCTGTAGGATTTAAGTACAGTGAAACCTGTATATAAAGACCTCCCCAAAGGACCTTAGTAAAGAAAAAATCTGTACATAAAGACCATCCTGTAGGATTTCAGTACAGTGAAACATGTATATAAAGACCTCCCCAAGGACCTTAGTAAAGAAAAAACCCGTACATAGAGACCACCCTGTAGGATTTAAGTACAGTTAAACCTGTATATAAAGACCTCCCCAAAGGACCTGAGTAAAGAAAAAATCTGTATATAGAGACCACCCTGTAGGATTTAAGTACAGTGAAACCTGCATATAAAGACCTCCCCAAAGGACCTTAGTAAAGAAAAAATCTGTATATAGAGACCATCCTGTAGGATTTAAGTACAGTGAAACCTGTATATAAAGACCTCCCCAAGGACCTTAGTAAAGAAAAAATCTGTATATAGAGACCATCCTGTAGGATTTAAGTACAGTGAAACCTGCATATAAAGACCTCCCAAAGGACCTTAGTAAAGAAAAATTCTGTATATAGAGACCATCCTGTAGGATTTAAGTACAGTGAAACCTGCATATAAAGACCTCCCCAAAGGACCTGAGTAAATAAAAAATCTGTATATAGAGACCATCCTGTAGGATTTAAGTACAGTGAAACCTGTATATAAAGACCTCCCCAAAGGACCTGAGTAAATAAAAAATCTGTATATAGAGACCATCCTGTAGGATTTAAGTACAGTGAAACCTTTATATAAAGACCTCCCCAAGGACCTAAGTACATTAAAACTTGTATTTTGAGATCACCCATAGGACCTTAGATTGACTGATTGATGGATTGGGGTTTTAAATCCAAGTCAAGAATATTTAATCTATATTAAGATATCACCAGCTATAGGTGAAGTGACAGAAGTTTTAGCTTTGCAATGTGCTCAAGACAATGTGCAAGGAGTGTACTTGAATCCTCCTGCATGCCTGCCTTGACATGGGCCATCAGTTTTTAAGGTCTTTTTTGAAGAACCTGTGACTTTCAGATCTAAATTCCAAATGCTTGGTGAATGAACAATGAACAGTCACTACCTATTTTCAATTTTGGTCAGACCCTGCAGGGGTTCAAACCCAACATCCCAGATATAAAAAGAATGCTTTAACAAATGAGCTTCTTAAGTGGGTATTTTATGCCAGACATTAACTAAATTTTCAACAAGATTGGGACTTGAATAAGCAGTTTCTAATAATAGATTTAATATTCTCACATAGTATAAACCCACAACCCTTGACTTCAAAAGCCAGTGACAGTACAACATGGCCATATCAAAAAAACATTGTAATTTCATTACATTTCTTTGTTAAGGAATTTAACAATGAAGTTGTTGGAATCATATATATTACATATTATACCAGTTTTAATTTTACAGCACTAGATGGCCGTTTCGGAATACAATTCCTCATCAGTAGTGCTTGGACCAAAATTATGAAACCAAAATTATTTTGAAGATGTTGAAAAGCTACCCAAAGGACCAAAATATATTTTACCAAACTAAGCTAAGGAAATACTTTGCATGAGGGAGTATACCTTAGTTTTTGAGAAATTTCAAATTTTAACTTGGAGGAAATTTAGACAATTATAGGATATTTCTGACAATAATACAAAATTATTGCCTACTGAGTTGGTGATATCCTTGGGGCACCAGCCACCAGCAGACACTAGAAGGAGGTTTTACCGGAATAATTGCGAAAATCCGGAATAATCAGACCAAATCCGGAATAAACCAAATCAATCCGGAATAATCAGGTAAAGTCCGGAATAAACCGGTAAAATCCGGAATAATCAGGCAAAATCCGGAATAATCAGGCAAAATCCGGAATAATTGGACTATTTTGTTACGGTAAGTTTTCCGTAATCTAAAAATTACGGTAAGTGTCTGATTATTCCGGAAAACGTCTGATTATTACGGCAAAAGTCTAATTATTCCGGCAAATGTCCAATTATTACGGTAAATTTTCTAAAAAATAACAATTTTCTTTTAAACATTTACCGTAATAATTGGACATTTGCCGGAATAATTAGATTTTTACCGTAATAATCAGTCTTTTACCGGAATAATCAGACAAATTACCGTAATAATCAGACACTTACCGGAATTTTTAGAATCCGTAAAATTTACCGTAAAATATTCTTATCATTCCGGATTTTGACTAATTATTCCGGATTTTGTCTGATTATTTCGGATTTGGTCTAAAAATTCCGGATTTGATCTAAACATTCCGGATTTTCGCAAAGATTACGGAAAGTGTCTTACTATTCCGGAATTTCGCAATTATTCCGGTAAAACCCCCTTCTAGTGAGAGATATTGGCTTAGGGGTTTAAATTATATATTATACCAGTTTTAATTTTACAGCACTAGACGGCGTTTCATTTCATTTTTTTCAGTGAGGTATATATATATATTCTGTGTTATATCAAAGTGATCTATATCTACCTATCTATAATTAAGGTAATTATTAAAAATATATGTCAAAAAAAGAAACGCTTTAAAGAAATCAGATACATGTACAATAAAAATATTTATGAGGAATTAAAAGCCAAAAATAAAAGAATAAATGTCAATTTATTCAATATCTAACATGAATATATGTATATACTGTAATCTGTCCCCATTTTTCTCACACCACAGCCAAATTTTTTATCAAAGTTCAAAACCATTAAAAAAGAAACAACCCCTTTTTTAAACTAGAACTGTCAGTGTAGCTGACTTACACTCAAGCATAAATTTTCTCATTGGGTCATGACCCTTGACCTATGCACCTTAATTTGGTATGTGACACCTTGTCTCATGTTATTTTACAATTGTGTCAAGTTTTATCAAAATCTATCCATAGACATTTAAGATATTGAGAAGACAAGATACTCGGATGGATGGATGGATGGATGGACAGACAGAAAGACAGGGTGATTCCTAATTAATACCTCCTACACTTTGTTTACAGGGATATAAAGAAACTGTTATTATAATGTCCTTTATAAACAAGTGGATATTATTTACAGGTTAAAATAGGTTCTTGGTTCTTATTTTTCACCTGAGATTGATTAACTAATTTTCCTTACAAGAGAAGATTTAAGCTTCTTTACAGTTTTCAATTTGGGATCCATGGCAGTAGAGTAACAGAGTTTTATGCTCTAGTCAAGATTTTTTTACCCATTTCAAGGCAGTCAGTTCTCAGATGTTCCATATCTAGTCAGTATGAGAGTTATTTCCCCTGACTAATGTCAATGGCGGTCACTTGGTAGTAAACACATCGTACTTATCACAAATGTTTATGGCAAATATGTACACTAGTAAAGATGTGGTGATATTTAAACAAAATATTTGATTTCCAAGTATGAAAACGCTTGAAATTGCTTCACCCTCGCCTGATATGGAATTAAATGACCCTGTATAAACTATATTAGATCACCAACACACTGTGTTACTAATACATAATGTAATACTGTGTCCCATTCATTAGAAATGAACATATAATGACATACCTTTTCCTGAACTTTCCTGTTCTTACAAGATCGATTACCAATAATTCTGATAAGATCCCAGTTCTCAGATGGAGGAGGAAACTGAGTGACCACTTTTGGCAAGCTAAATGACAGTTTATTTCAATCTAGGATTCGTACTTGTTTCCTGAGTGGGATTCTAACCTAGGGGATAAGGGGTGACGTGATTTGCGAGCCATTGCTTTAGACAGGATTTGGGAGAGAAAAACTGAACCCTGCTCTGTAGTGAAAACATAGAAATATCAACCTTCGGGAAAAGATTCTTTTTTGACAGACCTTGGCAAGCCTTGGTCTACTAAAGGTTGAGATTTCCATGTCTTCAATACAAAGCTGGGGAAGATTCTGTTATTCACACATACTGTAAACATATTTATTTTCGCGAAGTACTAATTTTCACTTATTTCGTGGTCATTTGTTTAGCACGAAAATAAATTAATACCTAGCGAAAATTATATTATGCTAATTGTATTATAGTGCATATTTCAAAAACGTGAAAATTTAACTATGCAGAAATGTTTTAATTTCCTATACCATGAAAATAAATACACACGAAATTAAATACTTTTACAGTACTTTAAAGGATATGTCGGGCCTCTATCTCAATGTGTTTGAGACAAGCAACATATATTGTATGATGGAAATGTTTTTCCATGGCATTTGCACCAACAGTGCAACACATCCACAGTACAGGTAATGGTGTTGGCCTGTAAATGATTTTGAACATTCGGAATTATACATGTGCTGATCAATGATACTGATGATTAATGATGCATCCTTTTGTATCTTAATGCCCAAATTAAACATGAATATTTATTACTTGACATGTCCGAGACAAAAATACAAATGAATATGTGGAACACTTACAAAAAATTTTTCTGATTTTAGACAGGTATTTCCCATTGGTGTAGTTTTTAATCTATAATTGACGGATAGCCGCCTACAACACAATGTTCCAACAAAAGCCTGGAATGCTTGAATTACACACAAAAGAGAATAAAAACTTGACCTGAATTGTGCCATTTCATGACATCACTGATACTAGTACTTCATTAGTTGCTGTGACACTGCTTTGGTACTGTAATGGTGTCCAGTGTCAGAACATTGTGGGTGTGGCCAGCGATCGGTCAATTGTCCCAACCACCCCACTTATTTTACAACGAGGTCACTTTGTATGGAATTCACTGATGTTCACCAATGAAGAGGGACAGTGTTCTCTGAACACCTTATTTTGTTATTAATATTATTTATGATATTAAAGGGACATAATTTATTTCTACTATTGTACAGAAAACAGAAAATAAATAACAGCCAATCATTTTTATTTCACAAGCACAACTTTTAAAACTATGATATCAACAATTCATGTTAATGACATTGCCATGTCAAGATTGATTAGATTATTTTGGATATTGAAGTGGTCCTCCTGAAATAGTTGAAGAAATTAAAAGAACCAGTGTAAGGGGGACAAATCTTGTCTGGTTTGACCATCAGATAAGGGAGAAAGCAGTTGCCTCCCTTTTTAGTTGTACAAAGGATAGGTTATGGAACGGTAACAAATCTGAATTAGACATTAACTTAATGTTTTCAAGATGCTATCTAAACAGATAAAATATAATCTTTACCATGTTTTTTGGTCTGGGCTTTTTTAAAATTCACCAAATTAGAAAAAAAAAAAATTTAAACCACGAAACTTATAAGTTAAAATTATACTTCTCTGTCTGTTGGGATCCAAATTAGATTGAGTTTGTCAATTGAATAGGTATAACTATCAAAAAAAAAAAAATTCACTCATACTAAGTCAGTCTGATCTAGGATGACAGAGAAAATCTGAGTAACAACAGAAAAAACATCTGATAAATGTCAAGTGAAATGAAAGGCATGAGAGGTGAGAGGACAGAAGTGTCATGATATCATGTATACCAAGTATGACTTACTTTGGCTTAACTCCATCTCTCCTGGTGGAGAATTGACAGATCGATGGCCATGCCAACAATGTTCTGACAAAGGCTCAGCATGTTTGAGTTCAAACAAAAAAGAATTAAAACTCTGCCTATATTGTGCCATTTAATGATGTCACAAGGACTAGTGCGTCATTAGTTGCTGTGACACTGCTTTGGTACCTTGATGGCAGCCAGTGTCGGAACATAAAAGGTATAGCCAGCGATATGTCAATTGGGCCATACCAAATACATGTACAGTAAAACAAGAAATCTATACCCCGGCTTCTAACTTCAACCACTGACCGTAAATGTCGAAATATAAACTAAGTTGGTAAACAGGAAGTAGATGTCTGGCAGACTTGAAATCAGTACTAGTGTCATGGAACCTACTACTGAACTTGCATACAAAATTTCAAGTGACTGTGTTAAGTAGTTGCTAAGAACACTGTTACGAAAATGTTTGTTTCAGACGGACAGAAGGACAGATGAGCATATGGATGAACAGGTTGATTGAATAGGGTTTAATGTCCCAGTCAAGAATATTTTACTTATATCGAGATGTCACCAGCTATAGGTGAAGTGTCAGAAATATTGACCTTTGCAGTGCACTCAAGGCAATATGCAGGGAAGGTTCTTTAACGTGCCACACCTGCTGTGACACTGGGTATCAGTTTTTAAGGTCTCTTCCGGAGGATCCCGGATAGACAGACAAAACCTTACTATACTACATCCCATTTCTAGAAATGAACATATAATAACATACCTTATCTGAACTTTTACCACTGCAATAGCTCAATTGGTAAAGTGCTTGCTCCGTCAGTGGAAGGTGTGGGTTCAAACCCTGACAGGGTCTGACCAAAGACTTGAAAGTGGGTAGTGACTGACCTGATTATGAAATGAAAAACACGGTTCTTTTGGATGGGAACTTAAAATAAACGAGGTCCCGTGTCACAGTAGGCTTGGCACGGTCAAAAACCCTGCTTTATAATGCCATCAGTGCAACGCACAGGCAAAATTTTTGCCTCTTTGCCTATAGATGGCAATATCTCGATATAAGTGAAATATTCTTAACTGGGACAGTAAAAACCATTACTAAACTCAACTTTTAACCTGAACTTTCCTCTTCTTACAAGATAGATAACCGATAATTCTGATTAGATCCTTGTATAATAACATACCTTATCCTGAACTTTCCTGTTCTTACACGACAGATTACCAATAATTCTGATAAGATCCCTTTTCAAGCCGTAAGATGGATGATAAAGGTCTACTTTGTGAGATTCTGAGGCTTTTGACACACCTGTAAACTCGTTATCACCTGATTTACCTATGTCATGTATACTCTGAAGGAGACCTGAAATATATTTACAAAACAGTGATTGTAGTTGATGTCGTAATTCTGTTTAATCTGGCATCAGCAATCTTTCCAGCATTGGCAATGAGAGAAAGTTTATTAATCTTAAGGGACTAATCCATAAGTTCGTTTATGTGTGAAATGTATTTTTGTGTTTTGTGTCTCTTCTTCTACTAGCACTTATCTAGCACTTGTACTTATAGGTGGTTTTAAGGTGCTAGTTCACTGAATCAGTATGCTGCAGATAAGCATACCACTCCCTAGTAACATTATCCTGGCATGAAGTTAACTATTTGATGCACTGCTATCTTAATATCCAGCACCAGGCGAGGAAGCAGTACCTCAAATGTAAACGCCTATATTTGACCTGGTTGGGGTTTGAACCCATGGCCTCCTTATTTATGAGGCAGATATTCTACTACAAAACCACTGACTCTGACTGAGGTGATTGTATAATAGTGAAACCAAATCCTGTGAGAAATGAAAACCTGATTACTTGTCCAAACAGATCAAACTTTAAGGACACAGTGTCAATATTGTAATAGTGAAAACCTAGAAAAAGAAACAATTTTATTTTAGCAAAATTGATGTTAAGATTAAAACAAGAAATTAAAATAGACACCAACATTTTTTTTTCTCCAATGTTTCAGGGTTTGAACATACTCCCTTCAAAAATGTCAGTCTTCAAAAATGTCAGTTTTCTCTTTAGTGACCACTTATTAATGTGATAATACTTCACAACTAATTTTAAAACATTAAGAAACTCATGTTTGTGGTTGTAAAGTATCTATAGGCTAGTATTGAATTTAAACTGTGCTAATACAATGGGCATACATGAATTGCTCTTGTACAATTGACGGATCGCCAGCCACACCCATAATGTTCCGACAAAGGCCAGCAAGCTTGAATTAGACACAAAAAGATTGAAAACTCGACCTGAATTGTGCCATTTAATGATGTCACTGACACTAGTACGTCATTAGCTGCCATGATGCTGCTTTGGTACTGTGATGGTGGTCATTGTCCGAACAAAAAAGGCATGGTCGGTGATATATCAATTGTACAATAAGTATGAAGCCAACACAACACAGTTTACAGTAACGGGTTCCTCTGTAGTTACAAACTGGGCAAGGTATCAAAAATATCAGAAGTAAGATTGGTCTTTAGAAAGAAAGGTCTCTGTGTCAAGGTTAAAATAATCAGTAGTATTCAAATAAAGAATTCAAATGAAAGTACACACTCACATATACAACATGCCACCAAATCCATGTCATCTCGTAACTGTGGGTATAATTTTTGGTACACTGTACATAGACATAACATCTCTAACTGTTTTACTGTGATAACAGGGTCCTGAAATATACATGTAGTATAAATATATAGAACGATAAATTTGTACTACATTTTTGTATTGTAATTTGAATGTAAATTTGTCGATCAAGGTATCCATGGAAACAAGGGAAATTTAGACAACAATGAAATTTATGATTTCAAAGTACAGTTGATTCCATTTAATTGCATATTTATGCAATTAAGCGGACTATGTATATAGCCCAAATTCCCCAGGGGAAAGGTCAATCGATGCATATGGCATGTAATTGTCAGTATGTAGAGCTCAGCTCTTAAATTTCAGCTGGCTGAAACACTCAATCACAGTACAACTGTTACACTGTGGATTTTCCTAAAATATGATACAATATAAAACATTCCTTAACCTTTTACAGTTCTCAATTTTGTCTACTAAAATGTTGGCCAAATCGACCTGGAATTGTGTTTGGCGACCTACAATTTGTAAATGGTGGCCAGCATGTCCATTTTAAATTTGAACTTTTGTGACAAGAGAATGGATATTTCTGTGTCACAAAATTTTCATGATACTGTTACTAATTCAGGCAAAATAATGGACACTTTACATCATCGTTATTGTTATTTATAACACTGATATATGTACTTAGTAAATGATTGTAAGTCAATTTTAAGAATGTGCATTTTTGTTCTCCATACCTAAAAGATGTCTTAATTTTCCTTTATTTGGAAGAAAAGGTTGCCTGGCCACTTGGAATTTCCACTGGCCATATGAAAATTTAAACTGGTGGCCAGCTTAGTTTTGAAACCCACTTAAAGCCTGTATTGATGAATTTAGATCATTTAAAAACTCTTATCTTTTCCTGGCAGCACAGAAGTCCAAGTGATCTCAAGCATGGCCTCACAGTGCCTCTCACCACCTAGGTTTCCCTTCGAAAAAAATCCTAATGTGAAAAAAATAGTCAGTTTACTTGCAAATAGTCATTGATTTTCCCTGGGCACTCCAGTTTGCTTGACCATCCCTGAACAGACTGCCTTTTATAAGTGAAAGAATCTTGACTGGGGCTTAAAACTCCATTATTTCACTCCTCTAAATTAAAATTTTAAACTGAAACAAGAATAGAATTCCAGGGTCCCCCGCTGGTCAAGCAGTATACTAGTATACTGTATAACTCCATAACTCATAAGTCCCATAACTCCAACAAAAAGTATCGACCAAGGCTGATTTACGAACTTGACCAAGGTATTAGTAGTATAAACATTTGGTATAAATTTCATGAAAATCGGTCAAAATTTGTAGGCATGAGAGCGCTTACAAGGTCAAGTTTTGGATAAAACAGAGTCATTATTGTGGTCAAAGTCCCATTACTCCAACAGAAAGTATCGACCAATGCTGATTTTCGAACTTGACCAAGGTATTAGTGGTATAAACATTTGGTATAAATTTATTGAAAATCCGTCAAAATTTGTAGGCATGAGAGCACTTACAAGGTCAAGTTTTGGATAAAACAGAGTCATTATTGTGGTCAAAGTCCCATAACTACAACAAAAAGTATCGACCAATGCTGATTTTCGAACTTGACCAAGGTAATAGTGGTATAAACATTTGGTATAAATTTAATGAAAATCCGTCAAAATTTGTAGGCATGAGAGCACTTACAAAAAGTGTGACGGACGGACACAGGACCCACGGACACACAGACGGACGGACACCCGGCATTTCTATGTCCCCGCTCCGCGTTGCGGCGGGGGACAAAAATGGTGGCAATGCATTGAGGTTTTACTGTATTTCACTCTTTCTTTTACCTACAAAGTTGCCACTGCTGTCACTTAGCCCCAGGGACAATATTTTGTAGGCGTTTTCTTTTATTTCTTTGACAAAATGAAGGATATTCCTCTCTGAAGGTGCTGGGTCATCTGAATGTTTGTCATCCTCTATTTTCTGTAACTGGCTAATCAACACTTCTAAGACCAAGATTCTACAAATAAAAATCATAATTACTCAATTCTGATTAAAATGAAATTTAAAAAAAATATTTAAATTTGTTAATATAATGGAAAAAGGAGTAGAGTAACACGCTTTACGTTTAGTCAACATCCGTTTCTTATAGATGTACAGAAGGGGTGGTGGAGAAAAGTAAAGTGCCTGCAAACCAATATGAATAAAAGAAAAATTAGGGAATTAATTTAATATTAGTTTTCCAAGCCTACTATTTATGTCTTACTGAAATTGATGTAATATGAATCATAAAGAACCATTTTGAAATATTGACTTTTTGAGTTATCTCCCTTTGACCAGTATTCTTACCTTAAGACACTACTTCTTTTTTATGGAAAAGAAACTTTAAGTAGAACCAGTCTATAAGGAACAACTAAAGAATTAAGACATTTTTAAAGTTGTTATCATTGATCAGCATACTTCATGGTTACTGTAAATTGATTAATTTTGGTGGTTGTTTTATTTTCCTGTAAAATCTCAAGAGCAACAAATAACCACTGGGGTAGCTCAGTTGGTAGAGTGCTCACTCCGTAAGTAAGAGGTCATGGGTTTTAGAGCTTCGACAGGTCTAATCCAAAGCTTAAAAGTAGGTTGTGACTGATGTTTTGCCAAGCCCTCTGTATTACGAAATGAAAGCCACAAGTAAATTCAGTGAATTAGGATCACGCGCCAGCTAGTTCTTTTTTGTGATTTGCACTTATGTTCAAAGGGCAATAACTCTCAGGAAAATGAGCAAACCAACTCAGGTTAACAATATGCACATTTCCTATCAATGTTGATACTTTTCACCAAGTTTCATGAAATAGTGATAAATGTTTTTGAGAATTTGCACAGACAAGAATTTCGGACAGACTGACTTTAGGAAGTAATGACAGATGGAAACTTTAATTTAATATCCCCTCTTTCTTCGATAGGCGAGGATACAAATTTTCTAATTTATGTCATTCAGAATGTACTAGAACATGTTTTTTTTTTTTAAAATCAATGTTCAATGTTATAAAAGTTTAATACTTACTTTTCTTTATCACTTAAATTGTGATATGTTTTTTCTACAAAGTCATCTATTGTTAAACCATCTTGTATCACATACAAGCTGAAAACAAATTAAAGCAGTAAAAATCCATCAGTATTTTTTCAATATTTAATTTATTGTCTTACTTATGATTTACAATATTACAATATGGAGATGTCTTACAAGATTTTTTGATTGATTGAATGGGATTTTACCTCCCCGTCAATAATATTTCACTGATATTGAGACGTCACCAGTTATAGATAAAGTGGCAGACATTCTGACCTTAACAGTGTGCTCAGGGCAATGTGCAGGTAGAGTTCTTTAACTTGTCGAGTCTGCCTTGACATGAGGCATAGGTTCTTAGTGTTTCTTCCAAAGGACCCTAGGTAGAGCAAGAAATGCTCATCTACATGTTTGCCATTAAAATGTTGGTAAAGGTCAGTAAAAAATATCTTAATGGTGTCAAGCAGTAGACCTGACAAACTATTATGGATAAATGGACATACACAGTCCTCAAAGTGGGTGTCAAAAGCAAGTGGCCAGCTGGTCACCAAATTAAATTTTTAGGTGGCCAGTGGAAATTTCAAGTGGCCAGGCAATCTTTTCTTGCAAATGAAGGAAAATTAAGGCATCTTTCAGGTATGATAACAAAAGTGCACTTTTTTAATTACAATCACTTACATACATCAATGTTATTAATAACAATAAATGATGTGGTAAAGTGTCCATTATATTGCCTGAATTGGTAACAGTATCATGAAAATTTTGGGACGCAGAAATAATATCTGTTCTCTGGTCACAAGAGTTCAAATTAATGTGGACAAGCTTGACACCATTCACAACTTTTAGGTCACCAGACACAATTCCAGGTCAATATGGCCACTATTTTAATTGACAAAATTGAGGGCTGATACAAATGGACAGACAATGCCTCACCATACAAAATACACACCGTTTCTAGAAACAAGAAACAGGTATATGAAAAACCTTTGAGAAAATAAACCTTGGAGACCTGTATCATTTTTTCTATTACGACCCTGCTCAACTTGCAAGGATGCAAACAAAAGGGCCTATAAGTTTCGTTTGATATGTTTGATTTCGTCCCTATATATAAATAGTGCATCTCACATACTGTCATAAAGTGTAGAGTGGAGTAACAAGTGTTTTACGCTCCAGTTTTACACTAATATCAAGGTAGTCAGTTCAGAATGGTGGATTGCCAAGGGAAAAATCAATCTTTAGCAAGCAAACTGACAAACTTACTCACACTAGGATATGCCCTGAGTGGGACTTGAACTTAGGTCATACGAGGGGCTGTGATCCATAAGCACATGCTTTATACCAATCTGTCACTAAAGCAATTGCGAAGATGAACAGGATAAAAAGGATAAAACTCACAAAGATGCTTTTTGGGGTTTTTTTCATATTAAACTTGCTCTTAGTTTGTTGATTTGCTGTTTATAAGGCAATACTCACCCCCACTCATATTCTCCATGGCCAGTTGTCATACATTTTATAACTGCAAGGATGACGGGATAAAGCTCGCTGGAACTGACAACCTGACAATCTGACTTTCTGATACCTAACTGACAATTGTGTATTACCATACAGGTGTAGTTAGATAACTTTGTGTCGCCTTTGTCCAACAAATCTCTGAAATAAACAAGAATTACCTGTAATTATTTACAATCCAAGTACCACTCTATATGAACCTCTTTTCTCTCACTCGTTATTTTTTTAATGAACTGTTTAAGTGTAAATAGTTCCGTCATGGCACCCCTCAAAGTGGGTTTCAAAACCAATTGGCCAGCTGGCCATCAGCATAAATTTTCAGGTGGCCAGTGGAAATTCCAAGTGGCCAGGCAAATGAAGAAAATTTAAGGCATCTTTTAGGTATGAAAAATTTAAGGTTTACAAAAATCTGTTTTCATACTTAGTAATAACACATATCATGTGACCATTTACACATTGAAAGGCTGTGGTGGCCTAGAGGATAAGATGTCAGTCTACAGGGTCTCTCACTGCTGTGGGTTCAAGTCCCGCTAAAACCACATGTGGGAAAGTGAATTTTCCTTGCTGTTTACCTTAACTGGTTCAGCCGGTGTTAGTATAATGTGACTGGGGAGTAGTACCTGTTTGCAGCATACTGACTCTGTGAGCTAGCATCTTAAAGTTACCCCGAGTGCACGTTGGTACAAGGTAGGCCATAAAAAACTCCCACTTCAAATGCATACACGAACTTGTTCATAGACTAATGCATAGAGATTAATAAAATAGTTCTCGTCAGGAATAGCTGAAAAATTATTGATGCGACATTAAACAACATTCAACTACAACAACATTTACGAATTGACAGATTTTGTAAACATTTACTAGCTTAACATGAACCATAAAAATGTACACTTGCAAGTTAGTACAACACATGGTTAAGAATTCGAAAACTTTGCCAACTTATAAATAAAAAATTGTGAAATTTAATTGACTTACCTGAAACAGGAATAGAACATTTTCCAAACATTTGTCTGATTTCTGGAATGTCCCACGACCAAGTTTCCTAAAAACTGGACAGCACATCGCAACAGAATTATTGTACAATCATCTGCTAAAGACATGTTTATATAATGGTTTACAATAGTCCTTGTGGTCTCAAGACATGTCTTATAATTATACAGTATATCCTGTATGTGCACACAACCAGCACATGCATTTCTCAGAGTTCTGTAACATTCGGTTAAACACTGACACTTTCCCTTCCTGCTATCATCTTCATTCAATCCCTGTGCCAAGACTACAATCACATCTGTAAGAAACTGAATTTCTGATTCTGTAATCAATTTCCTGGAAAAAAATAATAATCTAAAAAAATGAATAATAATTACATGGAAATATAAATATTAATTTAATATCTGGAAAAATTAATAATAATTATCTACAAAAAATTGTAAAAATTATATGAAAAATTAAGAATGGTTATCTGAAAAAATCATTATCTGAAAATGATTGAATAATTATCTGAAAATAATTCATAATTATCTGAAAAAATAAGTTATCAATAACAACATAATTAACCTAAAAATATCTGCAAAACCTTGCAACTGCTGCACACAGATTTATCCTAAATTATGAAAATAATATAATAACTAATAATAATTATCAATAGACAAGTAATATTATATTTAGATCCTGTAAATATTCTATAATCGAAATTCGTATAATATTGGAAAAAATCAACCTAAAAGGCAAATTCACTCCGACTGACACCCCAGTCAAGAATATTTCACTAATATCAAGATGTCACCAGCTACAGGTGAAGTGGCAGAAATTTTTGCCTTTGCGGTGTGGTGAAGGCAATATGTATGGAGGGTTCTTGCATGCTCTATGCCTACAATGACACAGGCATAAGTTTTAATGTTTATTCCATAGAACCCCATTGACTTTCATTTCTAAGTGCCAAATGTGTGAAAGAGCGAAGAGAGACATGAGAGAGAGAGAGAGAGAGAGAGAGAGAGAGAGAGAGATGAAAGATAGAGACATGAGACAGAGAGAGAGAGAGAGAGAGAGCGAGAGAGAGAGAGAGAGAGAGAGAGAGAGAGAGAGAGAGATGAAAGATAGAGACATGGGAGAGAGAGAGAGAGAGTTGGTTTGGGTTATGTTATAAAGTGTGTCCTTATAATGGACAATCAAAAATTCCCAACAATATAAAATTATAAAATGAAATATAGAAAAACTTATTAAGGCTATGAAGGTTTGACCTAGTACATAATCTGCATTAGACCTATGCTAAAATAAGAATAAAAATCTTCTGCCACAGTGGACTGCTAAGCTTTCTTAACACCTGAAAACAGTCAGTCATATTACCTGGTGAAACCATAATTTAAGTTTAAAATTTTCTAAGACTGGAAAGTTTAACCCTCGAGTTGGGTAATACTAAGTCTTTAACGTCCCAGTCAAGAATATTTCACTTATATCAAGACATTGCCAGCTATAGGCAAAGGTGCAGAAATTTTGCCTGTGTGTTGTGCTGATGGCATCATACAGAGGGGTTCTTTATTGTACCAAGCCTACCGTGACAGGGGACCTCGTTTGTTTAAAGTTACAATCTGAACTGAACCATGACTTTCATTTTGTAATGCAGAGTGCTTGGCGAAAGAACAGTCACTACCCAATTTCAAGTCTTGGCCAAGTTGGGTCAGACCCAGGCGGGGTTCTTATCGATGACTTGCCACTTACAGAGCGAGCACTCTACCAACTGACTTACCACAGTGGTAATTAACCCTTGAAGCGAAGTACTCATTAAGAATGATATCCGGTGTAAGCAAAATGCCACGAACTTAAATTGATCCTACCACGAAGTTAGGAGACTTGAGGATACTACACAAAAACTTTATCACCTTTTTTCCTCTAATTTCAATAACTCTGTGATTGTTTTTATGCCATCGTTTATTTTTTCAATGTTGAAGTTCTGGTTGTCTTTCAGTAGTTGACTTATTCGCTGAAAACTATTTTGTAAATCTTCACAACCCATGGAGGCAGCCATTTTTAGTACTAATCGGAATAACACTAGTCTAATACATCGTTCCTCTACTTTGTTGTGTATGTCAAAAGGGGGGTAATAAAATCCCGGTCATTGAAAAACAATAACGACTTAGTCCATACATGTTAAGTTCAATGTGAGAACCACATGGTCATGGCAGCCAAAACGATTGGAAGTTTAAAGGTAAAATGGTTTCTAATAATCAATGTACAATGACATATTTCTACAGTGACATTTTTTTTTTGAAATGCAGTTGAATATTTGTTTCAGAAAGATCTGTCATGGTCTGTCAATAATTTATTATAGAAGCAGTGCTCAATGATATGCATTTGAACAACTGAAGGACATCGTGAAAACGGTGACATAATTTCTATGTTTCCATTCCTGGTAGCCAAAATCGCTACTAATTTCTGAGGAATTCTTTCAAAAAGTAACCTATTTTAGCAATTTTGTGGAAAAAATACTTTAAAAGGGACTATATTTTCACAGATTTTGGAAATTTTGCTACTAATTAATTTAAATTTGTGGAAACCTAGAATTTGTTATTGTTAGAGAGGCCCATGTGACGAATTAATTTTGGTTTCATGGCCTAGTTGCAAGAATTGTAATGAAAAGTTATGGGTGCCTGACCATTCGCCTTATGTTAGCCCCCCCCCCCCACCCCAACACACACACCCAAACACAGTGCACCCATTTACTGTAGGAACCACTCTGTTTGTGACAGTGAAATACTTTTCATATCCATAGAAAATCAAATAAATTTGAATAAAGATCGTTATTTTTCAGTCACATACTTGTACCTAGTTGTAACAGGAAATCTGTATGTTCATTCGCAATTAGCCCAGAATATCGTGTCATAGGTTTTCAGTAAATTAAGACAGAATCGCTTTAAAAAAATTTACTATGAGATAATTTGTGACATTTGGCTGGTAAATTAAATAAAGACAATCTTGCTTATCGAATCAAACCATCAAACTTTTCATTTTATACCGCAAATTGTACGGAGAGGTGATTTGGTTTGCATGTCTGTTTACAATGCTATTTTTGGAAGGTCATATGTTTTCGGCGCATGTCATTGGTCAACAGAAGAAGTGACTTAAAATTACCAGATTATAAGGTGGCTCAATACTGCTCAAAATATATACAGTTCTTGAATGCTAAAACTAAACATTTTATTTCTTAATTTTTTTGTTAATCAACTTCGTTTTATTATATTTTCTTTTGGCGGAATAACCCAAGTAAAACTATATATAAACTATATATAAGTTGCAAACAATATTTGTTAAGAAAAAATATAAGAACAGAGCCACCTTATTCATTTGATTTCAAATTGTACAGACTTGCTAACCATGTTGCAGTCACATGATTATATTGATGGCATCCGGAACGCTGCTAAATGTCAACATCAGTAGCAGTTGCATTGTTTTTTTTTTTTTTATTGTAATGTCATTTTACAATGATACTTAATTCAGGCATAACAGAAACCACAGGAAATACCATATGTAAGAAAGAACTTGCTATGTTTTCGATAATGAGCTTGATTTCCCACATTCCGATTTAGAGACAAAAAAATCCAGTTTCTCCCTTAGAAAAAGTTGTCCGAGGAAATGTCTATGAATGCACATGCATTTGATATCCAGGCAAATAAACAAATGCGCCGAAAACACATGTCTGCCAAAAACATATGACACGACGATATATCTGCACATAGTAAAACGTTGGCGCTATGGGGATTTAACATTTAAAAAAAAACCCAGGCAAATAGCTGATTCTGTTGCGTATATGACGTAAAACATCACCAAGGACATCACTTCGGGTGTTAACCATGTCATTTTCACCATGTAAAATACCAATAACGCCAACATGTTCCTTTCTACAGACATACTTTATGACAATCGCGGATGTGCATATAGATTTCCTGTTACGACTAGGTATGAGTTAATGAAAAAAATCAATATTTATTTAAATTTATTTGATTTTCTATAGATATGGATATAGAGAGTATTTCACTGTCACAATCAGAGTGGTTCTTACAGTAGGTGGAATTTGCCATAGAAAAACCCACAGGCACTTGTTTCTGATATTAAAAAAATAACACTTTACTTAAACATAACACAAGGTATTCATCTTCACGCTATCCAAAACATTGACCCCTTTGGTTTTTCTCTGTTTTTGATGTAATTCTGGGGAATTCAAAACACAACATATACCATTCTTTTCTACATGTATTCTCCTAAAGAATGATGTAAAATAACCGTCATTGTTGCTCTAAACAGTGGCACAGGATCTAAACTTTATTTGACCATTGCACTTTTTGATATGGCCACAGTCAACTTGGAATGATGATCCTGCACCAAATTTACGGCAAACTTTCTGATTGGCTAAAAGTGAAAGTACAAAAAGAATTGTGGTATGAAAGGAACAATACAATATACCGGTTATTAAAAAATTGATGTAAATCGCAGTAAATCACTTGTGGCTGTGTAATTTGTTCACAATTGTCTTGGTTTACAATTGTTGTACTCTCTTCTGCGTTTGTCAGAAATTTTGACTCAGAATATTCAATAAAACTCAATGTTTTCATTAGCCTTGCGTATTTCCTATATTTTCCAGTTTGAGACTTTTGGCATTCATAGGACTATGCCATGGAAGGTCCTTGACAGAGTCTAACTATAGTTTGTTCAAATCATGGCGATCGAATATCCAAGATGGCCACTGTTACTAAAAATAGACAAACCCTAAAAAAATCTTCTTCTCTTGAACCACTCATTGGAGGCAAAAACTGATGTGATATTTAGATTCTACATAGTCTTAACCTTAAAGTTTGTAAATTCATGAAATTTGGTTTAAAAATAGGTTACACGTTTTTGCGTTTAATTTTGTAAAAATCGTAAAATATTTTTAAATTTTTATAACTTGACTATATGACCAGATAATGACATGGGGTTTTCAGTTTTGACATATTCTTGTAACTACCTTCCAAATGGTGTCAAGGTTAATCATTAAGGTCATGACCTAATTTTTGACCTTTTTAATATTATTTATTATCTCGAAAACTATCTTTATACAGGCATGTATATTAAAATATTGTTGGTATTGATGTAATGATTATTTTGATATATAGATTAAGGTCATAAGTTCAAAGATGTGAAAGAATGCTGAAATGGTTCATTATCTTGAAAACTATTAAATTTTTGTATAGGCATGTATATTGAAATGTTGTTGGTATTGATGCAATGATCATTTTAATATATAGATTATAATTGGTTCGAAGGTCAAGGTCACAGTAGCAAAACAATATCAAAATCATTAATTATCTCTAAAACTATAAACTTTTTGTAAAGGCATGTATATCAGAATATTGTTGGTATTGATGTAACGATCATTTTGATATATAGATTAAGGTCATTGGTTCAAAGGTCAAGGTCACAGATGTGAAAGAAAACTGAAATGGTTCATTATCTTGAAAACTATTAACTTTTTGTATAAGCATGTATATTAGAATGTAGGTATTGATACAATGATCATGTTGATGTATAGAAAAAGGTCATGGGTCCAAAGGTCAAAGTCACAGTAGCAAAACAATACCAAAATGGTGAATTATCTCGAAAACTATAAACTTTTTGTATAGGCATGTATATTGGAATATTGTTGGTATTGATGCAATGATCATTTTAATATATAGATTAAGGTAATTGGTTTGAAGGTCAAGGTCACAGATGCGAGTAGCAAGTTTCTTAAATATCTAAATATCCACATCAGAGTTATTGCTCCATAAATGTAGTATTTATTGGGTTTTTTGTGCTGTTTACGGCCCAGGTGAGTGGTACAGGCCCTATTGGGCCTCTTGTTACTGGAAACGTCATCTTTGGCCACTCCATATCTATTGGAAATAAGTGTTAGATGTTAGAGTGTATCACATGGTACAGCAGTGAACCCCATTGTTTAACACTAACCTAGTAAAGCCAAAGGTAGTGAGAGTCACTTTATTGTTCTGGCATACATGTCAAACATTGCTCAATTTATTTATTTATTTTATTTTATTTTTTTTTTTTTATTATTATTTTTTTATTTTTTTTTTTTATTATTTTTTTTTTTTTTTAAATTGTTGAATTTCTGTAGAATGTAAGTGTTTATTTGTTTTAGGGCATGGTTGCCTTGGTAACTGGTGGTGCTTCAGGATTAGGAAAAGCTACTGTTGAAAGATTCGTCAGGGAAGGAGCAAAAGTGGTAGCCCTTGACCTGCCCTCTTCTACCGTTCAACAAGTGGCAAATACAATTAATAACGAAAGTGGTGATAACAAATGTATAGGTGTACCAGCAGATGTAGGTTTGATTGAATAACAAAAACTCTCTCTCTCTCTCTCTCTCTCTCTCTCTCTCTCTCTCTCTCTCTCCTCTCTCTCTCTCTCTCTCTCTGTCTCTCTGTCTCTCTCTCTCTCTCTCTCTCTCTCTCTCTCTCAAAGACAGACAGAGGTGTTACATGTACATGTATAATGAAAAAATTGACACAAATTCTTGCACAGTAAAAGTAAAGCTTACAAGACTTGAAAATATTTTTGAATCCTTATTATACCCCCTGAGAACCAAGTTTTGGGGATATATAGGAATCAGTTTGTCTGTCTGTCTGTCTGTAGACAAATTGGTTCCGCTCGAAAAACTTAAAAATATTTGACCAATTTTAATTATATTTGAGGAGTTTTGCAAAGTGTGCACGACTACAATAAACCAAAAATGCTAAAATAGCCTTTCTTAGGCCCAGTTTTTGGACTTTTTCCTTTGATACATATTACCTTTAGTTTATTCATATCCCGTTTGTAACATTATAGTCAGTAGGACGAGTTTAAATGGTGAAAATACAACTTTTTCCTTTGCCGTCGTGAAGTGTGCCCGACATCGTGGTACAAAAATTTACTTTGATGCGAATGTTTGGAAAAACTAGCAGCTCTAAGAATATATATACATCAACCAATCGTTCGTGAAGTTATTCTGCCTTCTTTAGGCACATTGTTAAGTTAAAGTTAAAGTCTGTCCCGAGCCATTAGGCCCATCAGGCCGGAACATATCCCGGTTTCCGTGGCGTTAAGGGACTGAGAGTACAAGACTCTCCCCTGAATGGGACGCCCGTCCATCGCAGGGTTAACCCCCAGCATTTTGCTGGTACTCATTTATTTTTCAGCTGAGTGAACTGGAACAACGTGAAATTAAGTGTCTTGCTCAAGGACACAACACATCGCTCGGTCCAGGGATCGAACCCACGACCTTCGAATCATGAGTCCAACGCCTTAACCACTAGGCCACGTGCTTCCACTTAGGCACATTGAGATTACTATAAACTGATGGGAAGTATGGAAATTCAGTTAAAACTCACCGTGAGTCGATCCTTTGGCCGCCATTGTTGTGTTTACGAAGTCGCGTCTATGACGTAGGTTCGCCACCGTGATGGATATTGGGAATGAATTGTCAGAATATATTAACATGTCGCGGCGGGATGCCTCAAAATAATTTATGCAGTTTGGCGAACTAATCTCATAGAATAATAAGTAGTCCGTCCATGTTATAGGACTTTAGGATTTATCTCCCTTTCACAGCTGAAGTCCTGGTTGCAACACCAACATACGTTATAGCCGGTGAAATGAAGTAAAATTAACGCAGATTAGTTAAATTCAACTGTGTTGTTTATTTAATAAAAAGTTCTGTGTTGTTTATTTATTAAAAAGTTATGATCTTAAAGTGATCGCATCGTAGGAGGCAAACTTCCAGGAATTCTGCCCTTTCAACGGTTATGTGTATCACATAATTTCTAATCCAATGAAATTTATAGACAACATCACTTCCTAGGGTTGCCCTGAAAAATGTCTTTGATGTTGAATCTATGGCCAGGCCAACTGGGGGGAATTAGCTAAGCCTGGCTACAGACACAAATGTGCATGCCATTCCTAGGGAATGGTGCACTGGATTGCATCCATTTTAAAAGATGCAATGTATTTACTGTAATAATAATTACTAAGCCTCCTTTACATTTTCTGCTATCTCTTTATTCATGCATAAGCTTGGTCTTTTTGGACCTAACTGGTCCTGTCCGATTTACATTCAAATATACATTTCTTATATATCCTGTATGTTGACAACCAAAAAACATGAAAAATGGTTCCAATAACAATCATTATCCTTTGATGTTTTTTTTTTTTTTCAATGCATAATATTTTTGACACTTTCAAACGGATAAATAAATAAGTAAATAAAACATAAATAATTGAGATTAATTGTAAAGGCCATTACAATGCATGTTGACACAATAACTTCTACCCTTAAATGCCCATTTATCATAAACTTACATAAGTTTATATTTGATTAATTTTATGGAAAACAGACTTTGTTCTGACATGTGATTGTACTAATTTTACTTACCATCCTATTTAATAACTCTACGTAATACACTGAACATTATTTATTTAATGTACCGCCATACATTATATTCTACAAACTTGCATGTAACCAGTAAGTGTAGACTTAAGGAATAAAGAATTAGAATTTCCTGCTTTATTGAGATTTACAAATTTAGACTTAAGGATAACTAGAAGGGTGTTTATAAATCTTAATTATGACTAAAAGAGACAGGATAATTGACTCAAGTTCACACCTGACAGATTTATACTAATGAGTTGTTTTCATTGCTGATTAACATTAATTATGTAAGGAAATAAAACATTTAATTCAAAATAAATATCTAACAATTTATATATCTAAAGTTTATGTTAAAAATACTTATAATTTCTGACTTGACTTAAAATATTTTTTTTATTCAAAATGTTGAAAAATATTTTCATATTCAAAAATGTCGAAATTTAGTCTGTGATAAATCTGCATGCCGACAGAACTTGTTACATGCGAGAAAATAATTTAATTCAACCAACTTTCATTTTTAAAGGAAATTAAAGCACTTTGATTCAGGTATGATTTTATAGAGTTTACTTGGAGAGAACAATAAATACACGCATAATCAAACTTGTCCTCCTCGGGTCACATCGACAATGTGAAAGTTACAAATTGATAACAACTCAATAAAGATTGTTTATTTATTTATTTCTTTATTTATTTAATCTGTGTAATAAACATTCAGCATCGTATTACCAGGAACATCGAGTCTGGATTATAATTTTAGAAAATGCAGCTGGTATATCTTATCTAATACCGGCACTTTGTACAAGATTCGGTTACCGGTTGGGTACAAAATTCGTTACCCATTACCGGTAGGCATTTTTCGTCATAGTCGGGATTCATTTTTTTATCAGAACCCAAATGAAGTGTATCAAGAATGTTAAGTACACAAAAAAAACAACTTTTAAACTCGATTAAAAGTGGTAACCAGCGGTGGGAAACAGCTTTTACATTTTCAGGATATTTCACAAGAAATATCCACACGTCCAGCTGATCAGTTTCAGATGTCTTATTTATTTACATGTACATACCGTAACTGCGTAAACATACATTTTTCAGATCAATACTGCTAATATCTGACCTAATTAACTTACTTATTTTGATATTTCTGTGTAGAAAAGCAATGGATATTGTCAATGTTTATTCATGGGTTTTATAAAACTTTTAAGACTTGATGGCCCCAAAAGTTGAACAATTTCTGGTCTATTAGATCATGACAAGATAATAGACCTACCATTAAAGAATAACAAAAAACATGTTTTACTTTTGTTTAGCTAGGAAGGCTGGCATTGGTTATCTAGACCCTAGAAAGTCAAAAGCCAACCGGACTTGCGAGTCTACGTATTTTCCGGGAAAAAAAATCTGGTGATCTTGGGCCAATGGGCCCGCAGTAATTTCGCATGATGAGCCTGCCTAGTGCTACCACGTACCAAGTTGACCAACACTATTTTCCCAACTACACCGTACATTAGCACTGTTCAGTGCTATGTTTAAAAAATGTAACAAATCATTTTGGCTTTATTTAAACCACTGATGATAATAAACAGCGCTCAAAGGGACTTTTTGATTCTAGGAGCCAGCCTGGCTGCTTATATGAAAATATTAGCCTCAATTAAAACTTTTGGGCGTCCATTGAGACTTTTAGCAGTTTAGGCACTGGCAATATAATTAATGTGATTTTATCCTAAAAATAATCTAAAAACACATTGTTTACTGTATAATATCAAACATTTAATATCAATCAATCATCATGCAATGAATATATCGCCTGCTTTTTGGGAGCATCAGATGTACCAGCCGAGGAGTGCCGGAAACACTTTGTTAATATGTAAAACACAAATAGAAAAAAGGAATCTGCAATGATTGAGAATTTTGAACCTCCAAAAAAAGCAGTCACCAAATTTGCGACTTATGAGTAAAAGAAGCAGTCACCAAATTTGCAACTTATGAGTAAAATTTGGTCTCTATGGCACCTAATTTAGTCACAACTTTGAGCCCCAATAAATGCATCTAACATTTATTTCAGATATGTGAAGAAGATGATGTCAAGCAAGCTTTGGCAATTACATCACAAACGTACGGCAAACTTGATGTTCTTGTTAATTGTGCGGGGATAGGAACTGCAATGAAGACCTACAATAATAATAAGAAACAAACGCACCATCCTCGCTCATTTACAGAAGTCATGAGAGTAAGTTTGACAGCATATAAATAAGATAAACCAATTCATACTCCTAGTCAGGGATTCAAAATTTTCTGGGTCCAAGGTCCTGGACCTACTGATTTTACATTGTGACCCTTGATAATTAAACTATGAGAGTCGGATGGACCTGACAATTTTTATCAGGATAATCCTACTTTTTTAGTCAAGTTGCAACTTGAAGTTGTACTCGACTATAAATATGGTGATGCAGTTGGGTATGTGTGCAGGCGGGCTGTCAGTAATTAGTTTTCCAGACTTTTATCTAAACGCTTGCAGATATTGAACTAATATTTGGTATATGAGTGTACCAACATAAGTTACAAATCAAGTTTGAGTTTCGTTCCAGTTCACTAATTTTAGCTCACCTGACCAAAGGTCAAGTGAGTTAAAAACATGAAATAGCGCAGCGTGTGTGCGTGCATGCATTGTTAACACCTATTTTCGACTTCTCTGAAACTAGAGGCCGATTTCAATTAAACTTGGTCAGAAGTACATATGGGTCGGTGCAATTCAGATTTGTTTATGACATTGCCATAGCTACCATAACTAGGTCAAGGTTAGCTAGGGGTGCAAAAATCTTAAAAAATCTTCTCCAAAACCTATGATTAGAGAAAAAATCTGATGTGATATTTGGCTTCTCTAGGTTTTAAAACCTATAGTTTGTTAATTTCATAAAATTTGGACCAAAAATAGGTTACACGTTTTTGCGTTTAATTTTAAAAAATTGTAAAATGGCTTCATATTATGATAACTCAACTATTTAATCATATCATGACATGGGGTTGTCAGTTTTGACATAAAATTGTAATTACCTTCAAAATGGGGTCAATTTCAATTGTGAAGGTCATGACCTAATTTGAACTTTTTGTATAGGCATGTATATTACAGTGTTTCAGCTAGGCAGCGCCATTGCAGGATTTCCGCTAAATCAGGCCTGTCTCCCGCATAAACAGAAATTCATTGCGCCAAAATTGCCGCAAACGAAACTGAGATGGCCCTTTTTTATTTTAAAACGTAAGTTCTGAGCCAGAGAGTTGGACATTCTCATGATCTCGTTCAGGCTACCATTCATTGTCGTAACTTTTAGGTGTATTGGTTTTATACATAATGTTATTTATACGCTTTAAAAATCACTGACTGGTACCTGAATACAAAGCACTATGAAGATTCAGATTATCACTGATACATTTGGAAGTCTCGGTAATGATCGTGTATGTACAATGGGAGAGTCGGTCACGTGGATTCTGAGAAGTTTCGTAGTTGAATTATTTTAACTGTACAGTGCTCCAGGACTAGATTCTAACATGAAACGGAGGATAAATATATCGGACTATTTCAAACTAAAGCATGATCGGCAGGATACTGCAACCGCAATTTGTGAATCTGTCGAAAGCGATAAAGTTCATGTTCAGGTATACAGACAGAAACCGAAAGTGAAAGAAGAGTAGCACAAGCATCTATCGATGATGGCGGGACAGTGGTTACTTCAGCGTGTACAGGAAGTGAATCGGTAACAGGTGACAGCGAGGCTGTTGTTGAAAAGAAAAGATATGTGCATACATTTCAAAACAAATGGCTAAAAGAATATTCCTGGCTAGAGTATAAATCTGGTCAGATGTATTGTAAAATATGCCAGTCTTCAGGTAAGAAAAACACTTTTACTGAAGGATGTAAGAATTATAGAACATCTACACTAACAAGACATGCAGGTTCATCAGATCATCAAGAGTCTATAAAAAATGAAGCATTAAGAAATAATTTTGCTGTTGCAACAAGTAAAGCAATTAACCAAAAAACAGATTCTGTAATACATGCAATGCGTTGCGCATATTGGTTAGGAAAGGAAGGTATTGCTACAATGAAATATGGTTCACTAATAAACTTTTGTAAATTACAAGGGTGTGAAAGTCTAATGAACTTAGAATGTGGTAAAAATGCAACATACGCATCGTCTCAAAGTGCAGAGGAAATGCAAGAATGTATAGCAGAAGTAATTTCAACAGAAATAGATTCATGCATGCGTAAGGGTTTTACAGCATTTCTTATTGATGAAAGTACTGATATAACTGTCACAAAGAAACTGGTTGTATATGGTAGAACAGTTGATGAGGAAACATTTGATCAAAAAACTTTTTTCATGGGCAATGTTGCAATTGAACAGCCCAGTGTTGCAGCCAAAGTTATTTTTGAAAAGTTGGAAGGCTTTATTCAGTCAAAGGGGTTGTCTCTTGAAAAAACTTATTCTTTTGGCAGTGATGGGGCTTCTATCATGATAGGCCGTAAGAATGGTGAAGCAGCTAGGATTAAGGAGAAAAATCCTTTTGCTACAATTGTGCATTGTTTTGCACACAGGCTAGCACTGTGCACTTCAAAAGCAGCTGAGAGTGTAGAGTATACTGTAAATGTACTTTATTTAACGGTAGTCTTATTTTAGCGGTCTTGGCGCTAGACAAATTGCGCTAATTTATGATTACCGCGAATAAATGTGTTTATAAATATAGGCTTACCTGTACATGTTTCCGTACCCGTTCACGAACTTGTGATCACTTGTGCTTTCATTCTATACTTACGCTAACAAAATAAGTAATTATTTCAACCCGTTTTCCATTTTCGAAATTAATTCATACTGGACTGAATTCATTGTCCGTTTTCCGATTAAGAAATTGATTTCGGCACTACCCGTGAGCTGAGTGCGCTAATTTAAGATTGCGCAAATTAGTGACAACACAGCACTTGGGCTAAAATTTGATTGCGCCAAAATAGGTACATTTACAGTATTAATAAAACTTTTCAATCAACAATGTCTGATATGTATTATTATTTCAAGCGATCATCTGACAGGGTGTCAACACTAGCTCAAATACAGAAGTTGCTTGAATCTGATAGGGTAAAACTAAAGGAGGTCCGTGAAGTAAGGTGGTTTGGTTTTTTTTATTGCACTTTATGCTGTGTATTTGTCCTGGAAGCCTCTCGTATCATACTTTAAAAATATAAAGAAACCTTCTGACAAGGAGAAAACATTCCTTAAAACCATGATAGATATAACATTCATTTATATTATGCATTTGTTGATGGATGTCATACCAGCCTTTACACAGCTTAGCATTGTATTTCAGAAACAGAATCTTGACATTTCTGTTGTTCATGCAGTCTTAGATTCAGCATTAGACAGTGCAAAGAAGGCTTTATCAGGTAATTCATACTACCAGACTGAACTGAAAGAAAAAATCGAGAAGAAAGACAATATGGTACTTTACAAAGGTGTCAAGTTAGAGAATAGCAGCATCTCCTCAGCAATGAATGACTTTCAGAAAATAAGAACAGAATTTATTACTAATCTACAAAACAATGTGAACAGGAGATTTCCAAAAGAATCCACGGATATTGTTTTTGCTTTTAAGTGCCTTGGAATGAGATCTATTTCCTTCATATATGTGACAGTCTGAGCTTGACAGTTATGGAAATTCAGACATTGATACCTTAGTGAAGTTTTATTGGGAAGAAAAGAAAACTGCTGATGGGAGTGTTAAGCCTCCTCTAATAGACCCTGTTGCTTGTAGAAATGAGTGGAGCACTCTGAAGAAACTTGTGTTGGATCAGAAATATCCAAGGGATAGTCTTTCAGAGCTTTGGAAAATTATTAGGAAGTATCATAGTGAAACATTTCCAAATATGCTTGTGTTGGGGAAGCTGGCATTACTGACACTACTACAAACAGCTGACTGTGAAAGAGGGTTCAGCTGTCAAAACAACATTCACACAGCTGGTCGAAACAGACTTAAATTGTCTACACTCCAAAGGTTAATGACAATTATGTTAGAAGGACCCAGTGTAGAAGAATTTGACTTTAGCAAAGCTGTAAGACTGGAGTAGCATGGTTGAAAGGAGGATTTTGCATTAAGTAGCATAAAGTTAATATATGCCAGAAACTAAAACAATGTATACAGAAACTAATGTAAGTCTATTTGCACAGATAAATAGTCATAAATAGTAATATTTGTCTTAAGTCCTTGTTTATCTCAAGTGCAAGTTATTTTTGAAATTGGCCCACATTTCAAAATTGTGAGGGCCAATTGGCCCATATTTATGCAAGTCTAGCTGAAACACTGATATTAGAATTTAGTTTGTATTGATGAAACGATCATTTTAATATATAGATTAAGGTCATGGGTTCAAAGGTCAAAATCACAGATGGGTGATTTATCTTGAAAAAAATTACCTTTTTGTAAAGTTATATATATAATGTTGTAGGTATTGATACAACAATCATTTTGGTGTAATTGATACACCAATCATTTTGGTGTATAGAAAAAGGTCATGGGTTCAAAGGTCAAGGTCAAAGGTGCAAAACAATACCAAAATTGTTGATTATCTCGAAAACTCTAGTTTTTATTCCCGAAAGATCTTGATCTTTCTCGAATTTAGCTGTCGCATGCAGATTTCTTAACCTGTAAAATTATGTTCTTCCGTTACAAAAATCCACCTATCTCTCCTATGTAGGTCGAAGTTGAATAAAGGCAGATAATTCAGATTTCAATAACTTTTGTATTCTATGAATTTGATGGGTAAATTGTCATGTAAATGGAGTTAATTTATTGAGTTATATTAATAACTAAGAAATTGATACGAGATTGAAAAGAGAACGCTGCATTTTGTTGTATTTGAGAATAGAATAGTATGTTGATGACGTTATGCAGATCCCCCATCCCATGAAAAATGGGTATCATATAGTCAACATGTGTAAATGGACCGGTATTCTGACCGGAATTCAAATACGGTGCCATTTCGTTTCCTTCTCTGATATTTGTGTATAAAAAAATACTTCTTGCTCTCTGCCATGTGGAAATTTTTAGGAGCATCGGCTCCAAAGGCTAAACAAGGACCTGTGGAAAAATGAAAGTACTATCAAGAGTATGATAAATCAAAATGCATCAGAGCGTATAAAAAGTCATGGGAAGATGGAAGGCCTTGGTTGTATGATATGCAGGACGGAATGAAGTGTGCCGTTTGTGTAGAGTCCGACAGGAAGAAATCTGTATTTACCGAGGGTTGCACTAGTTATAAACGTGAAACTTCTGAATCGCACAAACAGACCCAAGCCTTAAGTAATGCAAAACAAGTTCCTGCTCATAAATCAAAAGCTGCCAAAATTATACAGTCGCTTAATAAGGATGTATTCAAAAGACTCGATAAACTGTTCAGAACTTGTCAAAGTATTGTTTTACACAACCGCCCCATATCTGATTTTACCTGGATAAATTAAGGGATTTGACATTGGTTGTACCTATAGATCAACATTTTCTGCAAAAACATCATTAATGTAATTGTAGATGTTGAATATAGGAAAGTAAAGCAAGAGATAGAACAATCCAACTTTATATGCCTGGTAGGAGATGGGAGCACATATTCTTCAATAAAATAGCAGGAAGTGTGGTTTATTCGCACTTGTAACAAAGGAAAGTTGGCAATTAACTTTGTAGGCATTGAATCAACAGAGAAAGCTAATGCTGAAAATATTGTTAATGGTTTTTATTCTGTATTGTCTACAAATTTGAAAGTATGCAAAGAAGCATTTATTACCAAACTGGCAGGTTTTCTTGTGATGGTGCAAGTGTTATGGTAGGTTGTCGTGCTGGAGTTGGGGCCTTGTTGCATGCAGATCCACCAACACTCTCTTGACAGTTCATTGTATGGCTCATCGAAAAGTTAAGCTTAATCCCTGCCGATGTGAGCGGAGTCTCCCGATATCATGAAAAAAAATTTGGAATTTCCTGCTATCATTACTGCTTCTCCCATGTGGGAGCCAGGAGGTTAAAATCTGATTTGAAAAATTATTATTGACCACCCACCCCCCCCCCCCCCCCCCACCCCCACCCCACCCTTTCAAAGCCTTCCATGAAGTCATCCTTAAAAAATTATGAATTGATTAGAGTGAAATCTGGGGTAGCGATTACCTTCGTAGAGTAGTCATCTGTCAACTACGTTTTTATCATGTACAGAACCTTTGTAGAGGGGTCACCTGTCAAACGCGGTCAGCGGGGATCCTTAAGAAACAGTTAATTTGTTTAAAGGTCAAGGTCACAGATGCAAAATAATACTGAAATACACAGTTTAATTAACACAAAAACTATAAACGTTTTATATAGGTATGTATATAAGACTATTGTAAGAATTAATAAAATGATTACAACCAGTGGTCCATTAAACTTATTTCACTCTGTGTGGATATCACTGATGTTCGCTGTTGTGGAAGTATAGTCTTCACTATATCTATAATTTTTTAATGATTTTTTTTATTATCATTATTATTTTATAGGTCAATGTATTTGGAACTTTTCTAATGACATCAAATGCAGCTGCTTTAATGGTTGAAAATACTCCAATCAATGAACAACGAGGTGTCATTATTAACACATCGAGTATTGCAGCATTTGATGGTCAAATTGGTCAAGTAGCTTATTCAGCATCAAAAGGAGCTATTGCCGCAATGACCTTGCCATTGGCTCGTGATTTATCTGAATATGGAATAAGAGTTTGCACAATAGCACCTGGTAAGTTTAATAAAAAAAAAACCAACTTATTGTCAAGAAAGTGTTCGAGTGTTTAAAATTATAGATTGCTCAAAATTAGTGATCAATTATAATCGATTATAGATCGATTGTGACCAGTTTTAAAGTGCTTGATTAATGTATTGAATAATCAAATGATCAGTTCCTCTTTTGGCAGGAAGAAATTATGGGCGTGGAGAACAGAAAAAAAAAACCACTAATGTTACTGCTGCCACTCTTCTAAAATTTGAGGATTATTCACGTCCCCTGGATCTAAGACTAATGTTTGCTTACCAGGGTTTGCACAGTCTTGAAAAGTGCTTGAAAAATGATCCCTGACTGGAAAAGTCCTTGAAAATGAGTAAAAACAAGCAGAGTCCTTGAAAAGTCTGGAATTCTGTCAGTCTGTCTTGAAAAGTCATGGAATTTTTAACTAATTAACCTGAAACTTGCCATAAAGAGGCAGCTGCAACGTTTATGATAAATAAAAAAAACATTGATTTATCCCTCTTGTCTCAATCAATATCATTTGTGAGTTTACGACTTGTAACGGAAGAATTCCAGGTGGTGTTCCAATACAAGAAGAAAACTACAGAGAATAAGACCCACAATTTGATCTCAGTGGTCAAAAATACCAATTTTAGAGTCCTTGAAAAATGGTCAAAGAGTCCTTGGAATAGTCCTTGAATTTTGTCAGGCATTGGCTGTATGAACTCTGTTTACCCTGTTTCAGAGAAAGCAAGAATGCTAGTATTTCTGACATAGATTTCAATGGGGCGGGTACAAATCGATAATTCATTTACTTACATGAGCCCAGTTTGGGCTCCATCATTGCTTTTTGAATATCATTTAATACAACAAAATATAACTTAGGTTGGTGTTTACCGATTTAACACAATACAATTTCCCTATACACATGTATTGTAATACGACCAATCAGATCTAGTGATACTGATGATGTACATGTATATATGTATATTTTAATTGAGTGATTTACATGATGTCTGAAATTCCCGTACGGCTTCCTATGCAGGGCTCTCACTGGGTCATTTTTGGGGGCGATATTCTGCCCCATTCACAATTCAAATTCTTATGGTTTTTTCACAATAATTTTCATAATTTTCACAATTTTGGAAATTTCAGCTTTAAAACCAGTATATTTGGAGTTTTCTTTTTCACAATTTTGGCCATTATGATGCTTTTTCACAATTGCAAGGGTCCCAGCCCCATTCACATAAGGGTGAGAGAGAGCCCTGCTATGATAGATATTTTTGTCCCCCGCCGCAACGCGGAGCGGGGACATAGAAATGCCGGGCGTCCGTCCGTCACACTTTTTTGTAAGCGCTCTCATGCCTACAAATTTTGACGGATTTTCATTAAATTTATACCAAATGTTTATACCACTAATACCTTGGTCAAGTTTGAAAATCAGCATTGGTCGAAACTTTTTGTTGGAGTTATGGGACTTTGACCACAATAATGACTCTGTTTTATCCAAAACTTGACCTTGTAAGCGCTCTCATGCCTACAAATTTTGATGGATTTTCATGAAATTTATACCAAATGTTTATACCACTAATACCTTGGTCAAGTTCAAAAATCAGCATTGGTCAATATTTTTTGTTGGAGTTATGGGACTTTGACCACAATAATGACTCTGTTTTATCCAAAACTTGACCTTGTAAGCGCTCTCATGCCTACAAATTTTGACGGATTTTCATTAAATTTATACCAAATGTTTATACCACTAATACCTTGGTCAAGTTCAAAAATCAGCAATGGTCGATACTTTTTGTTTGAGTTATGGGACTTTGACCACAATAATGACTCTGTTTTATCCAAAACTTGACCTTGTAAGCGCTCTCATGCCTACAAATTTTGACGGATTTTCATTAAATTTATACCAAATGTTTATACCACTAATACCTTGGTCAAGTTTGAAAATCAGCATTGGTCGATACTTTTTGTTGGAGTTATGGGACTTTGACCACAATAATGGCTCTGTTTTATTCAAAACTTGACCTTGTAAGCGCTCTCATGCCTACAAATTTTGACGGATTTTCATTAAATTTATACCAAATGTTTATACCACTAATACCTTGGTCAAGTTTGAAAATCAGCAATGGTCGTTACTTTTTGTTGGAGTTATGGGACTTTGACCACAATAATGACTCTGTTTTATCCAAAACTTGACCTTGTAAGCGCTCTCATGCCTACAAATTTTGACGGATTTTCATTAAATTTATACCAAATGTTTATACCACTAATACCTTGGTCAAGTTTGAAAATCAGCATTGGTCGATACTTTTTGTTGGAGTTATGGGACTTTGACCACAATAATGGCTCTGTTTTATTCAAAACTTGACCTTGTAAGCGCTCTCATGCCTACAAATTTTGACAGATTTTCATTAAATTTATACCAAATGTTTATACCACTAATACCTTGGTCAAGTTTGAAAATCAGCATTAGTCGATACTTTTTGTTGGAGTTATGGGACTTTGACCACAATAATGGCTCTGTTTTATTCAAAACTTGACCTTGTAAGCGCTCTCATGCCTACAAATTTTGACGGATTTTCATTAAATTTATACCAAATGTTTATACCACTAATACCTTGGTCAAGTTTGAAAATCAGCATTGGTCGATACTTTTTGTTGGAGTTATGGGACTTTGACCACAATAATGGCTCTGTTTTATTCAAAACTTGACCTTGTAAGCGCTCTCATGCCTACAAATTTTGACGGATTTTCATGAAATTTATACCAAATGTTTATATCACTAATACCTTGTTCAAGTTCGTAAATCAGCCTTGGTCGATACTTTTTGTTGGAGTTATGGGACTTATGAGTTATGGAGTTATACAGTATACTAGTATACTGCTTGACTGGTGGGGGACCCAGGAATTCTATTCTTGTAATGCATAAACACATAAACGCATTACACCATATATTAAGCTGTTCTAGATACAGAAACTGTATACATAACAATGTGGTATTAAAACAAGATGTCACGATTATTTTGACCTCGGGAAATGCGTAAATAAAATTTGGTTAACAGTACTTGAATCAAGTGCTTACAATCTGATCAGAGTAGAAAGATAATGGGCATATTGCTAGGGATTCAGGTGATGTTAAGACTTGATAATAAAATACCATGGTCTACATGCTGTTTTCTATACCTCATTAGATCTGTAATTTGATTGGTTTGTTGGATCATGTGATCAGGGTGGAGAAAACATTGTGTATCCCTCGGAAAACATCATATCCCACCTCTTCGGAACACACCATGACGTCACAATGATATGACGTCATCGATGGAGAATCGGTCACAACGTTCTAGCGTTTGCCTCCGATGAGTTTGGATAGGAGAAAAAGCAATGAATCGAAGAAGGAATGATGTTTTCAGGCTGTCTATTTTTAAATATTTTTCTTTCTTTCTTTCTTATTACAATAGTTATCTTTCGGTATAATAAACAATTTATTGTCTTTGTTTGAGGGAGATATGAACATTTGTTCACCCTTAACAAGTCACTTAGCTTTGCCCTCAGGAAATATGACTTGTTGCGGGTGAACAAATGTTCATATCCCCCTCACTCAAAGGCAATAAATGTATAATATTACTGAGTAAGATATCAAACTGAGGCTTTGATTCAGGTGAATTTAAGATTTATCTAAAAGTTTAGACATCCTTCAGAACACGTGGTTTTGGTAACAGGGTTAGTGCTGGGTTGGAAAATTCTGTCGCTAAGGAAATCGCCAGTTGTAAAAATTTGTCGCCAATTTCGTTAATGTGTCCCCAAAGGTTGGGGGGGGGGGGGGGGGGGGGTTTGACACATAAAATAATTGACGTTTAACCAAGTCCAGTCGGGTGCATGCATGTGCAGGTAGACCTACATATAATATACTGAAATCCTTCAAAGTTTCAGCCCTTCACACTAATTATAAAATTGAATACAAACAATAAATGAATAAGAGATGTTGTTTACTATTAATTAACGGGTAAATTACGTTATTTTCACGGCACGTGTTGTGGTGTATTACCGTGGACGTGGTGAAGGTTACATTGTAACTTAGACAAGGCAGTAGTGTACGATGTATATTTACATAATTTGTTATGTACCGCCCGATCCGGAAAACTGAATAACACCATACGTTTATTATTTGTTTTAATTTTCTTTGAAAGTGAAAGTAGATTAAAATAAAAGTACTTGGTTGAAAAAAATCATACATTGCAAGTCCTGTCGGCATAGGAAGTGACGTTATCAGTGAATTTCATTGGATGAGAAAACTCATGGAACTGCCTCTGATTCTGCAAGTTACAATTTGTATAATGGGGTTTCCCGAAAATGAACATTTGGTTAGGCCTAAAGAAAAATTGATGCTATGGTGATGCATTTATTCTTTTTTTTTCCAAGATAAGCATTATATTAAAGTGTATTTGAAATGCGACTTAAAACAATTTTTTTTTAAAATATTTTGTTCCCTTAGTCGTTATCACGATCTATTAGGTACCACAATCTATTTTTCCCGAAAAAACGTACTTGTGACAAAATGAGAAATATTCTTGACCGAGACGAAATATTTTGGACTAGAATTACAAAAATTCATTTAATTTTGACTAAGTGGATATATCGTTATGGTCATGAACCTCAAACATATTTGGGAATAACTGATAAAAGTCGCGTAATTGGCTCACAAACAGATGATCCCCTAGGATGTGTATTGCACATTGAATCACGATTATTAATCAACAAACACTTTTTAAAAAAAAATTTTATAAAAAAAACAAGACAGAAGAGTAATTATTATTATTTTTTATTTTGGATTTTACAATAATTCTGTGTCCATGTCTAACAAATTCGGGAGAGCTCCTGGGTATATCCTGGTGCAATGTCAACACACTCCGATATTACACAGATTTACCTGCCGATAATTAGACGGTCTTACATTCACATCGTAAGACAACAATCTCAATCAACTCATTCGTTTATTCAGTGACACTCTCCGATCCATCATTGGCCTTAATGTGTTATCACCTGTTAATTACAGGTGACCAAGATACCGGTGAACTTTGAAACACTGTCGCCAAAAAAATCGCCAAGTGCTGATTTTTGTGGCCAGTTAACGAAAAATATCGCATTTGGTGACATTGGCGATGCCCAGCGCAAACCCTGGGTAATCTTAACAATGGATACCTTAGTATCAAAGGTTCAGACATCCAAGAAAGCCTTTGGTTTGTATAAGCTTAAGATACCAGGGGCTCAGACATCCTATTGAGCCTGTGATTTGGATGAGCTTAAGATTGGATACTACAATACCAAAGGTTCAGACATCCTATAGAGCCTGCAGTTTGGATGAGCTTAAGATTGGATACTAAAATATCAAAGGTTCGGACATCCTATAGAGCCTGTGGTTTGGATGAGCTTAAGATTGGATACCAAAATACCAAAGGTTAAGATATTCATTAGAGCCTGTGGTTTGGATGAGCTTAAGATTGTATACTACAATACCAAAGGTTCAGACATCCTATAGAGCCTGTGGTTTGGATGAGCTTAAGATTGTATACTACAATACCAAAGGTTCAGACATCCTATAGACTCTGTGGTTTGGATGAGCTTAAGATTGTATACTACAATACCAAAGGTTCAGACATCCTATAGACTCTGTGGTTTGGATGAGCTTAAGATCAGATACTAAAATACCGAAGGTTCAGACGTTTTATAGAGCCTGTGGTTTCTATGAGCTTAAGATTAAATACTTGAAATACCAAAGGTTCAGACATCCTATAGACTCTGTGGTTCGGATGGGCTTAAGGTTGGATACTAAAATACCAAAGGTTTAGACATCCGATAATGCCTTTGGTTTGGATGGGCTTAAGATTGGATACTAAAATACCAGGGGTTCAGACATACTATAGAGCCTGTGGTTTGGATGAGCTTAAGATTGGATACTAAAATATCAAAGGTTCAGACATTCATTAGATAGAGCCTGTAGTTTGGATGAGCTTAAGATTGGATACTTAAATATCAAAGGTTCAGACATCCTATAGACTCTGTGGTTTGGATGGGCTTAAGGTTGGATACTAAAATACCAAAGGTTCAGACATCCAATGCAGCCTATGATTTGGATGAGCTTAAGATTAGATATTTACATACCAAAGGTTCAAACATCCAATAGAGCCTGTGGTTTGGATGAGCTTAAGAGTGGATACTAAAATACCAAAGGTTCAGACATTCAATAGAGTCTGTGATTTGAATGAGCTAAAGATTGGATACTTAAATACCAAAGGTTAAGACAATCAATAGAGCCTGTGGTTTGGATGAGCTTAAGATTGGATACTAAAATACCAAAGGTTTAGACATCCGATAGAGTCTGTGATTTGAATGAGCTAAAGATTGGATACTTAAATATCAAAGGTTAAGACAATCAATAGAGCCTGTGGTTTGGATGAGCGTAAGATTGGATACTAAAATACCAAAGGTTTAGACATCCGATAATGCCTGTGATTTGAATGAGCTAAAGATTGGATACTTAAATACCAAAGGTTCAGACATTCAATAGAGCCTGTGATTTGAATGAGCTAAAGATTGGATACTTAAATACCAAAGGTTAAGACAATCAATAGAGCCTGTGGTTTGGATGAGCTTAAGATTGGATACTTAAATAACAAAGGTTTAGACATCCTATAGACTGTGTGGTTTGAATGAGCTTAAGATTGAATACTTAAATAACAAAGGTTTAGACATCCTATAGACTGTGTGGTTTGAATGAGCTTAAGATTGGATACTTAAATAACAAAGGTTTAGACATCCTATAGACTGTGTGGTTTAAATGAGCTTAAGATTGGATACTTAAATAACAAAGGTTCAGACATTCAATAGAGCCTGTGATTTGAATGAGCTAAAGATTGGATACTTAAATACCAAAGGTTAAGACAATCAATAGAGCCTGTGGTTTGGATGAGCTTAAGATTGGATACTTAAATAACAAAGGTTTAGACATCCTATAGACTGTGTGGTTTGAATGAGCTTAAGATTGAATACTTAAATAACAAAGGTTTAGACATCCTATAGACTGTGTGGTTTGAATGAGCTTAAGATTGGATACTTAAATAACAAAGGTTTAGACATCCTATAGACTGTGTGGTTTAAATGAGCTTAAGATTGGATACTTAAATAACAAAGGTTTAGACATCCTATAGACTGTGTGGTTTGGATGGGCTTAAGATTGGATACTTAAATAACAAAGGTTCAAACACCGATGCAGCCTGTGGTTTGGATGAGCTTAAGAGTGGATACTAAAATACCAAAGGTTCAGACATCCATTAGAGGAGCTTAAGATCGGATACTTAAATAACAAAGGTTCAGACATTCAATAGAGCCTGTGATTTGAATGAGCTAAAGATTGGATACTTAAATAACAAAGGTTCAAACATCCGATAGAGGCTGTGATTAAGTTGAGATTTAGATTGCATACTAAATCTTAATTCTGTGTTTTTCTTTGTTTTAGGTTTATTTGACACACCGTTATTAGGTTTTCTGCCAGCTACTACGAGATTCCATTATAGTCAACTAACTCCATTTCCAAACAAATTAGGAGAACCTGAAGAGTTTGCACATCTTGTTCAGTGGGTTGTAGAAAATCACATGATAAATGGCGAGATTGTACGACAGTCGGGTGCACTTAGACATCTCCCCTGATTACTTACGGTGTTTTAACTAACTTCAATCATACAGTTGAATCTTGTTATCTCGAACTTGGATAGCTCGAAATTCCGGATAAGTTGAACTTTATAAAAGAAGTCGGGCATAAGCTCTTTGTTAAACAAAAATAAGTCCCCTTTGCCGTCCGCAACTTCAATTATCTCTAACTTGGGATAAGACGAACTATTTTCATTTCCCGGTGGAGTTTGAGATAATGAGAGTCAACGGCATTGGAATTAGACATTGTAAAATTAGAAGTGTTTCAAAAGGGGACGTTATGTGGTTTAACTGTTTGAGTAATTTTGCAGGAAGATCGTGTTATTACAGTACTGCCATTATATAGCAGTTTCCCAGGCAGAAACATGGACCAGTGTGCTCTTTGATTGATTATAATTCTGTATTTTTCCCGAAATTTATATCTCCAGCTGGCCAAATTGCTATTTGTTTTTTCATGCCAATGCCTCTGGTTCAACAGTATCTTCTTGTGACTTTAGTGATGTTTTAGAATTGAGCAATATTGTTATCAAAATTCTGTATATGTTTCTATTTGAAATTCAAATGTTTTATGGAGATGTAACAAAACAGACTTTGATAATTAATATAGTGATTTTGGCAGGCAGGCAGGAGAAAATAAGTTTCTGGATAATTTTTTTTACAGATATTGAACTAATATTTGCTGAACAATTTCTTAAAAATAGCAGTTTTCCAGACATTTTTCCTTAGACCTTGCAGATATTGAACTAATATTATTTGGTTTGTAAATCTAGCATCATGCATCATGAGTTACGTTTCAAGTTTGGGTTTTGTTCAGTTTCATTAATTTTTCTGGACATTTTTATGCCCGGTTATGAATTTTGTTAGGGACATATAGCCTTACCCTTGTCTGTACGTACATACGAATGCCTGCACATGTATACCAGAATCCCTTTTTCACTGTAACTTTTGTATAAAATGATGTATCAAAGTGTTATTAACATACACAGTATGGAAAGAGAATGTGTTGCAGGTCTTCAAGGTCAAGGTCACAGGACTGTAAAAACTTTGAAAAATTGCACTGTTTCACTTCTTTTGAATAAAAAGAGGTTTCAAAGTGATGTTAACAAGAGATATACAGTATGTTAAAAGAATGTGTTGCACACCAAACTGAGGTTTCAAGGTCAAGATCATAGGACCATAAAACTTTAAAAAATTGTATGTTGAGGATGTGTTGCGTACGGAATTGAGTGGGAGAGCCCCATTCAATCAATCTATCATAAATGAAGCAAGGGCATATGTGTCATATTGACACTTTACTCTTGTTTCCAAAAAAATTTGCAGATCTATATTAGTTTGATCTAGTATTGAGCTAAAAGGATGTCTTTAGAAAATATAAGGAAATGACCCACAGGAAAATTTCATGCATGTCAAAATTTACATTAGTAAAATATTGTTAAAAGTACTTCCTATCCATAGAATAAAGTATGTTCTAAAGTGCCATGTCAAAAAATATATCTCTGGTAACAGATAAGTGTTTCTGTATGTACATGAAAACGGTGATTCAAGGCAAAATGGATATTTCCATACATTCGACTGCATATATATTGCAATTACATACTGATGGCAGGCCTGCCCGTGAACAAAACCGACGTTAAAATGTAGGTATTTAATGTAGTTTTCACTGACCTAAAGATTATCCACGGACATGCCTGCCATGATGGTGAAAAATCGAAAAACGCTTAAAGATTAAACCATTATCCTTGTCATCACTTATATATTATAGCGTATACAAAGCATTATTAAGCTTCGGTAGCTCAGTGGTAAATTATGTGGACTACTAAGATATGACGATATGCTGTTCTTTTTATGCGTGGGTTTGAATCCCATACATTGCACGGGATTTTGTTTTTAGATTTTTCCTAATTTCTATACCTTCAAAACACATTATTTACTAAATTATATTTAACTCAATTGTAATTGAATAAGTAATGATACTTTTTTCGCCAAAAGTTAATGTCTAAGCGAGTTGTATATGCATCAGTATTAACATATACATCGTATATAACAAGACAAAGCAAAGTTAAAGTCTTGTATATAACATGCCGTCTCAACTATGTGCTTGTTGTATACTGGTATATGTAACAAAAGAGTGTCATGGCTGTAGGTTTGTTTGTAATCTGGAACAACCAGTTGAAAATGCTGCTGGGGCATTGGTAAATCACAAAAATAATTTACTTTCGATTTAAAGTAGATTTATTAATTGTACAGCCACTTTTTATTACTGATTTAAACCGAAACATTATCACCGATGAAGTGACAGAAAACAATATTTTATATAACAGTGGTCTCATACAGGTGAAATCTTAAAGCCATACTATTGTCATATACCATTTTTTGAATGTATTTTATTATTGTCGTATACCATTTTTTGAATGTATTTTATGATTAAATTCAAAAAATGGTATATGACACCATGAATATTCCTTTGGGTCGATTGCTGGCAAAAACCGAAGACATCCTTTTGTAGGTGAATAAAACAATTACATTATAGACATTGTAGAATATGAAATTGTAACTTGACTTTGTCATCTTGGTGCCTATTGGCTTTCTGAATTTATTGAAGGGGGCCATAGGAATCAAATTAAAATCAGTTTCTATGATGTACATATGGTTAACAGTGTTCAATCAAGAAGTTGGTTTAGTTGGGAAAATGCTGGCTCTCATTTTAAAATAGGAGGGAGAATCCTGGCTCTATGGAGTCAACCTTCACACAGTGTAATCAGTTTTTTTTTTAAATTGAAAAAATAAAATACAAGTTTTCTGGTCTGCCATTCATATAATTATAAATATTTTGCCAGTAACGCATGTCATCTTTGAAAAAATGTACCAATGGCTCAAAGGGTTCCTTTATAGCATAGATTTAGCATTCAAAGTTGTTGCTGAGGGTTTTTTTTTTTTTTTTTTTTCTTTTCCCAGATAGCAAAAGGCAATAAAAGTTCCCCAAATTTGAATGGGTCAATTAGATCAATTATCGGATAGAGCCTGTGGTTCACCTAAGCAAGCTTAACCTTAATTCTAAGGGTATTACCTTGTGGTTTGGATGAGCTTAAGGTTGGAACTAAAATACCAAAGGTTTAGACATTCGATATGAGGTTAAGATTGGAAACTAAAGTACCATAGGCTCGAACATCCAATAGTGTCTTTGGTTAGTATGAACATAAGATACCAAATTCAGACATTCCTTAGAGTGTCTGGTTGGGATGAGGGTACTAATTTTTTATACTGTGTTTTTCTTTGTTTTAGGTTTATTTGACACACCGTTATTAGACAAGCTTCCTCCAAAGGTTAAACATCATTTAGCAGGTCTCGCTCCATTTCCACGCCGATTAGGAAATGTAGATGAATTTGCACATTTTGCTCAGTGTATCGTAGAAAATCCCATGCTTAACGGTGAGGTTATACGACTGGATGCAGCAATCAGAATGTTGCCATGACGACTTGATTGTGTTTTTACTAACTTCATGATAATTTTGGAAATTTTACAACTAGAAGTGTTTAAAGAAAAAACAATTTGTGGTTTAACTGCCGGGAGCAGTTTCGCAGGAGATACCAGGCCTGACACCTCTATTTTAGAAAATAAGGCCAACATCAGCAGTATAACATAAGGGCTGTCACATTTCTTTTTGAATCTGGATTTTGAGCCCTTAAGCTTTGGAAAAATAAGTGTTTTTGAAAAATAATCTAATTGAAAATACATAGTAGAAAGGTAGACAATCGTTATTGTAGATAGTGTATTCCCATTCAGAAATTGTTATCAAAATATTGAACAGTTTTTAAATGAGAACGAAGCCCATTTTCTATTACAAAAAACACTGAAGGTTTAACACTCAGCTGATGTTGAGAAAGCATAGAACAAAGGTGACCCACTAGCAGTATCAGGGGGCAGGGTTCTTTAATTTTCATTTTGGGGGCTTATGTGGCACAAGGGCCGCTTCTTGATTGAACACTGTAAACTGTGTGAAATTTCTTAGTTTAAGTTTAAAAGTGCTTAACAACATATTTGTCATTGTAAAATTATGTTTGGTTTTAATTTTTAAATATCATGTTGATGTATATATAATATAGTTGTGTGATGTTGAGTTGTATACAGATTTTGTAAGCAAGGGTCATTTATAAAAACTTTGTGATGGATCAAACAAACATATTAACAGTACAAATAAAATAGATTTTCATAAATCAAATAGTTTGTGTTTAACACCCCACCCCCTAGTTTTTTGTGGGTTTTTTTTGGGGGGGGGGGGATATAGGAATGATCATGTCTGTCTGACTATCTGTCTGTGTCTGTCTGTGTAAAATTGTGTCGGGGCCATATCTTTATAGCTTTTTTGGAGGACTTGTAAAACTTCACATGAATAATCTTCATTGCCAAAGGTGTGTCATGACCTTGAACCAAGGTCATAGGAAAGGTCAAGGTTGCAGGAAAACATTAAAAATTTGGGGCGGGTGTACTGTTCTAGTTTAATAGTTTGCCATGTAACTGATGACCAAGGGGCTTCAAGTGACCACCACTTTGGCGTCGGGACTAACCCCAAGTTGGTTGACCCTGACCTTCATCCAAGGTCACAATGTCATTGACTCTAAATGGTAAATTTTTTATACGCCTTTTTGTCATAAACCACAATTTCAGGAACAATAAATAACAACGGCTCTACCAAGATTGACCTTGGCCTACACAGTAAAACCTTTAAACATCTTGTCTTGAACTGAAAACTCCACGAACATAAATCTTCATATATAGCATCACGGCATCTGACACCGTATAAAAAAGTCTATGTAAAAATCCTTAATAAATGTCCATAATACACAACTTCAAGGTCATTTTTATCCTCGGCCTTTCGAAGAAGGTTAAAATTTCGTCAGTCTAGACACTTGTTGTTCAGAGTAATACTCGAAACTATCGAGCCACTGTGGTACCTGAGTTAGTACAGTGTTCGCTCCATAAGTGGGATGTCGTGGGTTCGAATCCCGACCGGATCCGACCAAAGACTTGAAATTGGATAGTGACTGTGACTGCCAAGAACTCTGCATTACGAAATAAAAGTCACAGTTCTATCAGATGGGAACTTAATATAAACGAGGCCCCATGGCACAAAAAAAAACCCTGCTGTAAAATGCCATTAGCGCAAAGCACATGCAAAATTTCTGCACCTTCCCCTATAGCTGGCGATGTCTCGATATGTGTAATATTCTTGACTGGGACTATACTCACTATAAATCAAATTCACCACGCTTACAAAGATGGTTGCTTTTGACCCACATGCAAGGTCATAGACCTGAAGTACTGGAACTATTAAACACTAAATGCCCTAGATCTTTTACACCCATGCATAAAATATGTGTGAAGCTTGTTAATCTTGACTCGTCTTTTCAAGACCACAGTAATGTGAATTAAACTTCATGTCTTGAACTAAGATGCATAGGTTTCTTGTTATGAATCAGGAGGACTACTGTATTTCCATAAATTGAGTGCACATGGTTTTAATTATTTATTTCTTTTAATTGAAAATGTTTCCATTAAACTATCAACAAAATGCACTGATCTAACAAAATTATATTTTTAATTAAAAACATTATTGTTCAGTTCTCCTGTACATAAAGGAATTTTGCGAAAATTTTGGAAATTTGATCAAGTTTATACACCAATTGGGCCTTATTCAAAGTTATATCAGGGCGTTTGGGGTCAGGTAGGTCATTATTGTTCGGGTTTTTTTCCAGGTGTGAAGGTACAGAAGGGATAATTTTGACATTGTCATATTTGATGTTTTGTTAAAAAGTTCAAAAATTGCAGAATGTACAGAATTAAGTTCACTTTTTCATGAATGAAAAATATTTTTTTCCAATTAGGTCAGTATATTTTGTACAATGTATTAGGTTTTGACAAATTTTTGTGAGTTTGTTGGAAAATACGACTTTATTCTTGCATTTTCCGTGTGCACTGAATTTGTGGAAATACAGTAAACTTTTTATAAACCAAGATACCCAAGACTTCAAATGCAATTTACAGTACAGGCCTGTCAAAAGTTTAACACGACGCTAACTAATAAGTGTTAGATCGACAGTTCATCTCCACCCTCTGTTAGCAACCACTGCGGTAGCTCAGTTGGTAGAGTGCTCGCTCCGTAAGTGGGAGGTCGTGGGTTAGATCCCCTACCGGGTCTGACCCAAGACTTGAAAGTGGGTAGTGACTGTTCTTTCGGCATTACGAAATGAAAGTCACGGTTCTTTCGGATGGGAACTTAAAATAAACGAGGTCCGGTGTCACGGTGGGCTTGGCACGCTAAAGAACCCTGCTGTATAATGCCATCAGCGCAACGCACAGGCAAAATTTCTGCACCTTCGCCTATAGCTGGCGACGTCTCGATATAAGTGAAATATTCTTGACTGGGACGTTAAACACCATTACTTCCTCACTCACTCACCCTCTGTTAGCAATACCACGGCAGTAGCTAGCTGTATATCGAGGGGCAGCTTTCCGGACATTAACTATCCATATTATGGCCACTTGGCAGTCGGTCCTCAACCCATTCTCGTTAGCACAGTTATAAACGTTCGACAGGTCTGTACTGGTTACCATCGGCTGATTAAGTTTTACCAAACTTGCAAAGACCATTGACCTTGACTCGCATTTAAAGTAACAGTAAAACATTTACACATTTGACAGTCAAACCTGTCTATAAAGGCCACAGAAGAGAACCAATGAAAGTGGCCTTTACGGGGAGGTGGCCTATATACAGGTTCATTGAGCTGAAGAAGTACAACTTGAAACCTAGTTCATAATGCTCCAGAAAATTTTATAAAGTTACCAACAATCAAGAATTCAAAATCACAATCCCCTGACGATAATAATCTGATTTCATGAACAAAAAGGTCTAAAAGCTTGAAACGTTATGTATAGCATCGGTACAAAAACCTATTAAGCTTATGGAGGTAATTGACCTTGGCCTTGACCTATATGTAGCATCAGAACACAAAACCCTATTAAGCTTAGGGAGATAATTGACCTTGACCTATATCTAGCATCAGAACATAAAACCCTATTAAGCTTAGGGAGATAATTGACCTTGACCTATAAATAGCATCAGAACACAAAACCCTATTAAGCTTAGGGAGATAATTGACCTTGACCTATATATAGCATCAGAACACAAAACCCTATTAAGCTTAGGGAGATAATTGACCTTGACCTATATATAGCATCAGAACACAAAACCCTTTTAAGGTAGCGACGGACAGCGGTCACGTGATTTTTAAACACTATGTTGATTAAAAGATCAAGCCGGGAAACGGAGCGAACTTGATTCGGATAACGGTCACGCGACTTGAAATCCTACTGAAACTTATGAATATTTGTAGTTCACTTGACTTAAAAAGAAAACAAAAACAAGAGATGGGAGTACTATTTACGTGAGATTTTTTCCTAATAAATAGCGGGTTTTATAAATAAATAAAATAAAATAAATCCAGATGTCCGATTGAAGGTACATTATCCTACTACAAACGTCGTCCGAGAGAAAAGAACCTTCACTCTGTCTCCGACATTGTAGTCTTAACACGGTAGCCTAATAACTATGCAATTGAAGAAAAATAAATTTCCATGTGGAAACATTGTCATCAGCTAGGCCTACTGTTGTTTTAAGGCAGGTCTTCCTGCTTGCCATGAGTGAATGAGATTCAAGTTGTAAATATGTCAATCGGCAAGATTGACCAGAAGGATCTTGCAACTGCAATGTTTTTTTCGAACACATATACATGGTATAACAAAAAACTTTTATTACAAAACATCTTTTCTGACATCACATTTGTCACTTCGCCGTAAATCCAAAAGAATCTCTCAAACATCTGACTGCAGGGCGATCATTGTTTTGAATAAAGCCGTGTTGACAACTTCAGAGTGACGTAACGAAATGTATACATTTGTGAAGTACTTGTCGGAGGCGCATTTAGGAAGCTTGAGTGATTCAATAATATTTAAAATACCTTAAGTGATGTTTCAAAGTTAAATTTGGCACTGCTATTATTGAACTGAATAAATACATTATTTTTTTGTTATTTTTATCTTTTTTTTTGGTGTTATATTAACATAGATATTTATCGGCTTTTTGTGATATTATTGATACTACATAAGGCCTCCTTGCAGTGTTCATTTATTAAAATTTAAAACAAGTGATCGTGTATTTAATTTATTCAAACTAATAAATGCGTCAGGTCCGAGTTGTCTGATAAAGATGTACAAGAACTGATAATTATTAAATGAATGACATGCGGTGACTTTGATAAACAAAAACATAAGGAGTCTTTCACGTCAATGTAGGCAAGTTGCCTCAGTAGAAAAATCAATATTACGTTCCAAATCGGAAAACGGTTCAAATACTATCCATCCCGGATTTCCCGATTTTTGCACGTTTTCCGTCACAAAAAACGACATTTACTCAAAAGTTAATCCACAAAAGTATCTTCATTTTTAGATATGATATGCACCTCTATGTGTTCTTTAAAATACATCTTTTTGAAAAAAATTTATAGTCAAAAAAATTTTTAAAGCACATTTTAGAGGGTATAATTGCATTGAAAATTTGCATTTTTTAATGAAACTTTTCTATTCAATTGCCATTTAAGTCTGTTACAGGCATCAAATCATTATAATTGATGAGTTTATTTAAAACCCTCTTCATCAGACTTAATTTAATCAAAACTTACATATTTTATCAATTATTTGCATAAAGTAATAAGTGTTTATATCAAGTGGCTGCACAACCGTTAGAACAAGACAGGGGAGACAACTTTCAAGGGGAATAACTTTTTTTACCTCACAAAGTAGACTTGAATTTTTGATATATGATACAGGATATTATTATCTAAATGTATGCAAAAAATTATAAAAATCTATAGTTGAATTATTTCCCATGGCTCTCTCTGTAACCTCCTTAAGCTTAGGGAGATAATTGACCTTGATCTATATATAGCATCAGAACATAAAACCCTATTAAGCTCATGGAGGTAATGTACCTTGACCTTGACCTATATATAGCATCAGAACACAAAACCCTATTAAGCTTAGGGAGATAATTGACCTTGACCTATATCTAGCATCAGAACATAAAACCCTATTAATCTTACGGAGGTAATTGACCTTGACCTATATATAGCATCGGTACATAAAATTCTATTAAGCGTATGAAGGTAATTGACCTTGACCTATATAGCACCAGGAAATGAAATCTACCAAGACTTAGAAAGCGAATCTGGTTCACCTCGACCTACATTCAAGGTAGCAATGATCTCATTATCCTTTAAACAAGCGATGTTTATCCTTCCTGAGCACCCGGTCTCACTTCCCTGGTGAAGTAACTTAATTTGCCAGCTTCAAATTTTTACTTTGCTTGGAGATTGTATTTTAAAAATGGATTGGTATGGGTTTTTTTTTATTGTTTAAACATCTTTTCGTCGTGAACAGAAAATATTGAATCTTGAAAGCTCGTATTTAGTAGCAGCACGACACTTGGCTCCAAAATGTTAACGATGGTGATGGACTTTCACCTACTTTCAAGGTCACAGATTGTACGTACTAAAATCTTTTAGCAAAAATGCATTAGACGTTTTGTGTATAGCATTGATGTATAAAAAATCTACAAAATTTGTGATGATTGTTTACCTTGGCCCACATTTTTTCAAGACCACTGCAGTGGCGGATTTAAGGGGGGGGGGGAGAGAGAGCTATAGAGCTATTGACTGGTTCGACCCCCATATGTTCATATAACAACACATTTCTGAACTAGACCCCTCGTCTCTGGAAACTCACGTAGCATTGATATAATTTTCAACCACCACCCTCCCCCTTTCAAAAAAACCTTGCATCCGCCCCTGCACTGTGTCGAGGAATTATGAACCAAGAGGACTGGGTCTTTTAAACGTGATGCGTAACTACAGAAAATGAATCTCTGTCAAGTTTGAGAAACTGGTTACACTTGAATCGCATTCAAATTCACAGTGAGCTGAATTAAATAAAATATATGAATCAAAAGGCATGAAACATTGAAACCTTATACCGTACAGGCCTGTCGAAAGTTTAACACTGGGCTAACTAAATGGAGCCAAAGTTCGGCTGCCGAGTGACCGAGCCCTGGGTAGCTACTGAACGTAAAGCTAGCGGTAGGTTCCATCTATCTAAATGGTGTGGAGATACAACCGAGTGACAGAGATGAGCAGTCGATGCGTCACCGATTGGTTAGCTTAGTGTTTAACTTTCGACAGGTCTGTACTGTATACAACATCAGTCACAAAACTCCAGAAATGTATCAAAGTAGTTTGATTTTGACCCACCACAATGATTTGAAGAAGTAAATTATTTATTTAACATTATGTGATGAACATATTTAGTGCTTCATGCTGGAGAGACTGCAGTGTTTTAATGCTCTAGACATCAAAGCTGGCGAAGGTTATTCACTTTAACCATATAGCATCAGTGAATGAATCACTTTTTGCGAAGCTGGTTGACCCACATTCATTGCCACAGTTAACGAAAGAGTTGTGTAATGATGTTTAATGTCCCACCAAAGATGCAGGAGGTCCCGTGTCACGGCAGGTACCGGTGTTGCGCAAAAAAGAATCCTCTTGTATAATACCATCAGCGCAACGGCTAGGCAAAATTTTTGTGCAACTTCGCCTGCGGCGTCTCGATATAAGTAAAATATTCTTGACTGAGACGTTAAACTCAATTACTTATGACTCGAAACTATTGAGTGCTATTTTACTAAACTTGGTGCAAAGCATCAACATTGATAAAAGATGTACATGTCATTAACCCGAGACGGTTTACCCATTTTCATTGGAGTTATGGCTCTTTGAACATAAGTGCAAAGAACAAAAGAGCACATACTGGCGATAGATCCTGATTTACTGAATTTGCCTGTAGCTTTTAGTTGTCTCTCTTTGAATATGACTTACAGATAACATACTAAAAAGACAAAGATATAAAATTCAATAATTCGTGTTAATTAAAATTATTATTTGGAAGGACAATCGTACCCCATGCAAAATAGAACAAAGGACAGCCGTACACTGCAAGATAGGATAGTAAAAGAATAAAATTTAATTATCTGAAATTTAATTTTAAAAAAGTACAGAATCGTATTTTTTGAAAAATGTGTATGTTGAAGAACTGATAATAAACAATGTTCTTACATGAAATTGCAAATAGAATTATATTTAAAAATCTGCAGATAACCGACCTTTCGTTTCTCACATATTGAAATGAAACTCTTTACACGGGTGAGTGAAATGATTATTACACTTACCACATGCTCTAGAATAAAGACCCCAATAGCTGTATTAAGACAGAAATCGGGAGTTGTTAAAGAGAGAATAGAATAAGTTCTGGTAACTTTCTTCAGGACAATCCTACATCTACTTTAGAACAACAATTTCTTGTGTACAGTCTTAACCACGGTAATTTTGGCTGGAAAATGACGGAAACTGTATAGTGAGACCTTAGCCATTCCACAGCCGAGCTTCGATTTCTTTTAGTTAACTCAGTGTAAAACTTTCGTCAGGACTATACTGTATGTGAATTGAGTTGAGTCCCAGTCAAAAATATTTCACTTATATCGAGACGTCGCCAGCTATAGTTTAGTGAGACCTAACTCACTCGATAGACGAGCTTCGATTTCTTTTAGTTAGCTCAGTGTAAAACTTTCGACAGGCCTGTACTGTATGTGAGTTGAGTTAAGTAATGGTGTTCAACGTCCCAGTCAAATATATTTCACTTATATCGAGACGTCGCCAGCTATAGGCGAAGGTGTAGAAATTTTTCCTGTGCGTTTCGCTGATGGCATTATACAGCAGGGTTCTGTATCATGTCATACCTAACGTGACACGGTAGCTCGTTTATTTTAAGTTCCCATCCAAAAGAACAGTGACTTTAATTTCGTAATGCCGAGTACTTGGCGAAAGAACAGTCACTACACACTTTCAAGTTTGGGACATACCCGGTCGGGGTTCGAACCCACGACTTAATGAATTACCGCAGTGATTTGTACTGTATAAGATATCTTTAAATAATTGGACATTTCAAATCAATGATGGTCGCCGCTGCACTACGTAATTAAACCCCTTTTATGTTTGTGAGGGACGTTTTTGAAAACGTTTACATCGCGAATTCAGAAATAATGTCTTATTTATAGGATAACGTGAACTGATCAAAAACAATCATTATAATCCATGTTCAAATCACAATCCAAAAGCATATTAAAACTTTAAAACTGACAAGTTAGGTCAAACAAGGGAAGTGAGGCCGGGCGCTCCGTAAGAGTGAACACCTCCCGTTTAGCTAGCTACACCCGCTACGTGTGTACTCAAAATTGAATTATACCATATCCGATAGAAAAGATAATGTTCCGCACAGACGTTAAGGAGTATCGCGAACGCCATTTCATTTTACTGCTTTTTCTTTCGCACAATAGATGAAAACAAGCAAAATGAGTGAATTAGGATTCCTCGCCAGCAGGTTCTTTTTTGTGATTTGCACTTCTGTTCAAAGTGCCATAACTCCGAGAAAAGAGCAAACTAGCTCGGGTTAACGATATGCGCATTTTCTATCTTTGTTGATTCTTTGTACCAAGTTTCGTGAAATAGAACTTCATAATCTCAAGTTTCGTGAAATAGAACTTCATAATCTTAGAGACAATTGGCGCGGGCAAGAACTTCAGACGGATGGAAGGAAGGACGGGTGTAAATTCGAATTTTATAGACCCCTTTCTTGTGGAAGCGCGTGGCCTAGTGGTTAAGGCGTTGGACTCATGATTCGAAGGTCGTGGGTTCGATCCCTGGACCGGGCGATGTGTTGTGTCCTTGAGCAAGACACTTAATTTCACGTTGTTCCAGTTCACTCAGCTGAAAAATAAATGAGTACCAGCAAAATGCTGGGGGTTAATCCTGCGATGGACCGGCGTCCCATTCAGGGGAGAGTCTTGTACTCTCAGTCGCTTAACGCCACCGAAACCGGGATAAGCTCCAGCCTGATGGGCCTAATGGCTCGGGACAGACTTTAACTTAACTTTCTTCGAAACAAGCAAGAATGAAATCACATTCACAACATTTTGTTCGTGTGGATGGAAGTTATCGATTGTGCATGCTGATTTATTTACACTACATTGTGTGACAATTTCCAATAGTTTCAAAGAATTCCAAAACGCCAATTTTCCAATTTATCATTCATGGCCAATGCAATCGGAATTTCCAGGTAATTCAAAGTGTATCCGTAACTTATATTAAATTCAAAAGGTTCGGTCATACATGGACTGCTTAAAGTAAAACATCGCTTTATGAAGAGGAAATTATCTAATTAATTATTTAATGAACACGAGCTTGAACTTTGTTCATCAAGCAATTTGCAGATCAATGGTGAGGCATCATCCAAGGTTAATGGCTCTGATTCTAAAATATATTTGCATTTTCTGGTTATGTTGAGCCAGCATTTAGTTTAAACAATATTTATTTATCTGCAATGTAGAACAAACCGTAAACTGGATTCAGGAACCAGCGCAAGCTTATTTAAACCCGTCTCTAGAACAACTGTACACAGGGGCGGATACAGGGTTTTTTTTAAAGGGGGGGGGGGGGGGGGTTTGAGGATTATCCAGTTTTTTTTGTTAAACGTTAAAGTGGGGGGGTTGAGAATTATCCAGGATTTTTTGAAAGGGAGGATGAGAATTTTATCAATGCTAGGTGCGAGCGCCGAAGGCGCGAGCTCCAGAGATGAGGGGTCTAGGGCAGAGCCCCGATGGGGACCAAGAAAATAATTTTTAATCAGTCAATCTCTCTCTCTCTCTCTTTTTTTTAAATTTTTAAAAGGGGGGGGGGTTGCTTGCAACCCCCCTCTTAAATCCGCCACTATGTACAGCATAATAATGTAAAACAACCTTTATTGTCAACTGCCAACCCCAAACCAATTTCTTAAGGCACTATATCGCAATTTACACTTTGGGTTAGCAGTGAAACAATAAAGAATGTTCTATAGTTATTCAAAATATAATGGCCATAACTTAGACAAATACAGTAGTTCATAAGTAAATTGGTTAATTGATAAATGAGCCTGCATTTTAAGCAATGGGAATTCTTGCCATTTTCCCCTTTTGTTGACAACGAACTAAGTATGTCTCGGTCTTGTATGGATGCATTTTCATCAATGTCATACTGTAAAATCAAAATGCCCAATATCTTTAACCTGGCGGTATAGGGGTGTATGTGCTAATTTTGATTTTTTATGAAGTAATACATTCAAAAGTAGCACATGACAATTACTTTTGAATGTATTATTTCATAAAAATTCAAATGTAGCAGATGGCAGGTGCACCTTTTTGTGCCTTTTCAACCCCTGAGTGGCTCCAGTTCCGTGTGTGTGAGTGTGTGTATGTGTGTGGGTGGTGTGTGTGTGTGTTGTTGTTGTTTCTAAGTTATAATCTCGGTAAAAAAACTGCTTCACAACTTGTTCATGGAGAAATTTGAAATCAATTTCCAAAAAATAATTGGAGACATTAGTATTAATTAATTTCGAATTTCCGTATATCTCTGATAAGCTTTTATCTGATCGGCATTGAGATAGCTTGACGGGAATAACATGGGCTTAATAAATAATCTTGTGCACTACGGACCCGTCGTAAGTTTAACACTGAGCTAACTAAAAGGAGTCCAAGTTCGGCTGCCGAGCGGTCGAGAGATCGATACCTAGTCTCCGAAAAGCGGCCAAGAGATTGAGAGCACTTGTTGAGATAAAGGTAACGAGGAGTCGAGATGAGCTGGCGATTCGACACTAACTCATTAGTTTAGTGTTAAACTTCCGACAGGCCTGTACGATAATTTCTCTTCCGTTTGTTCATTAGAAAAGCTTTTGACGTGAGTCAGTTCATGCTAATTTTTTCCGTTCTAGGAAAGTATCAAGTTTTAAACACGGTATTGATTTGACGGTTAATTGCAATACAATGCCAATGCCGTGTTAGCAAATGTTATTTAATTTCTTAACATAACAAATTGTTGTCGACGAAATTGATAAGTTTTGTCAACAAGTCCTACATCAAACAGATACTCCAGAAGAGATGGACCACAGATGCACACATTTTCTTTTCTGATTATTCCATCGTTTCCGATCAGTGACTCATCCGGACCAAGATCAGAACGTAATATTGTACCTTTTAGCTCATGTTATGATGTAATTGGGTAATTTGTTCTCGTTGTAGAGGCAATTAAAAGGCTCCGGTTTTACTGTTAATTGCCCAGACATGGAACATCATATTTATGTTGTCTGGTAAACGAGAGAATTTGATTTAGTGTATTTGGAATGTTCAACTTTTTATTTAGTGCATTTGGAATGTTCAACTTTTTATTTAGTGCATTTGGAATGTTCAACTTTTTATTTAGTGTATTTGAAATGTTCAATTTCATTTTTCTATAATTAGCGATATTTCATGCAAATTGTTCATTAATTGTCGCTGGTATTGTAATTTTTTTTAATTATATGCGTTATTTGAATTTTATAACACGTGACACTTTAATTAACTAATAAACTGAAACTAAATTGTAATAATGATTTTCATATTTTTGTTTTAATCAGCGAAATTTTATGCAAATTATTTATTAGTTGTCGATTGTATAATATTTTTTATTCAAGTGCATCATTTAAATTGTATATGAAAAATGGTCATGCGTGGCACTTTAATAACTGAAAATAAAACTAATATTGAGTTTCATATTTTTGTTTTAATCCGCAAAATTTAATGCAGATTTTTTATTAAATGTCGCTGGAATAGAATGCCGGCCAAACCATTAGTGGATGGTAGGACGGCTGGGCTACGCCTTGTCATAACACAAACAGAAGCAGATGTATAAAAACAAGTGTTGATTAAATCTCAGTGACCGAGTGATCTAAAGCACATACAGTACCGTCCTGTCAAAAGTTTAACACCAAGCTGACTAATTGATGTACCGCCGGCCACGCCCACAACGTTCCGTCAAATGACCGGATGCTTGATTTACACCCAAAAAAGAATGAAAACTCGGTCTGAATAGCGCCATTTAATGACGTCACTGACACTAGTACATCATTAGTTGCCGTGACGCTGTTTTGGTACCGTGATGGCGGCCAGTGTCGGAACATTGTGGGCGTGGTCGGCGATACGTCAATTAGTGCCGTATCGGTGGATCCTCTCGGTCTCTCGTCAGCCATATTACGACAGCTACTATCTGTCTCTCGGCAGGCAGCATTCAATCACTAGCTGTCCATATCTCAGCCACTCGACAGACGAGCTTCGATTTCTTTTTGTTAGCTCAGTTTTAAACTTTTGACAGGTCTGTACTGTACTTACGGATTACAGCTCCTCTCATTGCTTATATGGACAGATGTCAATGTTTGTCAGTACGCTTGACAAAGGTCGGTGGCTTTCTATGGGAACACCAATCCCCCCTCCCACACCACACCCCCACCATCCCTGAACTGACCGTCTCGATATAAGTGAAAGAATGTTGACTGGGACGTAAAACATCGTTGATTCTCTCTAAAATAACACAACAATATTACAATGTTGTTGTTCTACAAATGTACGGTTTAGGGTTACCTGATAAATTCCGCAGGGTTAGTGTTGTAAAACAATATTGACTATTTGTTCCTGCAACATTACCATCGTTTAATAATGTTGCTTGACTTAAAAGATATTTAAGTTTTGTGTTTAAATCACCATTACTGCTCTCTTATTTTTTTATGTTTTAGTTGCTTTGTTCTTCTGTTTCTTGCTGCAACTTTTAAAACATTTCATTACTCCCTTCTCCAATTTTTCACTTTATTTATAATATTTATTTCCACCGCAAACAAAGTTTAAAGGGTTTATATAGGAATGACTCTGTCCGTTTGTTTAAAGTCTCAATATCGTGCCCGCTCCATATCTTCCATGCCTATGGATGGATTTTGATCAAACTTGACACAACTATAAACCAACATAAGACGATGTGTCGCATATCAAATTTAGGCGCATAAGTTAAGGTAGCAATGTAAAATCTTAGAAACAACAATTCAGAAATCATGGTTTCGGACAGGGGTATTTGTCTCTCCAGAGACGACTGCTCTAGTAAGTATTCGTCTTTGTTTCACCCATCAGTACGTTCTCACATAATTAGTTATACCGGATAATCCTAATGGTCCCTAAAACATACTCATACCATTATCATAGTTCATTAATTTAGTCGACATTTAAAACAACGTTACACCAGCTATCACGATGTATAGTACAGGCCCGTCGAAAGTTTAACACTAAGCTAACGATATAGTTCAGATTCAGCAATTCATCTTATGGCCAGTCTCCTTGCTGGCTATATCTCGAAATCTTTTCGACGGCTATTTTCTTTCTCTCGACAATTTTCCGGTCACTGATTATCCATATCTCTGTCCGAAAATCAATAGTGACCTCCGACTCCTTTTCGTGAGCTTAGTGTTAAACTTTCGACTTTTCATCTCGGCTCCTCGTTAGCTGTCGGGCAGCAGTAACCTATTTATTGGCAGCTTTCCGGTCTTTATTCATCTATATCTTAGCCAATCGGCAGTCGCATTTCGATGCCTTTTCGTCAGCTTAATGTTTAACTTTCGACAGGTCTCACAGTACTGTATGATTAAACGTTTAATTCCCTGATGGTGGTAGTTTTTCAATTTTTACCAATAAATTGATGTCAAGTTAATGTATCGGTAAGATTTTATTACGATTTTGGAGCGGACATTTCTTATTAACAGCGGACATTCCACCATGTTTGTTTTTTGTCGTTTCATCTATTTCTCCTTATCTTTTCTGTTTAATCGCATTTATCATAATTAATCCCTTTTTTCTCTTAATTCTTAATTTACCTGCTTATATCAAAATTGACCCTTAATGAAATACCCAACAAAAGACAAAAATTACTGCTGATTGAATGCCTAATGAAACGTTAGCTTCCTGAAGATGACACTTGACAATGTTCGAATTATCATTCCTAAATTGAAGGAGATAGTTGTATGTCGCACGTGCATTGGCCGATCATAAGTTTGATACAATAGAGACAAGCCGGACGTTTTTCACCCAGTGGGTGTCAGAACGGAAGACAATAATTGAACATCAATTTGTCCTTAGCAATCCATTTTTTACATCTTTTTATCCCTTAATTATAAGTATTGTTTACACATCGCGTGATTGCACGTGCGCGCGATCAATATTATTTCTTAATTTCATATTTTTGTTAGCTTTTAAATACATTTTTCTTTAGATTTGCCTGACCTAATAATGGGGAACCATGCGTTAATAACGCATTTACTATCATACCATCTCAATCACTTCTCATCATGTTGATACCCCTCCCCTAAGGCGGAATGGGGGGAACTATTACGTTTGAACAAAACCGATGGCAGAAAGCGATAGGTAGAATTAAGTCAATTTTTCTGTTGATTTTAACACCTTAATTTCGCATAAAAGTTAATGACAAGGGACTCTGATGTCACTCGATTGACTTCTAATAACCAACAGATGTAAAAGTTCCCAAATGCACCTTGTATTTCCAGATTCATTGACATGCCAATAAAATTTGATAGGAATCTTCGACGCTCAGAAATATTTAGATTGTAATTTTCTCTTGTGTTCAAAACGCGAACACGAATCACCTTAAAAGATGTCCAGCTGAAATTATCGCGTTTTAAGTTGTTTAAAGAATTTAAAAGACATGCGTTCGTAATTATAAGGTCAAACACCCGTTTTAAGATATTTTTGATAATTTCTTTTAAAAAACGATAAAAAAGCATTTAACTATTGATTGATGTCTTCATAACGTTTGGCAGTTAAAAGGTGACTAAAATATTAAATATTTTTATTTTATGTTTACTGAAAATTCCACCGTTGTAACAAAGAATTTAAAAAATGAATTTAAAAAAAAATAAAAGAAGGGGGAAGGCGTTGATTTAAAAAAATGAAATAAAGAGGAAAAGGAATTTTGTTGGATGTGTCATATACCATTTTTTGAATTTAATCATAAAATACATTCAAAAAATGGTATATGACAGATGTAAACAAACATTAATATCAGATAATAGACATTTGTGTATTATTTCTGTAATAAAATTGGAATTTCGAAATTTAAACAACAAATTTCGAAGAAACAAAATTATTTCAGGAAATGTTAATTCAAGATGCCATTTACTATTTTTTTTTTAAATTTATGATTAAATATATTACAAAATTCGTTTTTTGCAATAAAATACTATTTTAATGTATTTATTAATATTTAAAAAATAAATACCGAAAGGCTTTTAGTTTGTATTTGCATATGTACGACCGTTACTCTTTTCAATGATAGATTTTCTCAAATTTTAAACTATTCTACCTAGCTAAATATTAGTATTGAAACTTTTTTGTTTAAAGAGTAAAATAATGAAGGAACAGCAGCGTCTAAAATAAAACGACGTATGTATCTATTTCGTATGCGACTTGTGCATGAGATCATCCAGGTTGCTCCAGGATCAGAGTATGCTGATTATGCAAAATCTTTTCATTACAGAATTTTTTCCGTGTTATCTTTATAAAATATAGAAAAAATTTATATACATCGGTAAAACAAATAATAATTATAGTAATAACTTTACATTGAATTTGTCCAGAAATAATTATTAAATACAAGTTGATGGTCTTTTAAAAATGCTTGAATTGAGAAACAAAGGATACATCTAGAATTCAAGCACAAGTAAGGTTTAGAAGGTTATTTAACCTTATTGCACTCTTAACAAATTAGTCTAAAAGCGTTGTATTCGACTGAGGAAAGTCGTTATTATTTAATCCAACGTGTAGTTATTTTTAAAAATTGTCATAAATTTGAAACTGAATACTGCTAAATTGCTAAATTGAATACAGAGGATATGGTAATTAAAGTAACATATTTATTCATAAATATCATTTGTGTGACGTCATCTGATTGGTCAAGGATGCCATATACCATTTTAAATTTTATCATTCAATATATTCAAAAATTGTGTATATGAAAAATACAATTTTTAAAAAAATTATTGAATGATGAAATTCAAACAATGTTATATGACAAAAAGTTAAAGGCATAAGGCTGCCTTCAAAACAAATAATAACTTGATGATAATAATAAAAATAATAATCTTTATTGCTAAAAAAGTTATACAGTATGTAGCTTGTAGCAGAAAACAATGAAATATTCGACAATGATAGCGGTGGAATACAATAACATATCAATAATAATAATAATAATAATAATAATACATGGTATTTATATAATATTAATCAACAAGTTAATTGAAATCTTAATTTCCAGGAACTGACTAGATATTAATATAAAAATGTTTTGTTTTCGGAAGACAACATATTGTTAGTTTTTGTATAGTAGGCTAACGGTTGAAATACACTGGAAGATGCTTGATATGCTGGACAAATCAAAAGGCAAAGGTATGCATCTTCCGTAACATTTAAGTTGCAGTTTGAACATGTTCTTCAAAACAAAAGATACAGCTGGATGTACAGCACAATTACCATAAATGGTATTGATATCTACATTATAGCTGAACAAACAAGGAAAGGTGTTTTATTGCCATATAAAAGGTAGTATTGTTAGCCAACGTGCGGCGCAATAAAAATTGATTTAGCTCGTGTTCCTTCACGTTATGGACCTAAATGGTATAATTACCAACCAAAGGCTACAATAATTCCGTCATAAAATGATATTTTAATATAAAGAAAAATGCTTTTACGATTGACTTCTCAGTGGGTGAAATTTACAAGGTTTTGTCATGAGCAAATGTCCGGTTTTTATGACTGCGAAACGGGTGTAGTACGCGTGTTAAAGAAATGTAAAACCGCAATCACTTTCTTCACTCAAAAGAAACTGTTATTCCGGTTTCCATTTTCTATAACAATAAATATAATCATTTTGATCAAGCGTTTCTTTTAAATACTGCATGCAAAAGACCGATTGAAGTGGGCAGTAAATTTGATATTGTTTTGATAAAGATTTTATTTTATTTTATTTATTTTTGCCCATTTTTGTTGTTTTAATTGTTTGTGAATTAAGATACTGGAAAAACTGATATTGTCTAAATTTTATGAATTATCATTGCACTTGCTGCGTTAACGTTGACGTTAATTAAACATTTATAAACGACAGAGAATAAACAACAGCAACACACAAGAAAGACACGCAAAAATAGAAAACAACTAATATTATGATAAACTATCCTTATCCATGTAGACTGACCTATCAAATTTATTTGTCCAGATCGGAACATTTTTAGTGCGCAAAGTTGCCTTTATCGTTAAGTCTCGTTTTGATCTTTGTACAATTTCCATACAAAAAGTCCAAATTTTTAGTACTTTTAATTAAAAAAAAACACCAAAATGGAAAAATCCGTCTAATTTAGCTTTTCATTTTATTCGTCCGTTTATCCCTTTTATGACACAAATCCGTCGAATTTGTCAGCCTGCTTATGGAATTACCTGGCAGGTATGATGAAACATATTACGTTGAGCGTTTAAAAATGAAATGTACCTTGCAAAAAGCCAATTCTGTAGAATATATATACATGTATATAAAAACAGCAAAGCACAAGAAAGACTGTATAAAAAGAGAGACAAACAAAAAACTAAAAATGAGGCAAACTTTTCTTTTGGAATTACCTTGCAGACATGATGAATTTTGACCGCTAAAATTGAAAGGATCTTGGCAATAGACAATTCTACAGATTATATATATATAACAGCAAAACAGAAGAAAGACTATATAAAAAGAGAGGAAAAACTAAAACTGAAACCAACTATCCTGACGATGGACAGACAGTACAGAAACATGATGACAATATGGCAGCAGGTAAATACATTACATAGAAGAGGCCGATTTTTAAAAATTTGAAAAAATTATCTGTTACTCAGTGTAACTCTATGTAATCAAAGAGTTACCTTTGTAACTCCGTAACCTAGCCAAAAATGAAGTCAGTTTTAAAACTCTGAGAGTTAAGAAAAAACTTAAAAGTAAATGTATCATGGAACAAACTTAAGTTATATTTTATTTACTTAAATCTAAGTTTGAACTTAACTTTTCTAAGACAAGCTAAGTGCCTGGTCCCGGGATCATAAACAAAACAAGTTTTTTTTTTACTTAACTTAGTTAAGTCAAAACTTATATTTTGAAAATAAATTTTGACTTAAGTTAGTATTATTTGAGATCCTGAGGATAACTAACATTTATTGATAGAACATATTTTTTTACAATTTGAGATATATATGCGCATTGCACAGTCCTAACTATACTATAAAATTATATTGTCCGAGAGTGTTTCTAAATTCACACATTACCAAACTGCTAATCTACAAATTAAACTTGATTGTTATTGGTAAGAGGTTATCAAAACTAGCGTGATACTTGTAATAATTGCAACCAAAACAAATTCTTACTTCACAGAAGAAAAGCACGTGTACAGCACGTGACACAATTATACTTGAAATGTAAATGTCGCGATAAAGTTATAAATAATCGTTCACGGGTTGTCTGTCGATCGTGCATTGACTCATGTCAAGACCTCACATACAGTTCTAAGTGCTAGACTGTTTATTTCACCGTCGTTGTACTTAAGGTCAACTTTAAAAACCATCCATTATCAATGCTAGCAAACATTTTTGTTCTGATTAGACTGCTTCAAATAAACTAAAATCACCCTATCATCATCATCAGCAGCAGCAGCAGCAGCAGCAGCAGCGGGAATAGCAATGTCAATGAAGAATTGGTTATTCCTCGTTGTTACGCTTTGAAATGGGTATAAATTTAAGTTCTCTCTAAAGAAATTTTAGAAATTGGTACTTGAGGTTTATTATTTTGGATACTTTCTAAAGTGTTTGGTCCGATTGGCGATTTGCTCTTGATGGTTTAGCCTTAAAATAAGCCGATGTTTCCAGCGATTCTTTTTGGTGGTCAATTGTAAAAGGTCACTGTGTTAGTTTTTTTATTTTTCACGAAAGATGGTGCTATTTAAAAATCACACCTTTTTTTTGTTTGCATTAATAATTCACTCTGTCATTCAATAGAAAAAGACTATATATGAAATAGATACTTGCTTATACTATTTACATACTTCTGTTGATAACATATGTCATCTTAATATTGGCTTGTTGCTGTTCTTATACCTTGAATGAAGATTTTAGTACTGTACTACATGGTATATAATAAAAATATATCTAAACTAGAAAAACTGTGATCCACAAGCTCACAAAAATACCCCCCGTTCCCCCTACATAAAAAATCCATCGGATCAAATTTTTCAATAGGAGGTGCACATCTACATTATATCACAAAGATTGTGTGAAAGTTTCATGAAAGTCCATTGAAGGGTTTAGGAGGAGTTGCGGATAAGAGATAGGTATCCTAAGGTGTAACGGAAGGACGGACGGACACCCCTATCACTATATACCCCCCACTTTTTAAGCGGGTGGGGTATAATAATTGAACACACAAAGAACGCTGGAATAGAATTATTATTCGGGCTAAAAATAAAATATGCAATATCGTAAAAATTGGTCCTAACGCTTTAATTTTTTAAGCGTCTGATAAGGCATTTGTGGCTGAGTGTCAATAAATATTCTATGTATTTTTATGAATGTATCTAAAATATTTTATTGACCTGTGAAACAATAAATAAATATTATAGAAAAAGTGCCAATAATAAGCATTTCTCATAGAAATAGAGTGGAGTGTTGTTGTAGTGTTTTACCACAGTCAATGGCATTTCACAAAGATATCACTACATATGGGTAATATATGTTTATGACAAAAGTACTATATTACGGGATGTCGGTTTTCAGTCACATGTTGTTGTTTAATATTGGCATTTCTTTTTTAGGAGATGTTTTATTTTTGGCGTGTTTAATTTTTGGCACTTTTAAAATGGATGCCAAATAAACCAAAATTAAACTACAACTAAAACTACCGATTTACGGTATATCGGGTATGTCAGTTCAACCCGGATATTGGAGGAAACTATAGAACGAGGAGAAGTTTGGAGTTGTTTTAAATATTTTCAAACCGGCATTTTCTTCTGCAGTAAAACGTTCCAGACATTGGTGTATATGGGTCACAGCCAAGGAATGCACTTAATGTCACTATCAGTATGTCGCTACTAGGGTGGTAGCCGTTTAGTGTATAAGTTACATCATTCCATCAATTTATGGACAATTAACAACATAGGAGAATAAAAATCACACTATATAAAAAGAAATGCATGAATTACATTGTTACAGAGGTTTAAGTAGGGGATAATGTGATGTCTAGAACTGTTAAAAAGTGAGCCTATGACAGGTAGAAGTTAACAGTGTCAAGAAGAACACTCAGAACCGTTGACAATGGATACCACATGAACAATATCATTACACGAAAACGTAAACGTAATCTGCAATTTTTGTCATTGTGAAACATAAATTTCAAATTAATTGAATTAAATAATATTTGGATTGTTTGTATGAAAGAAAATGGGTTGGAAGTCTGTAATTTGGAGTAGCTTTTTATAACTCCCAAATTTAGACATTGTGGTGGTTTAAAGAGATTTTATAACTCTTAAGAATTAGACAATGTTGTATAAAACGTATTGGGCTTAATGGTTCAATTCTTTTAAAAATTAATGCGTTTCAGTACAGTTTTTATTCGTCTTAGTACAAATTTTATTAATTCTTTGTTACTTTTATTTTTACCAGTGTGAATAAATATCCAAAGATATGCTCTCAATTTGAGGTTTTGGTGACTGTAGTCTGTGGGTCACGGGAATTCGATCCAGAAGGTCACCAAGATACCCTAAAATCAAGGTACATGACATGTCTGGTCTTTGGGGTTCTTTGAACTCCAAAATTACTAGGCAGCCAGACAAAAAATCCGTACGTTACTTTTTCATTATTATATGTAACGTAACTCAGCAAAACACGAACGCAATTATCAATGCACACAATATGATCGTTATATAAGCAAACTCCTTTAACTGGTATGCTCATGATCAGCTAAAGGTACCCATACTCTTATAGGCCGATCAATTCGACGGATATATCCGTTTTGTGACGGATTTGTACCATATAAACGGATGGTCAAATTAGACGGGGGGTTTTAATTAAAAGTATTAAAAATTCGGACTTTTTGTATGGAAAGTTTACCAAAATCAAACACTTAACGATAAAAAAGTACCTAATTAGCAACCGCTGTGAACTAAATTAAAATGTACCGATCTGGACAAATAAATATTTGTTTGGTCAGCCTGCTCTTGATAGAATTAACAATAAATTCTCAAATTAACCTTGGTACACAATGAATTGGCTGTAAAAAATCTTCTTCCAGTATCGCAATTAATCATCCACTAAGAATTTTCCTTAACTTAAATCTGTTAAATTTTGACAATATTTTTATTGCTAAAAATAAAAGGAGCCAACAAAATTACAATATTAATGTAATGCTCTTAGAGCAGCCTTGGTACACATTTTTGAATTGGTTGTAAAAAAAACGGGCTCCAGTTTGGCAACGAATCATTAACTAAGATTTTCTTTGACCTAAATATGGCGACATTTGACAATATTTTCATTGCTTAAAATAATAGGAACCAACAAAATTACAATATTAATGTACTGCTCTTAGTAAATGCTGAAATTAGCCTTGGTACACAATGAATCGGTTGTAAAAAAAAATCTTCCTCCAGTTTGGCAATCAATCATTCACTAAGAAATTTTCTTAAACTTAAATCTGCCAACATTTGACAATAATTTTCATAGCTGAAAATTAAAAGAACCAACAAAATTACAATATTAATCTAATGCTCTCAGTGAACTTCCGAATTACACAATACATGACTATGTAGATATATTGAAAACTAACGAAATTGTTCTTATTTCACTCTTCCTAGATTTAAGTAAACGAAAATCTTATTTAAGGAATTGTTGTATACCATGTTTTTGAAATCAATCATAATGTACATTCAAAAATAGTTCTAATACCAATTTTGAATGTATGTTATGATTGAATTTAAAAAGTGATATATTACAGAATAATTGTGAAACTTGGGCCTTAACAACATTGTTTTTGTACGTTTTTACTTGTTTCCTCGAAGCAAAAACATATTTGTTTGAAACGCACAAAAAACTATTTGGTTTATACATTGTATCTGTATACTAGACTGAAAACACATTGTTAATTATTCAATTCAAAAGTCAGTTAAAAGGACTAAATAACATTGTATTCTGTCTTTTATGATCAAAAAACTGATTTGAAACATCAAAATTTTTAATAAACATGTTCAAATCTGGAATAGAAATTACGTCGTTTGATTTCTTTTGACGTTATTGACGGTGATGACACCAGATTTTTGAAACCGAGTATGATGACAAAGAATTTAGATGAAATACATTGTATTACATATTATACAGTTTTACTTTTACAGCACTAGACGGCCGATTCGGAATACAATTCCTCAGCAGTAGTGATTGGACCAAAATTATGAAGCCAAAATTGTTTTCAAGATATTGGAAAAAATTACCAAAGGATAAAATATATATTTAAGTCAACCAGAAAACTGGACTCATGCAAAATCAATCATTACGCCACACGATAAATTTTTGATTTTAAATTTGAAATATTAAAAACTAATAATAATATATATAACTATAATATTAAGAAAATTTATAATATGACAGTGTTCAGCGAAACTTTTCTAAAATACACTAATACAAAATGATTTTTAAACACTTGTAATAACGGTTGGGCATGCAACAATGTAACCGTTATTCTGGTCAGATCATAGGCATATGCATTGAGTACAATAAAATGTTGCGAAGTATTAGTAAATTTAACAATAACTGAGAAAAAGATTTTGCGATACTTCAAAAGAAATTCAAACGATTAGAAAATAAACGTGGGCGTTAACTTCATAATAATTTATTGAAAATCAATAATGTCTTAAAACGTAATTCGATGACTATGTTTAGAAATGCTTTTGTTTTTTCGACTTGCGTGTTACCATGAAAGCAACATCTACGGAAGCTAGAATTATATGATAAATTAAAAACATATGTTATACCACTTAAAATCCCATATTGATGAAATCGACAACAATAATTAATTCGTTTCTGTTGAGAAACTCGCGTAATAGTTTCATTGAAACAGTTCAATTTTCTTCGATAACGTGAAGATTTTCATTGCGTTCTTGACAAGATATTATCTCAAAACACAGCTAATTTTTTATGGAATTGTAATCTTACTGAGTTCGGTCATAAATTAGATGTAACTTGTTTTAATGAAGTGTTGAAGTGTTATAACGGCCTTTGTCGCAACAATTAGTCAATATGCTGAGATTTATGAAACTCTCAACAAATTTTCACCCCGAAACAAATAAATAAATAATTAATGAATTTCAATGATATACTTTTTTATCTCTTGTCATCTTAGTTTTTATAATGTTTCAATTTGCATTAAATTTTATAAAAATTCAACACGAGGTCGAGCTTCCAATTTTTTGGATTCTGAGCCTTTATCCTGGAACTTTGTTTTACAAAAAGACAAATAATGTTTATCAAGGGACAGACAGTGTTAATTAAACAAAACAAAACAAAAAATCAGCAAAAGTGTCCAAATTTATGTTTAAAACTACAACCAAATGAAATATGGCCTAAATAAATCAGCCCATTATTTCATTTGATGCATGGAATAAACATAACAATTTTTTGTTGTTATGAGCAAATTGACAAAAAATTATGTTTTAAATTGAACTACTCATAATTTTTAATAAAAATTCAACATCCAATCTAGCATCCAATGTTTCGGATTCTGGGGCTTTATCAAGGACCTTTGTTAAACAAAAAGACTAATCATGTTTACTAGTCAAGGGACGGACAATGTCCATTAAACAAAAATCACATCTTTAAAGTTACATTTCTTTTTATTAATTTTCAATTAATTCCTCTTTGGGGAAATTATTTGTAAACATTACATTTTAATTTTTTCCTTTTTCCGGATATTGTGTTCACAGGTTAGACACATATTGTGTTGCCAATTTTTGAATGAAAAAAACTTCAATGTCATTACTCAGTTTTCTCCTGAAGCATATTTAGTTAATCCCCGCATTCACGGGTAAAAAATTTACAATAAAACAACATTATAATACACTTCGATAACTGCTATCATGCTTTTCGCATCAATAACTTGAAGTCCCATTTCTTTATATGACTCTCGAATTTACTGCTAAATCCCTGAATTACGACAATATATGACTGAACAAATGATGGCAATAAATAGAAGTTTCGTTACATATGGCACTGGTCAAGTGTTTGTCCAAAGTCTTGATTCTTATAATTAGTGATCCAAGGTTTCAGTGCAAATGGCACTGGTCAAGTGTTTGTCTAAAGTTGCGATTTTTATAATCAGTGATTCCAATACAAGTATGAGTTTGTCTTTCATGGTCTTATTTGCTTGTTTCTTTTGATTGTTGTTTCGTGTTCTTGGTTGCATTTGCTATTTTTTAAGTCTAGGTTATTTTTACTGTAAATCACAACAGTCTAATTAAGTAGTTGGTTGGAGATGCCCAGTGGTAATATAACCACACCGGTGACCATCTACTCTAGCACTAGCCAAGAGACAGGAAATTTATAAGCATTGGTCCCAATATGTCCCGTATATGCTTTTTTGCTATATTTTTCGTTTGATCATTTACTTGTGTTGTGGCGACGTCGTGTTCTTGTTTAAGCTGATTGTTATCCAGAAACGCCAGTCCAAAGACAGGAAATTCAAAATCATTGGTCCCACCAATATGTCCCAGATATGTATTTATTTTACTTTGCTTTATTTTGTCGTTTCTTATTTAGCCGTGTTGTGTCATGTTCTTGTTTGCACAGACTGATACCAGGGTACGAGTTTTTTACTTGCATATTTTCCTTCTATTAAGCAACAAATACTTTTTATCAGTACGCGAAGAGAACGAAAACCCAACAACACATTTTGTCTCTTATCAAATTATCTGTGAAAGGTTACGCCCTTATGACTTCTATAATAAAACAACCAATTATTTAATTTTGATGCAATGTTAATAACCATAGCTGTTTTTGTTGTGAGCAAAATTGACCAAATTTACAACCAAATGAAATATGGTCTAAATAAGGCAGCCAATTTTTCCATTTGATGCAATGCAATAAACATAACTATATTTGTTGTTATGAGCAAAATTGACAAAATTTATGTTTAAATGCGATTTGCCCGATGAAACATGACCTGTGACTCTACAGTACAGTCCTGTCAAAAGTTCAATAATTGGCTAACAAAAAGGAGTTGAAACCTCTTAAAGCTAGTGCGGTAGCTCATTTGGTAGAGTACCCGCTCCGTAAGTGTGAAGTCTTGGGTTCGATCCCAAGCCGGGTCTGACATAAGACTTATACGTGGGAAGTGACTGTTCTCTCGCCAAACACTCGGCATTACGAAATCAAAGTCACGGTTCTCTCGGTTGGGAACTTAAAATAAACGAGGTCCCGTGTCACGGTGGCTTGGCACGCTAAAGAACTCTGCTGTATAATGCCATCAGCGCAACACACAGGCATAATTTCTGCACCTTCGCCTATAGCTGGCGACGTCTCGATATAAGTGAAATATTCTTGACTGAGACAGTGGCCGAAATATGGATAGGTAATGACCAGAAAAGCTGCTGATCGAGAGACAGACAGCAGTTGCCGAAGGGCTGTCAAGATATAGGACTACCCAATCGGCATTAATTCGACAGCTCAATGTTAAACTTTTGACAGGTCTGTACGCTAGGTCGATGGTTAAATTGATTGGAGAAAATAGCATCTGGAGCTAAAGAAAATAAAAATAAAAAAGAGAAAAATATGTAATTCATCATTTGATTACAGCTGATTTATGAATCAAAGACCAAAGACCAAATCAATAAAAAAAATAAGGGGTTATGAAAATGAAAGCGAATTTTATAAGTTATGGCCAAGTCATTGTGTCAGAATGAACAAGCTTATGACATGTTATACTTTATGTTGCGTGGAAGTTTTTTTGTAACGATTGATAAATTTGACATGCTTGTCAACATTATATATAGGTTTACTTTCAAGTATGTTAGACTGTTTTTGTCGCCCCTTTTGATTTTCTTAATGGTCAATCAAAGTCATTATAAACTGATGAATGTCGGAGTTTACCATCTTCATGTGACCTTTGGCAAATGTTGACTTAATAAAACAATGAATACCCCCAGTTTAAGGAGTTGAACTAAAAGGTATAACTTTAAAAATTCATTTGCCAAAGCTTGATTAACTTTTTTTCCTAAATGATAAAGTATTGTTTAGCATAGATACGTTAGTTTAAACAATATTTTATTTGTGTTTCCAGTACAATTTACAAATAAATTATATAAAGAGGATCCCGGAACAAGAGTAAACTCTTATATAAACCGGTTTCCTAGACAATTATAATATTACAATATTTTGCATGTCACAGAAAAAAACATATATATTTTTATAACTAAATAGATGAATTAGTGAACAATTGGATAACTTAATTACTTTAATAAATAAATAATGGGTGGTTTATAAATAAATAAATAAGTAAATAAATAAATAAATAAATAAATAAATAAATAAATAAATAAATAAATAAATAAATAATAAATAAAGTGTGTAGGTTATAATTTATAAAAGAAAAATGAAAATTTCAGAATACAATAATTTATGACATATACTAGTATGTAAAGTTTCATAATGTAAAAATAATCATTGTTTTAAACGGAAAATCTCTTTGATAAAAGAATGTACTGTTGAACTTTGATGAAAATATCATTGTTTTCGGCAGGGGTCAGATTGTGATTTCCAAATAACAATATGTCAAGATCATAAGAGACGTTTATGGTATGAATAGCAGTAGTTCTTATATGAGTGTACAAGTTACAGTGTAAAAGAAAATGTTTTGTAGTTTCAACTTGGCCGCATGCGCAATTGGGACTATCAACGAGGTTTTTATTATATAAATGGTGATTTAGTGAACTACAGTTTAACCTAAGTCTGGTGTGATGTATTTGTCGTATGCGACTACCTGTGTAATAAAATTTTGGAATATGTATTTTCTGGTTTAAGAAAGATTTAAAAATGTTAAGCGAACTGTTTCTGACTGAGACTGGGATGTTATTCCAATCTCTAATTGTTGAAGGAAGAAATGATTTATAATAATAGTCTGTTCTGCATAATATAGTTTCTAAGTTTTCAGATGAACGGGTGTTATATTGGTGAAATTCTGAACTTGTAGGTGGAATCATTTGCGATAGATAAGTAGGGGATTGCCTGTGATACATCTTAAAAAATTGAATTAATCTATGTTTTTTCCTTCTCGTTTCTCAGTGAGTAGTGTTTCCCACCCCACATCTTGATATAATAAATTTTTAAACTAGTTAATTTGGTTGCCCCAGTTACTATTCTAGCTGCTTCAATATTTGCTCGTTCTAATTTTTTTGTATATTCGTCTGTCAGGTTGTCCCAGATGACGTCTCCGTATTCCATTAGAGGTCTTATGAAGCTAAGATAAAGAGTTTCAAGAGAAAGGCGGTCGAGTTTGAATTTCAATTTTTTCAGTACTGAAAGTCTAGAGTTAACTTTAGATAATAATTCATCAGCATGCAATTTCCAGGTACCGTCGGATGAAAATATCACTCCAAGGTGTTTGTGTGAATCAACTTCTTGAACTAGAGTTTCATTCATATATAAGGCGGGATGAAAAGGTTTAACAGCTTTTTTGGAAATAATCATAGATTCAGTTTTTTTGGGATTGAAAGAAACAAGCCATCTTTGAGACCAAAGATGTATTTTGGAAAGATCAGAATTTAAGTACTCAGCCGATTCATGTGGATTTTCAACATTGACATAAAGTGAAGTGTCATCAGCAAATAGTCTAATACTGCTTCCAATGTCAGCAACTATATCATTAATGTAAATGAGAAAAAGAATGGGTCCTAGGATGGAACCCTGGGGAACACCAGCAGTGACGGGTAAACAGGAAGAGGAAACATTACCTGAAACAACCCGCTGGTGACGATTACTTAAATAACTATGAAACCAATGCAACAATTTACCCTTAATCCCAATCGACTCCATTTTAAGAAGCAATCCTCTATGCCACACTCGATCAAATGCCTTGCTAATGTCACAGAAAACTAGTCTAACTTCCTTACCGTGGTCAAGTGCTAAGCCTATTTCATTACAAATAGCAAGAAGTTGATTAACAGTGGAATCTCCCTGAGTAAAACCCGATTGAAAACTTGTGATAATCTTGTTTTGGTAGATATAATTAAGCAAATATTTAAGTACGCACCTTTCCATTATTTTACCAAGTACATTAAGAAGAGAGATAGGCCTGTAATTAGATACGGCAGAATGATCGCCTTTTTTAAAAACTGGTACAATGTTGGCCAATTTCCAAGGGGTTGGAAAAGTGTGGAAATTTAAGAGTTTGTTAAAGAAATAAGATAGTGGCTCACATAGTTCAGAAGCGGCATTTTTTAAGAGTCTAGGACTCAATGAATCCGGACCAGAAGCTTTGGAGACATCGAGTAATGACAGAACGTCTTTGACGTCAGAAGAAGTAATGACGAAGTCTTCCATAGTGTGAGGTAGTGGTGTTAAGACTGGTGTGTCGATATTTCTGTCGTTTACAGTAGATTGTTGAGTGAAGTATTCGTTTAAAATGTTAACTTTGCCCGTGTCGTCCGTATATATTTTCCCATTATGTGTCAAAGGAGGAAGTGTGTCGTTTTTATTTTGGTTACCCAAAAATGTTTTGGCAATATGCCACCAACTTTTACTTGTCATAGAGCTTGAAGTTAGTTTATCTGCAAGTTTTTTGTAATAGTCAGTCTTAGCGTTCCTAATTGCAGTGACACAACGATTTCTTAATAGTCTGAATTTAGCCCAGTGACCTTGAGAGTTAGACCTTTTGGCTATATTATGGACTCGTTTTCTTTGTCGAATAAGTCGTCTGATGTCGTTTCTCATCCATGGTTTGTCGTTTTGTCGTATGGTCACTACTTTGTTAGGAATAGTTTTGTCGGCCACTGTCAAAATGCAAGTTGCAATATCGGCCGCTGCAACGTCAATGTCATTGCTGTCTATTATGGTCTTAAAGTCGATGTTACTTAGCTTTTCCCTGAATAATTGGAAGTTGCCGTTTTTATAGTCCCATATCTTCCTTTTAATACAAGTATGTTTGGGTTTTTCTAGTCGTAAAGTCAGGTATATAGGACAGTGGTATCGAATATTTACGTCGTAAAAAGTTTCTCCGACACCACAAGATTCTACTATATCGTCATTGTCAATAATGAAGAGGTCGATTAATGAGCACGTGTTTTTGTCAAAGTGTGTAGGTTCTTTTATTAATTGTTTTAAACTAAGACAATCAAGTATATGTTTGATTTTTGTCTTGGAAGATTTTAATTGGTCGTCATTGAAGTCCCCTGTCACGATAAAGTAATCAAAAGAACTGTCTGTTGCAAGGTCTATTGATGATTCGATTTTATCCCATGTGTCCTGTCCAGTATTAGGTGGTCTATAAAATGTGCCAAATAGAATTTTTTTGCCCTTAATCAAGAATTCAAGCCATATACATTCAAGTCTGTCGATATAAAGATCAGTCCGTTCCTTAACATAAATCGTGTCCCTGACGTATATAAGGACCCCTCCCCCGTTTTGATCAATCCTGTCACGTCGAAAAGGTTTGTTATAGCCGTCAAGTTGAATGTCTTCGTCCGGAATAAGGGGATGAAGCCAGCTTTCTGTGAATGCTAAAATATCAATATCATTAAGTTCTGATCCTATTATTTCAATTTTAGGCAAAATGCTCTGTATGTTTAAATGGAGAAAAGATAAGAACTTGCTTGTACTGAATTGGCTAAAAAATGAGGAATCGTTAGACGTGTTGATAGGAAGAGGGCCAGGGTTTTTCTCTACATCACCAGATTCATATAACAATAATATGCATATATATGCAAAATAACATGAGGATACATACTCTAATAAATAGATTACATGATAAAAAATGAGTTTTTTACGCAATAAATTTGTAAAAATAGAGTGGCATGAAATTACACTACAATGTGTTATGTAAATCATAACATCCGCTTGAAAACAAAAATAAGTAAATAAATATAAATACAAATGTAAATAACCTATACGTTTGAGGTTATTCAAACTATTACCTCTTTGTTAGTGTAAATTTGAATAAATATTGAAATAAACCAATTATTATGGGCATAGGGTTTTGACGAAAATCATTTTAATTGATGATACAGAGGGTATACATTAATTTGTCACCATAATTTTCAAAAATATTGCCAATTACTTAAAATACGTCTACTAACTAAACTATTATTTTTTCATTCGGACTTTTTCAGTTTTTTTATTATGCCATTTGTCTTTACGACACTTTGGCTCAAATCAGAAAGTCAAAATAATAGGAATATGATGAATAATTTTACAAATACAATGTATGTATGACATTATTTTTCGGACATTAACTACCGGTAATATATGCAGTTTAGATCTTTGTAATGTTTGTGTATAGGTGTACATCTTAACAGGCCTGCAGGCATGCATTCAGCATGTGACCTGTCAATATTAGCCTTGCTCGTATGTCATATTACACCGGAATACGTCATATTCCAGACCATGTTGCGTAACACGTAGTATAAATACAAGTTCTCGGACTCGAATATACTCATACAATCAATAATGCATTAGGATTTAATACAGTCTGGACCCGCCGTTTAGATCGTGAAATACCTCAACGGGAACACGCACACTTTCACGCCATATATTTCAAACAGACTACAGAATCAAGCACAAGTGTCAAAAAGTGGTATTGATTATCTCTTGTTCTTATTTCTTTAGTTGAACGCAACAACGCATGGGATCGAATACAGTCCGAGGCCTGGCGTGAAAGTTGTGGATTACCTCAACGGGACACGTGCACTTTCGTGCCAAATTCTTTACACAGATTACAGAATCAATCACATGTAACAAGTGGTGTTCCAGTTCTTATTCCTTCAGTCCAACGCAAGACTACTGTCCGAGACTCACTGACAAAGTTGTGGAAAACCTCAACGGGGCACGTATACTTTCACGCCATATACTTTACACAGACTACAGAATCAAGCGCAAGTACCAACAATTTGTGTTCCAGTTCTTAATTCTTTAGTTCAACGCAACAAAGCATTAGGATTGAATACAGTCCGATACCCACAGTCTAGGTTGTGGAATACTTCAACGGGACACGCGCACTTTCTTGCCATATTCTTCACACAGATTACAGAATCAAGACACAAGTGTTCCAGTTCTTACTTCCTGACTTCAACACAACGCATCAAGACTTAATACCATCCGAGACGTCCACTGTTAAAAGGTTGTGGAATACCTCAACGGGACACTTGCGCTTTCATGCTATAATCTTCACAAAGATTACAGAATCAAGCACATGCAACAAGTGAAGTCCCAGTTCTTAGTCCTTTAGTTCAATGCAACAACGCATTTATGCTTGAATACAGTCCGGCATCCGCAGTGAAAGTTGTGGAATAGCTCAGCTGAACACGCATACGCCATATACCGGTAATTTTGTTGGAATAGCATACAAGTTACATAAAAAGCTATAAGGACTCACTTCATCGACAGTGCAAGTTTTGCTATGAGTATACATTTTGCATAAAAGTTATAAAAATTCATTTCAACGTCATTGTTTGCTGGAATCTTGTACATATTACATAAAAGTTAAAAGGAACTGTTTTAACACTGGTTAATAGTACCAGTTTCGCTCGGATACCTCAACGTGAAAGAAAAAAAAATAATTGGAACCGTTTGTTTTTGTTCGTGGACAATGTTTACAAAAAAGTGTCACAAATGTGGGAGCACACAACACTTGGTTAAACATTGTGATAAACCAAACCGGAGATCACGTGCCCAGAAACTGAGGAATGCAAAAAGAATGTCTAATTTTTTGTTATCAAAAATGGCTGCTGCCATGGCAAAAACAGATCTAGAACAATCAAATTGTGATTTAAAAGTAGAAATACCAACTCATAATGGATTCGATTTAGAAATAAAAAAGGAGGCTGGTGCATCTTGTGATGAAAGCCAGGTAATAGCACCCACGGTAGAAACTTCGCCAGTGGAATCAACAGCGAAAAAAATAATTGAGGCGTGTCGGCAGAATGCATTCAACTTAATAGATGCTGTAAACGTTGGAACTATACAATATAAAGTACCAGTTTCTAATGAAGGTTTTGGAATAAAATCGCTCGAGGTAGAAACTTCTCCAGTGGAATCGACAGCGAAAAAAATAATTGAGGCGTGTCGACAGAATACAATCAACTTAATGGATGCTGTAAATGCTGGAACTATACAATATAAATTACCAGTTTCTGGTGAAAGTTTTGGAGTAAAATCACTTAAGACCGAAACATCGCCAGTGAAATCAACATTTAATGAAATTTCAGAAGTATTTCGGCAAGATACTTCCAACTTGATGACTATTTTTAATCCAGAACCTACACAATATAAGGTACCAGTTTCAAGTGAAAGTTTTGAAATAAAACCAATGAAGGTGGAAACTTCGCCAGTAAAATCGACATTGACAGAAATTACAGAAGTGTGCCAACATGACACTTTCTTTTCAAAGCCTGTTGTGAATGCTCAATCTTTACAATATAAATTACCGGTTTCTAGTGAAAGTTTTGGAATAAAACCGATGGAGGTGGAAACTTCGCCAGTGAAATCGACATTGAAAGAAATTCCGGAAATGTGCCGACATGACTCAATGGCTGTTGGAAATGTTGAAACGATACAATATCAAGTTCTGGTTTCTACTAAATCGGAAACGGAAGAGGATTGCATAATCCCGGAAGTAGCCATAGAACAGTTTGTGCGCACCGTCATTGCAAATTGTTCATTAGCCATAACAACCAAAGGTGATATAAAAAGGCAATTCAGAGAACAATTCAGAAGGAGAACACTTAGTTCTTATGAGAAACAGACAATAAATAGAACAGTTCACCAGGTGTTAAATGGTTTATAAAAAACTGTATATAGCAGTAATATAATACGAATAGCAATGGTATTGTCAATGTTACACGTTATACATTGTATGTCTATACTGTTTCTGCATGTCGAATTATTTGAAATCGCAAAAAGACTCCGTTCCGTTATTTAATTTTTTTTTTATTCTAATGATGAAATTTTAGAAAGAGGGATACATACATGCAATAAACGTGTTTTATTTTGTTTGGTCAAGAACAATATTTTGTTTCTTTTGACACGTGTTTAAGATTTCATTCTAATTAATATAATCAAGATGCAGAATACATTTTGTGAATCATGTATAGCGATAGCTGAATTCAATGTCACCATATCAGTCAAATTTTGGCATTATCAAGAGTTTTTTCTGGTTTATTATCAATCTATTTTCATTTTTGTACACTGTCATTGATTGTAGATCTATTGGTATTGTCATATACCATTTTTTAAATTTATTTTATGATTAAATTTAAAAAATTGTATATGACAGTATGCAGCAATACAATAATGAATAAGACGCCCAGCTTATTATGTTGAAAATATTTTGGTGTATAATACTGTGATATCATTTATTTTCACGGTGTCCTAATTTTCGTTGTTTTCGTGGATACCCAGGCCGATAAATTAAATAGCATATACTGTCTAAAAACGGAAACCGCAAGTCACGAAATTGTCACGCCCTCGAATTTTTTTCTTAGAACCACGAAATTTGAACACCGCGAAAATAAATCATTCCACAGTAAAGCATGATATATTTGTAAATGAAACATAATATTTTTGAGAACATTTTGTAATACTTACTTGATATTTTATGAATTGTAACCATATTTTCGACACAGTATTATTAGCATGAATTAATTTGATGGTCACCAGCTTTTTGTAGTTCTAACTTTATATTTAAATTATTTTTATTTCTTTAAAATTCATTAAATTAACGTGAAAACATTAAACAACGGCATTTGTTTTAAGAAGATTCAACTCATAACTCATTGACCAAAAGCAATTGTTTTACAAAGATTTATATTTCTTAAACCCACTGGCGGCGGGTTTTGTAAATACATATGACTTTATATTGTCAATAAATTGAAACATTATATTTTTACGACCCATCATTTGCCACCCCTGTGTTTTACAAATCTAACCAGTAAAATCAACTGATTGATGATGCTGTCAGGGATGGTCTTGATTCACTGAATCAGCAATTGAATGAGTGAATAATTTCTTCTTCATTTTAAATTCATCTATTCACTAATGAGTTAATTACATGTCTTTTGTTGAAAAGTATCGAATTTCTCACAGTTCGTTAGCTAAGCTTTACAAGGGTCTCAACGAATGATTAACCATACAGTACAGACATGTCGAAAGTTTAACACTCAGCTAACAAATTAGTGTCAAATTTTCAGCTTATCTAAACCTCTTGTTACTGACCTATTTCTCGACAGCTTTTCTATCTCTTGGCAGTTTTTCGGGCACTAGCTATCATATATAGGCTTTTCTGCAATCGAGCATTGACTTTTCTCGTTAGTTGAGTGTTAAACTTTTGACATGTCAGTACTGTATAAATAGCTATATTAAATTCATATTCATTAATGATGCTTAGTTCCTTGGCTGTGTGTTTGATTATTTTAACACCACGTATTACTTTTTAATCATTCTTTCCATCTATATTCTAAAAATGCTAATAGATGCAACAATAAAAAAACGTGAATAACATATGGAGAATTTCCCAAAAAATATAACGGTTCTTGTCCACGTCTATATCTAAATTTACTGGCTCCAGTTTCACAATCATTCCTTAACTCAAATTTCATTAACTTTAATCTGGTAAATTTTGGCAACATTTTATGTTATGACAATTAAAAGGTTTTAACAAAATTAAAATATACTAGTAGTTGACTGGATCTACAAAATGATACCTTAAATTAAATTCCTTGATATCTTAAAAATTAACCTTATTATAATATCAAATTTGCCAGTTAAGTTAAGGAAAATCTAATATAAGAAATGGTTGTGAAACCGGTGCCCGTTTCCAACAATCATTGCTTAACTAAAAAATGTTGTTAATTTTTATTTTGGAACTAGGAACATAAATATTTTTAGACAAAACTAAATATATCTGTTTTAAAAGCTACGAGTGGTCTTCAAAATTGTACTTCAAATTCCTTAGTTTATTAAAAATTTACAAAGTTATTGAAGATTTCAGGAAATTTTGTATAAAAATTTTAATTAAGAAATAATTGTAAAACCGGGCTAGGTTACCAAACTCAGTCTTTCTAGACCACATATTTTTCAGTTAAAATGATGCAGCGCTAACAGTTTGAACAGTGTAAAAGTAAACGAAAATCATGTTAAAAGCTGTCTCCGAACGGTCAAATACACATTGTACAGAATATGGTCTTTTGTGGACAGTATTGATTGTCAACAACGGAGTAAAACAAATCGCTTAATAATTTCGAACAAATAAAACAAAAAATCTTAAATAATTAAAACATAGTTGCTTGAACCATACAGCATTAATAAGAAACGGCAAAATATTAACCGATTTTTCGACGGAGGTTGTAACCAATATTTATTTCACATTTTATCAATGGTTAATTCGTATGTTCGCAATGGTCATTTTGTATTTCTGCAAATAAAATTGCTACTTTTGAATGTATAATTATATAAAAATTCAAAGGTAGCACATGAAAATAATTTCGTATTTCGTATTTTCAAGTAAGTATTTCGAATATCCGAAATAGCATACAAAATACATACATGTATTTCGAAAATACTAGATAATTATTGCGAATATAAGAAACCGAGACTATTTCGAATACGAATTCCAAAAAAAAAAAATGATTCTCTGTATTTAATCGGAACAACTGTCAACGTTTTAAATGTTTTTGGTTTGATACAATACTACACTGATTAATTATAAAATGAACATCTACAATTGACATTTATGGAAACCGTTTGAAGGGTTTTAAAATAAATGAATAAAATAAATAAATAAATAAGAAGAACTAATTTTTTTTCAAAATAAATAGATGTTAGAGGGCGCGATGGCCTAATGGATAAGACGTCAGTCTTTAAATCCAGGGTCTCTCACCGCTGTGAGTATGAGTCCCGCTTGGACCACATGTGGGAAAGTCGCCCTGAGTGCGCGCTAGTACAAAGCAGACCATACAACACACTTGCACTTCACATGCATACACAAAATTGTTCATAGATTAATCCATAGAAATTAATTAAATAGTTCTGAAAAATTGCTGATGCGACGTTAAGCAACACTCAACCAAACCAACCAACCATCAAAATAAATAAATAATTTAAAAAAATATTTTTAAATACATTTTGTAAATAAGATCTTCTGCACTGGACTGAGACTTTTAACCATGCAACAATGCACCATCGCCTCAGTAAAGGCTTCAATGTTAATATTTAAAACTGTTCTGCTGACAGGTTGTGACAGAATTTTATTCCTCATTAAATTCGAATAATTACATTTTAAAATGGATTTAAATTTGCTCTTTTTTGTTAAAAATTTTAAAATTTACATTAATCATAAATTCAATTTATGATTATTCTTATAACAGTTATTTTTATTTCGATAATAAATCTAAGATTAAAATTTAATATATTTTCTTTGAGAAAAAATTGTCCCGAGCATGTGTTACGTTAATATTTAATGGTTTTGCCATTTTTTAATCTTTTTTATAGTGATTGAGATAACACCTTTTTAAATGGCCATATCGCGAGGATGACTTAAAAAGTTTAATCTATTCGAAATGGTCCAGAAGAATGGAATTGATGTGTTATTATCGCCGTAATCTTTCTGTAAGGTTGACATAAGGGTTAACTACATGCGATTTGTTATTTTGCATATCTCGCAAGACTAATCATGTAGAAGAAGTTTGGATTTTTTTAAAGACCGACGTTAGTCTTGAAAATTATTTTAATCAGAATACATGTATAATTTGTTTTATTTATTTATTTATTTATTTATTTATTTATTTATTTATTTATTTATCTATCTATCTATTTTGTTTATTCAATAATTTCTACATCCAATTATGCAAAAAGATCAAAATGCTGTAGTAGCGCGACTTAAAAAAAAACAAAATGAAAACATGGCTTAGTGAAAAAATTGCGAAAATTAAATGCAATTATTTTGTGTTGTAGAAAGTTTGTACATGGAATTTCACAATATTTTTTTTGGAAGAAACGTGAATTTGACACCCCATATAAATACTAGAATATACTGAGGGAATGAATTTTCTTAAAAATGTCACAGTTTAGATTTTTATTTCATGCGCTACTTATGGATTTTTTGTTTTGCTATAAGTATTGAACTTTCTAATGCAAAGAAAGAATCTGTTGATGACGAAATTTTAAACGGCTCATAAATGCACGCGTAAATAAATTATAGTAAACTTTTTTTAAATTTAGGATAGCGAAATTAGATAAATCAATTTTTCAATTACAATCTATATATTTTTACATGCATTTGTTTCAAGTTCAAATTACGTGTACATGGACATGTAAATAGGTATTTTTGCATGTCTTAAGTGTCTCGTAAGCCAAATATGGCTGAAATCTATATTGAAATTGTGCGTATATTGTATCATGTATTTTTCGTTTCATTTTACAAATTAAAATCCCATACTATTACAAATAGAATTCCATTTTGGTAGACATGGAATGTTTGGTTTTGTGCTAAATAAAATCCAGTACAAATCCAAATTCCAGTTTCTACGAGGACAATAACGATATCCTTATTTATACTTGGATGATTCTAAATAATCCTACTGAATTTTTAAAACTTAAGACATAGCTTTAGAATTATACATTAAATGTGTAAACACTTTATTAAAGAGCTAGGAGTCTAAAGCATTACCTAATACTGTGAAATCATGTCCCAATTTTAGTTGTTTTCGCGAAGACAATGATACGCGAAATTACATCCCAATGAAATAATATACATTGTACAGGTATATTAAAAGCGTACATAAAACAGAAACTGCAAGCTACGAATTATCTCACAATTTTTTAGAATCTCGAAAATGAGACACATTGAAAAAACAGATTTCACAGTATTTTGTTGATAATGTCATATACATGTACCACTTAGTGAATTTAATCATAAAATACATTCAAAAAGTGTTTTTTGAGTGTATTTTATGATTAAATTCAAAAAGTGGTATATGACATTATCAACAAAATACTGTGAAATCTGGGGTTTTTTTCAAGTACATTTTAACTAACAATTGCTCTTTTCTATTGTTTATTTAAATTTGAGAAAAATATCACTTTAAAATTAAAATACTAGTTATCAGAAGGTCCCCGGTTTCACCATCATTCCTTAACTAAAATTTTCCTTTACTACAATTTAAGAAATTTGAAATCTTTTTAATTTTGTCATAAACAATTTTTTAAATTCCATCATAAAATACAATCAAAAACATATTTTGAATGTATTTTATGATTAAATTTTAAAAAAAAATGGTATATGACAATTTTATAAATTTTTAAGATATTCAGGAAGTTAAGTTGTCATGTATAAAGATACTTCAAGTTTAAAATTTATGTCGAAAGTGCTAATTTCTAGTTCAGAAGTTTTTTTTTTTCTAAATTTTGCTGAATTCAAATTAAGGAAAATCATAGTAAAGGAATGATTTTGAAACTAGGGCCTTGAGTCTAGGTAAATAAATAGAAAATCTGTCATGATATTCCGATTTTCAAAGAATCAATAAAACTTGATTTCAAATCAAAGTTAAAATATTATTAAAGTGAAAATGTGAATAAAAATTAAAAATTGCTTTACAGTTTTTAAATTGGTATTTCAATGATTTTAAATACAAAAGTAATAAATTCATAATAAATTCTAATTTCAAAAATAATAAAATTGTTCCACATTGCACCGTGGCGATGCATTTTAGTATGTTGTAATTTATTTGAATGTCTAATGCAACTTTCTTTTAAAATTTACCGTTAACATGCATAAAGTGTAAACTAATATGTAGTTTGCGTGTCGATTTATTTTCAGGAAAAATTGAAAAGTAGAATCATGTAGAAAACGCTTCAGTTCGCTCCAATCTCTTAATTAACTTTAATCAACGGATTTTATTTAGTAGCGTTTTAAGTGAAAATATTGGTTTATCGTGTTTTAAATTAATTCGTCACTTGATTCGATATCGCTGACAACACAGGTAAAAAATGCCCTGCTATCAGAGGATCAATGATGGGCACTTAAAGTGCAATCAAAAAGATACAGACACCTGATGTTAATTTCAAAGAAATGAACAACTATCCTGTCAGGTGATGAGTAAATAAAAGTTTAATATCTCTCTATAATGGTTGTATGAAGATGTTCCTAGATATCGAATAATCTTACATAAAGAGGAATTTGATGATGTTCGTAGATTTGCTTAGTAAATGGATTCGGATAATTTAACAGGGAATTTGTTGAATACAGTTGTCACTTTTCCGACACCTTCGGCGGTACAGTTAATTTCCGCATGAGGAAGCCAATAAGAGAAAGAAAATTATCGAAAATGTCCTTGTCATCGCTTTAATTTGCCGACTGAGAAAAACATGAGGATTTCCTTGGACGGTTATAATAAGTGTTAAGTTGTTTGTATCGCCCATGGAACATCTGCTTGATTCGATAAATCATTATTTCAAACCTTGCTAACTATTGCAATCAGATTTTCTTAAAATTGACGCGAGAAATACACTAAAATATTCATGAAGAGAGATTTCGAATTACAAGAGTTTAATCTTGGAACGGATGTGCTCATCATTCGTAAGTTGATTGAACAATCTGGATTCTGATTGGCTGAAGAGTGTGAAGAGCACGAGGGCAGGTGAAATTTACATGACAGGCACGCGCGTAGTCACGGTACCTTAAAAAAGTCAAAACCGTGACAAATCTAAGCATAGTCGAAAAACCAGAAAATAGAGAGTACACAAGAATTGGTGTTTCTAGGATAAAAGTTGCAGAGGTAAAAATTAAATTTAGTTTAAAATTTACTTCTTAAGAATTTAAAAATTAACTTGAATGGAATTATTTATTCAAATTTTAAAGTGAATTTTGACAATTTTTTTCTCGAAATTACCTTGTTATTTGTTTAAGAAAAAAGTAAAATTTTCTTAAGTGTTCGCCTCACTTTATGAAGTAATAAATCATGTTTATGCAATTTCAAAATTTCAAATTAAATTTTAATACAAAGTTTAATGATTAATCATGTTTTACTTGTTAAGAAAAAAAAAAAGAACATTCTGTTAAAATATTATTTAAAAAATATTGAATCGTTTAAATTACCAATGTCGTTTTTTAAAATTCTATTATTCGTTATTTTTCGGCAATTGAAAAATTTTAATGGTTTTTTTTTATCTTAACTGATAAACCACTGGATATTTTGTTTTTTATTTTTAAAAATGCCACATACATTGGGTGATTTAAAGGCATTGTTTTCAAAATAATTTTCATACATTTATCAAATTCATTCTTTTAAAAAATAATTATGTTTCTTGGATTTATTGTTTAAATTGTTAAAAAATATTTCAGTATCACAGAAAAGAAAAAAAGAGGGTCTATGTGAAAATTAAGAATGCCTCACACAGGTAAGTCGAAATGGACTTTTTAATTTTTATCATTTATATATATTTTATTTTGATCATTTATAGATTTCGATGACATATATGAAGAAAATTTGGGCGATTCCTTTGATCGCCAACCGTCGTTTTTTGCTTAAGTGCTGTGTCGTTTATCTACTGTGAGATGCTTGATTATTTGAGGTACATTTGTAAGAAAAATGACCCATGTCGAAAAAGCGTGACAATTAATTTCTCGAAATTTTGCACATTATTAAAAATATCCGCACATACACAGAAATATTTTAAGTGTTGGAAAATTAGTCAATTAAACTGTGAAATAAGCGATACTCGACGACAGAAGTCTAAATTTTTGATAAAAATATATTTTTACGAATATAGAGTGCGCGCGAGCGTATCTCGGGAATGAAATTACCGCCAAAAAATGGGTGAAAAAAAGATAAAGTTATGAAAATTTAAAAGATTAAACTAAGAATTCAAAAATTAAAGTAATCTGCAAATTCAAGTGACGCCAGACTAGTTTCTTATTTCTTTGTATTTATTTATTTGATCTCTCAAGAAATATTTGAACTGATTTGAATCTGTATATGTAACAGTGGTAGTATGATTCAAAATTGAATTCAAATGGACCACAACGGCTTATTATTTTTTAATTGGATTATTACTTAAAAAATTCACACGCTGTTTAATAAAATCTTCAAATTTGTTGAATTTTAACCTGTTTGTTAAATTTTATTTAATTGTAATTGAATTATATGAATATACATTTATATATATATATTATATATATATATATATATATATATATATATATATATAAATCTATATGTTAAATTTTAGATTAATATGTTTGAAATTATCACTATAGTTTGTGAAATATTTTACTTTACTTTCCATCAAGATTGTGCAAAGCTTCACTGGTACCTTCATCGCGATTATTTGTGTCTTGTAAGTCAATTTTAAGAAAAACGTTTGCTTTATCACCATGCTTTATCGTGTATATTTAAGTAAAATTGTCGTGTCGATTTTTTTTTCAATTTTATATTTATTTATTTATTTATTTATTTATTTATTTATTTATTTATTTATTTATTTATTTATTTATTTATTTCATTTCATGTCATTTCATCAGTAAATTAAAAAAATAGACATGACTAAATGATACACATAATTTTAATAAGCCAAGTTCTTACTTATTCACATAGTTTATCAAACATGGCGACGAACTTTATTTTTAAATGGAATTCATCGTAGATCATCAAACTAAAATTATTATTTCGGCAATTACGACACGAAAGAAACATTCAAAAACATGTAAAACATTACGTTTAATGCACTTTCTTTTCAATACACATATTTGGTTTATGTTTATTATTTGTGAAATAAATCAAAATTTGATTATATAAAAATCACCGAACCAGGTATACAGAAATATTTACATTATTATTGTTAACAAATTGGAAATTGGAATGTTCGTTTAACAAAATTAAACTAAATGAGTACAGTTTGAATTTATTATTTTTCCAAATGATAAAAAGTGATTATTTCTGCATCATAAGATGTAAATGATATACCTTTACGAAAGCTTGTTCGTGCCACGTTGTAATCTGATTTTTTTCTCAAATTGTATATATGAAATGTAAAATGGTACCTACGATTTAAGAAAAAAAATCAGATTACACGGTGGCACGAACAAGCTTCCGTATACCTTAGAGTTTGCTAACACCGTTAGAAAGGACAGTTTTGTTCAATCTTTAATATTTATGAATATATAAATATAGACGTGCCGCATCAAAATGTTTACAATAGATTAATTATCTGAAGACAATTCCTGGTCCTAACAACAGACGTATTGTAAAAATTGACTTACGAGACACAATGCAACCACTGATTGGTAAAACAAATCTACTTCTCAGATTATTCTCTTTCTCTGAATCGTAATTTCAGAATTTGTAGTAAACAAAAATTGCGTAACTTTGCTCATTTAGTCAAAGGCATTTATTCTTTTACATGTAATTAATATCTAAATTTAGTTAAAATAGTTAAACAAAGTACCTTGCATCTTTTTAGGTCAGACAGGAGTGAATCAGCTAGGGGGAGTGTTTGTAAATGGTCGTCCCCTCCCCGATCACATTAGACGAAGAATAGTAGAATTGGCTCACATGGGTGTCAGGCCCTGTGACATTTCCCGCCAACTTCTGGTATCCCATGGCTGTGTCAGTAAAATTCTCACGAGATACTACGAGACCGGATCTATAAAACCCGGGTCGATCGGCGGAAGTAAACCTAAGGTAAGTGCATCATTTGTATTTGAGAGGGAAGGGGACTCGATGGCCAAGTGGTAAAAAACGCGCGCTTATGGTTCACAGCACCTCTCACCGCCTAAGTTCGAACCCTGATATTCTGGCCACTTCCTAGTGTGAGAAAGTTTTCAATTCGTCGAGGGTCAATGTTTTTCCGAGCCTTCCGGTTTCCTCCAACATTCATAAACTGACCCTTTCGATACAAGTGAAAGGATCTTGATTTGGGCTTTAAACACTATTACGCTACTCTTTCTATTTGTATTTGGATGTTGTACGTCGCAACTTTAAGTTCTGATGCGACATGTTCCCAGTTTCTTAAAGATTTTGCCTACTTTGTAATGACATTTGAAATGAGAATAAGCTTAAAAGTTTTCAAAATATTCAGAAAGATTGAAATACTCTATAGTCGTGTTAAACTATTTATTTGTTGTGCCATGAACAATTGCCAAAATTTACTTGACTTGAACTGTCATATACCATTTTTTGAATTTAATCATAAAATACATTCAAAAAGTGGTTTGAATGTATTTTATGATTAACTTTTAAAAATGGTAAATGACAGTCAGAACTAAGAATAATTTTGTGAGATCAATAATTTTCGTGTTTCCGTAAATTTAGTTGTTTTAGTGGATACCTTGACCTACGACTTTTAATGTTAACAAATGATATATTTTACCAACCTACCTCAATAGGAAAACACAAATTACGAATTACCAGTCTGCAAAATATTTTTATTCTGAGAACCACGGTATCAAAAACAAACATAACTGTTCATCTCTACGAAACATTTTAAGACATCACGAAAATAAATGATTACGCAGTATGGTGCTATTTCTTATTTGGGTTGTAAAAGAGCATTGTAAATGCTGGCGGCACATTAACATTGCAAACATTTGCTATCTTTATATGGATCAATAGTTGGAAGATTCATTTAATTACCTTCCACCAGGAAAGTGAGACCGGGTGCTCCGGAAGGGCAAGTATCTCCTGTTAAGCTAGCTATACTCACCACGTGTGTAATTTATATATAATTAAATTTAGTGAAAGATCAAGGAACTGCAAGTGAAATGATCTTAGCTGCGGCGTAAACACTGTCCAAAACAGGGATTTTTTTAATCAGTGGTCTGAATACATTGTACTAGTATACATGTAGTGATCTTGTCTTCTTTTCCTACTTCTGTGATGTTTAACTTTTAAATAATCTTTAAGTTAAAATACTTCGTTGTTTCACGTTCTTGTTTGCATTAGTTTTCACAGAAATTTACATTTCAGCTACAAACATATTATATATCTTTAGATGTACATTTGAATTTTTCTACCACGATCCAACGATTTTCAGTAATCTCATTAAGCGACATTTCACCTAATGTACAATATTAAAGTTGACATATTTTTGTAATTTTTTCACAGCAAGTCGCTACACCTCATGTAATAAGGAAAATAATGGATCTGAAAAGACAGAATCCGGCAACATTTGCCTGGGAAATACGAGATCAGCTATTGACCCTTGGGATATGTGATGAATTATCCGTTCCGAGCATCAGTTCGATCAATCGGATCCTCCGGAATGCCGGATCATTCTCAAGTAATCATTTATATCCACACGACGACGTCGGAACCTTCATGGGTCCAATGAACTATATGATGCCGCATGCATGTGATACCGGAAGTATGTATCCCTTCACAGTTCCGGGTTTGTCATACCCTAAGCTTGTAGAACAATTGAAAACAGTTGAAAGTGACGATAGTGAAAATAAAAGTGATACAAAAGGCGAAGAGAATAAAAGTAAAGGTAATGATTCAGAAACAGAGACGAAAACTAACGACAGTAAGTACCATTTTATTTCACATTGGAAGGTGTTCGAGCATGCGCGACCAAAGCAGTCTTGCCACAGGAAGGGAAAACCCCGCAGTAGTAGCAATGTTATCTTGTCATATCTGAATTTTAGGTCGTGCCAGCAATATTTCCTGAAATTTTTTTTCAAACCCAAAACACACTATTTTTTTTTTTACAAAACTTTGTTCTTCGGAAACATCGTTTCCCCGTCTTGTAAATCCCAACATCCTGTCATACATGTAAACACTATTTCGACGCAACCATCTGTTTTCGCTGCAGTCAGCTTTAAGGTATCTATTCAGCAACAACAAACACACGTATCAACACATGTCCAAATCACAATCCCAACGCAAACAAAAACTTTGAAAACTGACTGGCATAATAAGTTAAACAGATGGACGTCCACCAGGGAAGGGTGTTTCGGAAGGGCAGCTACACCCGCCATGTGCGTAATCAAAATCGGGAATAAAAGGAACATGGAACTATGGGACGTCAAATATATCAAGGGGTATTTTAGATACAAAAGCATCCTACTTGTAAACAATATTGTGACTACGGTCTAGACTTCCAATATACCTGAGTCAACAATTATTTGTAAACAGCTTGATTTGTTGTATAAAATTCCCGTAATGGAACAAACTCTAATATAGAAGTGAAACAAATACACCGTTTTGAGGAATCTAAAAAAATGTTAACAATAGAAAAGTAATAGCGTTTGTCATTAAGCTTCAAATGTAAGCTTTTCGTGCGTATCCTAATTAAGGTACAAGTCTGAATTGGAAGCAGAACTTGAAGAATCATTTGTATCTTTTATTTCATTCTCACTAGGATAGATGGCATTCATATAGCCTCCAAATATAAGATTATTAAGAGATAAAACGTCATCTATTCACTGTATATGGAGTTGAATGATTTGGCAACAGTCTTCTCTCAAGATCTAACAAGGTTTTGCATTAATTTTTAAGGAAGTGGAATGCAAGAAAATAATAACCTTTTTAATGCCATTTGGATCAGTATGTTTCACTTAAAATATTAATTAATTCAAAATTATTCCTGAAAGAGTAAGGTTATTTTGGCGCCAATTGTTTAATATTTGGGTACATTTTATCTGTGCATTTGTATTTCATAATTTCGCAATTTGTATTTTAAAAGGAAACGCAAAGAATTATTCTAAAACATTTATACCCTTCCGACAGTCGTTTAAATGTTAATTTCACTTCATGTGCGTAAAGTGTGAAAACCAGACGTAACAAAATTAATAAAAAATTAAAAAATGTTCTGTTTTTTTCATCATTTTTCAAAATACGTTAGTAATTTAGATTGAAACATTTATTTCTTTCAATAATTTTGCTTTTCAGTTGTAATTTATGGTATTTTATGGGTCTTTTAAATTTCAGTTTATGCATTTTTCCGTTAGAATATTATTTATACTTTTCTTATAAAACATCGTGAAAAAAATTTCAGAAAAAGGCAGATGGTGAAACAACTTTATCTTTGTTTCGAAGCATTAGAGAAATCACTACAAACCTATAATTACAACAATAAAACAAGTTTCTTTTTAAGGATAATTTTTTGCAATACCAACACCGTTGTTATAATGCGATTTGAAGCAAATGCCACCTCGGTGATGCATTTACAACCTAAGTAAAACCTTGTTTTATTGCTTAATAATGACGCTTTAAGTGAGATGTAGGGAATTAAAGTCCCAAAACTACCAACATACCATGTAGATCTGTATAACTGACGGGTTAGGATTGACGTATTAAAGTTGGGGTTTATTGTGGTATAAACTGAAGTTAATAGTCTTTAGATAAAAGTAAATCCCAATTTATATATGTTTTATATGTGCTTTGAAAATTTAAACCGTGAAACATCACACTTAAATGACTTTCACAAAGGTATATATTTTAAAGTAATATAAATTCTCTCTCTCTCTCTCTCTCTCTCTCTCTCTCTCTCTCTCACCATCGTTATTATTAAGAAGTCTTTGTTTGTTTCAACACAATATGATTAAAACAAACATACTTATCAATGTCCGAATTACAATTCAGAAGCAAATTAAAAACTTAATACTGACAAGTTAGGTTACATATATAATAACATTCTCAATTTCGATTTTAAAGTGTGCCGGGTACAACTGTCTAGACAGGAGGAGTTTACCTACCCGGAGCACTCGGTCTCACTTCCCTAATGGAAGTTAAGAAGCTTACTTTTCTTTGAGATTGTGATTTGAACACGGGCTGATATGTTTGTGTGAGATACAAAAACCGTAAATTTTTAAGGTTAAAAACCTATTTTTGATTTTTTATCTCACTGTCATGAAAGTAAAATGTTATTTGTTGACCATGACCGTTAAACGATATTTTGTTTCGTTGCAGCTTACGGTGCAATTACTACTTTCACATAAGTATTTTTATTTATGTACTTGTACACTTTATATCTAAAAAGTATTTTTGACATTATTCTCAAAGAAAAGTTATTTGTCGATCATGACCTTCAAACGATATTTAGTTTCGTTGCATTTACGGCACCATTACTACTTGAACATTAGTATTCATTACTTATTTAAACATAATGTCATTTGGATTATAAAATTCTCCCGCAATCTATCGTTTATCGCTTTGTGATATCTAACATTACGTGACGGGTGTAAGCTAGACAGAAAGTGCTTACCTTTCCAGAGCACTCGGCCTCACTTTACTGATGGAAGTTCATGTATTTAATCTAGGTTTTTTTCCTTGAAATTGTTAATTTTTTTTTAATTTTTTTAAACATCGATCGATATGTTTGTGTTCGATCAATATCTAAACGTAAAATCTTATTATTAAAATCTATTTTTTTTTTACATTTTTCCCCACATCTGTCATAGAAATCGTTATCTATGTTATCTGTTGACCATGACCGTTAAACAATATTTTGTTTCGTCCCATCTTACAACGCCATTACTACTTTAACATTAGTATTCAATATTTATTTCCATGGCAGTAACTTAACAGATAGTCTTTAGATTATAAATTTCTCTTACGATCTATCTTTTATTACGTAACGAGTGTGGCTAGGTAGACGAAAGGTGCTTACCTTTCCGGTGCACCCGGCCTCACTTACATGGTGCAAGTTCACGTTCTAATTTAATTTGCCAATTTTCAACAGTTTTTACTTTGCTTTTGAGATTCTTGGTTTTTATGATTTTTTAAACATGGATTGTTTTACATTTTCCCTCACTCACATTAAGAAAATATTACTTGTTGACCATGACCGTTAAACGATTTTTCGTTTTGTAGCAACTTGCAGCACCATTCCTACTTTTGCATTAGTTTATTATTTATTTACATGACAGTAACTTAATGGAATGTACATTGGATTTAGAAAATTCCCCCGCTATCGATCTTTTATCCTTTTGTAACATTTCTAAATTATTTGACGAGCGTAGCTAGCTAGACAGAAGGTGATTACCCTTCCGCAGCACCCGGTCTCGTTTTCCATGCTGGAAGTTTAATTAACTTACTAGTAGTTTGTGCTTACTTTCCTTTGAGATTATAATTTAAACATAGAAAGGTATTTTTGTATATATTGATCAATACAAAAAACGCAAATCGTTACGGTTATAACCTCATTTCTGACATTTTGTCTTCATATCCATCAAAGAAACCGTTATATGTTGACCATGACCTTTAAACGATATTTCGTTTCGTTCCATCTTTACGGCACCATTACTACTTTAACATTAGTATTCATTATTTATTTCCATGACAGTAACTTAACAGAATGCCCTTTGGATTATAAAATTCTCCCGCGCTCGATTTTTATCACTTTGTAAAGAACACGTATGTTAATTATTGCCGGTTGTAGCTAGATATAAAGAAGTGTTTACCTTTCCGCACCATCCGGCCTCACTTCCTTGGCTGAAGTTTAGGAGTTTAACTTTATTTGCCAGTTGTACGTTTCTTTGAGATTGTGATTTGAACTGGGCCGGCATGTTTCGGTTTGATTAATACATGAACGTATACTAGTATATTTGCTGTTTTTGGGACCATGACCGTTAAACGATATTTCGTTTCGTTCCATCTTTACGGCGCCATTACTACACTAACATTAGTATTCATTATTTATTTCCATGGCAGTAACTTAACAGAATGCCCTTTGGATTATAAAGTTCTCCCGCTATCGATCTTTTATCCTTTGTAATATCTGTTAATTACTTTGTTTAATGTAATCGCTACATTGAGATAACACAAATGATAAATATGATCTTTTAATATGGTTCCTATCGGATTTTGAAGATAAAAATTTGATTAATTCAGAGAAATATAAAATTAAAATCAATCAGTTGCTATATGCAACATTAAACAATGGCACCATATAACGGGCTATTTTTTGCTGTTTATACACGAATTGGTTCCAGATTCGTGTAATTATGTTGTAAAATTCCAGAAACACCTTGCTTGTTTACATTTTGTGATTTTCTGTCTTCCGTTCTTACTTTATCTAGATTTTTTTATTTCGAGGATTTAATTGAATTGTTAACTAAAACATGAAATACTATTATTGATCTTTTTTATATGTTTATTTTATAAATTTATCAATTTAAGTGTTTTTGTTTACTTCTAAAGTTATTGGAGTCAATTTTTTAAAAAAAATATTATCTGCATCGATTAATAGATAAACATTTTATTTAATTTAATTATATTACAGACATGGCAACGCATTTGCAAAGTATTTTTTCACCAAAATGAGATTTAAAAATATAACTGAAAACGCTTGTTCGCATTAACAATAAACTTTGATAATAATCCATTTCCTGGCTTGTTTTTGATCACGCGTAAATATTCAATGGATCCTTCGGGGTTTTCTCTTTTTGTTAAAATTTATTTTTATTGTTAAGTAGTTAAATTAAATTGCATAAATTGATACATTAAATATTATATCATCAAAATTTGTAAAATATTTTTTGTTATTTTTTAGAATTTAAAACTTTGAAATATATAACAACATGTATCCAAATAATTTATGTCAATTGAGTCGGATGATAGTGTTTTTCAAAAAAATATTTATGTCAAACATACATGTATTTATGTTTAGTCATAGTAAAGGATAAATAATCAGAGGACATTTAAGAGAAATGTAAACACTGACTCATATAAAATAAATAAAATTCAAATAAATAAAAAATGAATCATACATAATTGTTTTTTTCAAAAATATTTTTAAAATATATACTGATTGACAAGATCTTTACAAAATTGACCTTTATTGTGCGAAATAAAGAATAATATACCTATCGTTTAATAAGATACAATTTGATATGGTTACACACTCGCGGCGGTTCATTTAATGTGGAAAACCTTCTTCAAATAGTACTATAAGCTTATTTATTGGCTCTAATAACCGTGGAAAATGATGCTATGGTATTAACTTCATACAAAACAATTTTTCAATATTTCATCTGTTGCTATCGTCAACTTTTAAATATATGGCAGAATGAGAATTTTTTCCAGCATTGCTGAGATATTTCAAATTGTTATATACCTATAATGTGTATGTGACAAATTTGATGGTTCATCTATGATAAAATGTTCATAAATGATGCATGTTAAGCGACATTTTGTTCTAAAGGTGACTTTTTTAGTTCTCCCAAAACCGTGTCTTCGGCTATAAATTCCTATATTCCAAATTAATATATTACAAGTACTTGCACAATGGCATTTTAGTCCATCTATCAGTTGTAGCGAAATGACCAGTATAGACACAAAGAATAACCATAAAAAGCGAAATGTATGGTGCATGAAAAACAAGTAAACAAATTGTTAAAAATAAAAAAAATAAAAAGGTATTTCGTATATTCGAGATAGTAATTCAAATTTTTGCAATACTTTTCTCGAAAATACGAAATCACTTTTGCAAATAAATGAATAAACCATTCCGCATTTATGAAATAAGTATTGCGAGTAAACGAAACTATATTAAAATACGAAATAACTATTGCGAATATACATGCTGCAATTTTGCAAAATACCAAATAATTTTTTAGACATTTCAGCTCACTGGCTCCGTAAGTCCCATAACCTATAATAAATTTCATTTTTTATGTTTTTCAGATGAATCAAAAGCGAATGTCGAAGAGAAGGAGGATGTTTTCAAAATAGAAGAAAGGTTTCCAAAGTATTCATCAAGCAATATTTCAGATTCAGCCGTCGATCATTCAGAGGAAAAACCGAAAATATCACCATGCCAACAAAAGCAACAAAAATACCATCCATATTTACCCGTGATCAAGCCACATGCTGCTTTTGATGAGGCAACTCAGCTTCGAGCACGGACATTTATGCCACACCTGTTCAAATTTCCTACCATGACGTCACCAATCACGTTTCCTTTCTCAAACCGAAATTTTACTGAAATGAACTATAGAGGATTTTCTCATCGACAATTACCAACTCAAGTGCAACTTTTGTGAAAACACCCGTGTGTGTGTGTGTGTGTGTGTGTGTGTGTGTGTGTGTGTGTGTGTTGTCATTCTTATGTTTCACCACCATTGTATCATTTGATCAGTGCAAGACATAGCAATAATTCAAAAGCCGTACACTACATTCCAAGTGAGGATCTTTTGGTTACATTTGATATTTGAAATCATAGGGCAATTATTAAAGTGCCATGATTATAATAAGAAAAAATCCTGACGTTTTTGCTATGAGATTTCAGAAACTGCATGTAATATGTGGTTACATATAACCTCGGAGTTCAACAAATATTAGATGAAATGTTACTTTTGTGATTCCGAGCCACTGAAACCAGGACTATTAGTAAATACTTATTTTGTTAGAATTTCAAATCCTGTTTTCATGAATTAAATCCTGCATTACATTATTTAACTACATAGACAAGAGTTCAGTTTTAAATTGATTTTTTTATATTGCAAATGTCAATCGTATTTATTTCAATTTGTTTATTTATCTATTTGTTTATTTATTTATTTATTTTTGAAAAATATAAATGTCGAAGTATAGGTAAACAACATTGACCTGCCAGTTTGACAACATTGACCTGCCAGTTTGACAACATTGACCTACCAGTTTGACTTTTTATTAGGATACGTAAAGACGATGGTCCACTCTATACAAGTGAATTGTTACGATCTGTGTTAAATAGTGAACGTTTCCCATGATGTAGACACCTGTGTTCTCTGTACTAAAATACACTGGTCCATAATAAATATTTAATTTAAAGGTCAAGTGGACAGGTCAATGTTGTTTGCCTTAACAATTAGTTTCTGTAATACTAGTAAAGAGACACCACAGAAATTACCCTGTAAACAACCTATCCATAATTTGTATGGGACACTTGGATGATCTGACCGTTCGGTCCCGACATATTATTCCAGAATTTCAAATCTCTTGGACAGTCCACATCTCAAAATAATAAAGTAATTACTAGTATTCGAGTGGTATGTTAATTAGAGATTCATGTGGATTAATCATTTTTGTATTTGTATATGATGTTTATGTCACAGTGTTAAATAGATTTTCATAATTAAGTTATAGACTGAATAAAAAGTTTAGAATCAGTATTGTGTATACTTGTAACTTTATCATACGCAAAAGTCATATACATGTAGTTTTTACATAAAGAAACGTCAAAATGGCGGTATATTTTGTAGCACTGGTCTTATTTCACAATCATTATTTTGCTTAAATCTAGTACATTTTGGAAAACCTTTATGACATATACACAAATTAAAAAAAAAACCATTCTAATCCATATCCGAATCACAAACGGGTAAAAACATTGAAACTGACAAATTAGGCTAAACACGTGAACTTTCACCAGCGAAGTGGGGTCGGGTGCTCCAAGAGGGTAAGTACCTCCTGTTTAGCTAGCTTCACCCGCCATGTGATCAGAATGGAGTGGAAGGAACATGGAACTATGTGACATCAAATATATCCAGGATTGCTATATCCCTTGGGCAACAATTTATTTGTAAGCAGCTTGCCTCGTTGTATAAAATCCCGTAGTGGGAACAAGCTCGAAAAATCAGAAGCAATCTGTTATCAGGCTGAAGTGGCGCAAATAAATTCTTATTTGAATATCTAAAATGAAATTATTTTCTTTCAACTTTCCATTTTTAAGTTAGGAAAATCTATGAAAAGCTGGAAAAACTGGGACAAGCTGATGCATTTAGTTACAAATATATTTTGGTACCATATCATACATTTAATTACAAGTCTATTTTCCTTTTGGATTGCCTTTACTTTTGAAATATAAGTCTTCTGTTTTGTTCTCAAACAACGCCTTTGTGCAGCCATGAGTTCAGTTCATCAGGAAATCTGGTTTAAACAATCAAAAACAAAAATACCAATTCATGTCCAAATCACAATCCCAAAGCAAAGTAAAAACCCTGAAAACTAGCAAGTTAAGTTTAACATGTAAACATGCTACCAGGGAAGTAAAGCCGGATGTTTTCGGAAGGAAACCCCCACTGTTTAGCTAGCTACACCCGCCATGTGTACAAACAAAAATCAGCCAGGATTATGAAACTATGGGAAATCAAATATATTCTGGCTAATTTTGAATTCGGAGACATCATACTTATCAACAATATTGTGATGACTTTCGTTAAACGTTTTGAGGGCCAATACTTAAAATATCCTTGCTGTAATTATACATGTATATTATACCAGTTTTAACTTAACACCATTGGACGACCGTTTTGGAATACAATTCCTCATTAGTAGTGCTTGGACCAAAATTGTGAAACCATTTTTTTTTCAATATTTTGAAAAGATACCGAAAGATCCGAAATATATTTTACCAAATTTAGCTAAGAAAATACTTTGCACGAGGAAGTATACCCTAATTTTTTAGGATTTTAACTAGCAGTACATTTAGAAAATATAATATATTTCTGACAATAATTCATTTTTATTACCTACTGAGATCACTCATTATGAGAGTCGTCAGATAAGAAACCATATTCTTTGTAATGGTATCTCTAATAAATCGGGTAATTCAAATAATCAAAAACAAACATACTAATCTATGTAAGAATCACAATCCAGAAGCAAAGTAAAAAAAATTGAACCTGGCAAGTTAGGTGAAACACGTAAATTTCCACCAGGCAAATGGGGATGGGCACTCCGGAAGGGTAGGAACCTCCTGTTTAGTTAGCTACGCCCGCCACATGTGTAATCAAAATTGAGATTGTTCTGCTTGTATGGAATTTTATGCGCTAATATTAATGCGCACTTATGATGAACTTTCCAACTAAATCGAACATAAAAAACTGATTCAAGCAGTTTGTTGCCTACGGCAAGAACAAAATACCAACAAAGGATTACGCAATTCAGAATTATAGTAATTTTAAAGATAGTAGCTCAAGCGAGTGTCTTGTAGAAGAGAGTTTGGATGCAACAATGCATACTGCAATAAAACAATCCAACTTCATATACATGTAGTATTGACGGGTGGCCGATTATCGCAGCTTACTTTAATGTTGAAATAAAAATATTAATGGACCGGAACCACTCGCATTACAAAAGATTCTTAATAAAATTCCCCATCAATGGCTTTGGCTTCATTGAGTTTAAACAGGCATAATCAATGTGAATTACGTCGAATTTTTTCAGATTACGGGAATCTTTCTTAGCTATAAAATTTACCCGTTTTCTTTTTTGAATAAAACGTGTATTTTTTAATGCCTCCAAAATGACTGTTGCACGTGTATGTATGTCGTTCAGATCAGGAATTTTATAATACTAAGAATTTAAGATCAAAGATTTACACCATACAATTATAAAGTAAACAAAATATTGATAACGTAAAATACTCTTTACTACGGAAATGTTTAAATTAAATAGCATCAAACAATCAAACATCGCTAAACTTTTATTAGGACAAACACGTGAGGGGAAAACATTGCTAGCCGTAGCGCACCATAAAAATTCTAACATGCATGTATATATAATTTTAAGTTAATAATTTACTACGGTAATGTTAAAAATAAATAGCATCAAACAATCCAAAGTCGCCAAACTTTGCTAGGACTAATACGTGAAGGAAAAACATTATTAGCGCACAATCAAAATTATAACATGCATGTATATACATTTTTTAGCAACAAAAAAATAAAATAACAGGATTTAACGACATGATTCAGCAAAAATCGCAAAAATGTTTTTGCGTCACAACAGCATCTGAATGTGAATAACATTTTTCTAATGAGCTTTTTGCACCAAAGACTATATATTTCACTTATATCGTACTGCTTTATCAGAGTTGAAATGGCGCAAGAAACCAAACTACCTTGAGAAACCGACCGGAATGTATTTGTTAACAAAATAAATTAAATACGTACAGAAAGAATTTTTTGAGACATCATAACTTAAATGTCCGTTTTGATATGAAGTATTGCTAAATTGTATCCAGTCTTTTCCACGAGTTAGAAGTAAACGTGTTAATAAATTCACTTTTAATGACTTTCTTGTATATTGTTTTTTTACATCTTTCTCCTAACTTTTTCGAATGTTATAGTGTAGCCGATTCACGTTAACCAAATTGTTGACATTAACTATGATGAATTTCATAATTTCAAGTTTTTTAATTTATCATAAATGTTTGATAGTATTGTTCCGAGTTCTTTTAATGTGACTGTTTCTTTTGACATTCTTCTCGAGTCTCTCAACTTTGTGATGAAGCATAATTGTTATTTACATGTACATTTATTTCCATAATTAAAACATTTTAAAAATGTAATTTAAAGTAAATGTGAAAACTTGCTCTGCGTGATCGTCTAAAAATGTGTAGTTTGTCTTGGTTACGGCACCAATCAAAAAAAGAAAACGTCGTTGTGTCTACATAACAAGAAAACTTAAGCGTTTATTACTTAAATAAATGCTTTTATTCGGCATAATATAACTAAATGAGATACAGAGACGTGCAAGAAGTATTCGGACATTAAGTAAAATACTTGTTTCATATAAAACCATATATTTTTTTTAAATTCTCAAACATTTATTTCTTGGTCAATTGCCATGAATTTTTCACTGTTAAATGTAAAATTTGAAACAAAGAAGGATTTTACTTAGTGTCCGCTTACTTCTTGCACGTTTCTGTACATGTATAAGAACTGGCTCTCCAGCTAATGGATAACTATATCTGTTGCTATACTAGAGAGTAATCTTTACATTTTATATGCCGGTAAAACTGGGTATTAGCTTACCTGATCGAAATTTATAATAAAGTTGAGTACCTTTCTAATAAACCACCACATGCTAGGTTGCAATTCACTTCTATACCTTAATTTAGTGTTACTCAATACAGCCGGTGTCATCTATTGTTCGATATAGGCTTGGTCACAGTCAAGAACGAAACATTTTCGTATGTAATTCATGGCTTCTTCAACTAAACGATCTATTGGTGAGAAAAGGAAATCACGGAACAAGCTGTCTTTAACATGATTAAGAAAATTCAAAAATATATTCGGATTAAACAGCAATCCGCTGTCGCATTCGAAATCTGTTTTGAAATTTCTATGTAAAAATTATCATAGATTAAAAGTTCATGGAATCTTACAACAAAAACCAGAATGTGAGTTAAAATTTATAACGGTTTAGTTACGATTTCATTCAAACATCAAGAGATATCTTAGTCTGTTCTGACTTTCTTTATAGACAAGGTATTCACTATGATAAAAGCTGCTCTTTTGATCGTATTCTGGCTGTGGTACAGGACTGCCTTGAGGTACGGTAACCTTTTTACCCTCCATATCTATTTGGATGTCTTTACTTGGATCTAAAAGTGATATATAAACAGAAACATAAAAATGACGTCATAACTATATTGCAATGTGTTCTCAGAAAATGCATAAATGGAGACATGTAATTGATGCCATAACTATATGGTAAACATGTTGTATTTGTTCACAAGATATTTTTTCAAAAAGAAACATTACAATAAAATTCTTTTTTTTCATTGTCCTACTAAAACTTTACGCCTTTACTTTACGCCACAGTATTTCAATCCAAAATCGTATTGTGCTATGTTTTTCTTGAAATTATTAAATCATTATTAAAAATCAGCATATTTCACATGACAACTTGCCTACTGCTATTTCCTATTGTTTCTTACAATTTTAAAATATATGAATAACCCCAAATAAATCAATTTTAATGTAGTACTGCCAAACTTGTCACTACATTTTGCGACGGTGATGCGTTTTTATTGAATTGTGAAAACATGTTAAAATACATAATCTGAATAAACTAATTACCACTACGATAATAGTTGCCGTGCAATCGAACTGTTGCTAGTCATATCCGATTGATTTATCACATAAAGCAAAATTGAAGCATAATGTGCAAGTGCTGTGTGACCACTATCGAACTTACCCGGCTCTGTCCATCCTTTGGCAACAATAGAATCGTAACCAGCTGGAGCTTTGACATAACCAGAATTACCTTTTGAAATGCGATATTCGTTACCAAGGGCGACTTCATTTAGGAACATTATACTCCTTCTTCCTGCTCGTCTCACTTATATGGAAAAGGCAGAAGGAAGGTAGTATAGAAATTTGCAGTTTAAACAACAGTACGAAATGAGAAAAGGCATAAGAATAAATATACTGAAAAAATGAATATTTAAGCAATGAATTTGATTTTCATTTGGGTCGTTGATAAATTACATAAATTGACAAAGTGCACACAGTTGTATTCAAAAAATGTATTACAACCCCAATTTTCAATGAAAATATTTAAATCATAAAGATTTTATTTCAGTCTGGCGATTTAAATTAGAACTTTTAAATACATTGTATCAAATAAAAATAAATACGCCATTACTCATTTACTACACCTCCAGTCACAGTCAGAACGACTGCATTGTTTTTGTTAATTTTTCATAAGTTTTTATCTAAATACATCATGGATTAGGCATTTTCAAGGAAATACTGCATGTAAATTAATATTGATAATTTTTAAACAAATAAAAGAATATATCTATGTGCTACCTACCATAAGCATAAGATTTTCTGAAGTCAGAGGCAAAGTAAATGCCACGCCCCACACGACCACCACTGTGTGGCATTATACGTAATCCACTCTTTAAGATGGCGGCGACAACTGCTACATTTGTCCCATGCCATAATAGCTTTCTATTTGTGATATCATCATGGGCACTGAATTTTTCACCCTTAAAAAATTAAAATAGAATAATACAATCATAAAAAATGTGACTTTCCTTGAAATCGTGCATTTTTATTTATTGACTTTTTATATTGTGAAATTATTTTTTGATGCGTCTTAATTTCCATTCTTTTTAGTACATACATTTATGTCGATTGCAAAAATGTCTTAAATGGAAACCACAAACTACAAGTTTTCAACAGACAAACAAAATGGTGTTATTTCTAAGAACAAGGAAAGTTGAACACGATTATTAATGAATTCTTAGTTGTTGTTTTTTTTCAGATGAAAAACAAATACGCGACAATAACCAATGCAGCCAAGATTACGAAACCAAAAATCAACAAAACGAGCAAATAATAGAAGGTAAAAAATCAGAAATTACGTAATGTTCAACAATTTATTGTCATAACATGACCTATACAAGTAAAAGAATCTTGATAACTTTAAACAACATTATTTCATTTCGCCTTCAATGAGATTGTATCAGTTCTTGCTTAAGAAAGGAAAACTTTACTTTAAAAGGATAGTGTTATTACTGTAAACGTGGTTAGGTTCACGATTGGAAATTGTCGCAAAATTGTATTGTTTGCATTTCGTGAGGTGGGTATTTTCGCGATTATGTTCATTCTTGAGATATGTAACATTTGATGCATTAACAATCGTAACTTTTAATTCGCAAAAATAGCCAAAATATCCACTGCGCGAAAACAAGCACGTCTACAGGATATCTAAAGTTGCCTTACCTCTCCCTCTCTGTTTACTTTCCAGATGTGTTTTAATTTCGGACACTGATTTTCCATGTTTCCTCCTCTTGCATAGGTCTCCAATATCTAAAACATATTTTAAAGAATAATGTCCTAAAGAGTATGGATGAAGAAACCTCTCAATCAAAGATGTTAAAGAGACTAAATATCTTACTAATTCAAAACTAGCTTTTTGTCCATTTACAGTCCTGAGATTGCAGGATAAACGTCAGCTTCTACAGTGTAGGCTAACACTTTGTACCTTTCTCTTGTGTGCTCAGCGTTTAAGATTGTCTCATTCGAGACAATGTCGTGATGTATTTTGTTATTGTAATAGCCTAATCATGCTGGACTGTGAACAATGTTGCATAGAATTTAATGGACGGGGGCAACAATAGTAATACCGACCTTAAACCGGGATATCGCTGTTTTAATAAATAGCAAACTACCTATCCATGTCCAAACCACAATCCCAGAGTAAAACTTTGAAGCTGGCAAACACGCAAGCTTCCACTTGGTCAAGCTGGTGCTCCGGGAGGGTAAGCAGAACCCGTTTAACTAGTTTCGCCCGCTATGTGTGTAATCAAAATTTGGAATGAAAGGAACATTAAACTATGGAACATATGATGTTTACCTTAAATTCGTCCGATTTCGGCTCCAGAAGATTAAGACTACACTTTAGACAATTATATTTAACGTCCAGTAAATGGGGCTTTACTTCATCTTCCTGCAATACATTGGTAAATTAATTAAATACCTTTCATTCATTTTTCCATTTCAAGAATAAAAGAAAGAAAATATACATAAAAAGAGCAGCGGTTGTAAATTGAAGTTATGTGTTATAACTACTAAGGTCGAAAAAGTTAACTTAGCACGAAATAATATTGCGCAATTCTTTATATTCGTGGTGACACAAATTTCGAAATAGCATTGGTTTTGGTGGTGTATCAATATTTGATGTTTTCGTGGAAATTTCAATGAATTTATATGTCAACGAAACAGTTTATATAACAAACTAACCTGTAACGATATCCATTGATTTACCACCTATGAAATTTAGTGTTGTCACATGGCTTTTTCCATGACCACTTTGTCATTTACTGTTTTGAATGAATAATTGTAATAAAAAATAAAATAAAAAAGCAAACAAAAACATTAGAGTGATTACAAATAATATAAAGATAATAACGGGAACAGTATTTCTATCTCAATGCATACATAACTTTAGGTTAGTGTTGCATCACAAATATGGTCTTATTTATTATACTTACCTCTTCGGTAGGCTTTTCTATTTCTTGCATAGATTGTGCAAGCTCTATATCGGCTAATACCTGAAAAACCATAATAGAAGTATCTTATTTCCCTTCCTTTCTTAAGTTTCCCAAACCTAATGGAAGAATTACTGTTTTGACATTCTAATTATTTTTCTTTCCATTTTTTAATGCAAAGGTTCGAGTCACACTCGCTGTCAGAGTGCTTGCTGAAGGTTGGTGGTTTTCTTCGATCGGGTGCTCCGGTTTTCTCGACCATCTGGAAACAGTTCACATTAATATTAGTGAAAGAATTTTGACTATGTGTAAAACTGCATTAAAATTAAAACGGGTATAATATGTAAATTACTCCTTTCTAACCCACTAGAACTGAAGCCACTTTGTTATTTTGACCTGGATTTCCACCTATATGTGACTTCAATATCCATAAGTGTCTTTTTTCTATCATTTAAATTGTTGTGGTGTTTTAATGATAAATTTTGTAACTGCAACTTTACAAAGTTTTTGAATTAATATAAGATGATATACATTAATTTTACCAGTAACATATCCATCTTAAGTCTTAATCCTTCAGCTGAATTTATAACCGGAGGAACTTTCCGTCCAAAATCATGGGGGATAAGTGAGTAAAATTTGGAAGTTAAATCCGTTATCCTTCTGTGTTCATTTTTCTCTATTGCTTTCTCTAACTCGTCTAAACACTCGAATCCCTTGGCTATCTGTGATTTACTTAGCTTCCCCAAAGGCATCCTCTTTACGTCTAAATTAATGAAAAGACAGAAAAATATAATGGTTTTATTCAAGTACAGTTTCTCCCCAAGAAAGCATGATATTAGTGGTAAATTGCAAAAAAAAATCTCTTGTTATAAAACACAATTTCTCATAATCGGACAAGAGATTCTGTCCATTTTCATATATGTCGTCAGTAAAATTATTGACCTCACACCATGACCTCATGCTCTGTAAATTAAAACATCCACCAGGAAGGGAATAAACGGTACCACATCATCTGCGGCAGGTGGCGACATTTCATACAGTTGATATCTGGTGAGATAAAATGAAAGTTATATCTAGTACATATTTAAACTTTTGTTACCGAACGATTTCCGGAAGTTCAATGATCAGAAACACGTTTTCTATATTCCTACAGGAAGCTGTCTTGAGTCCTACAGGAATTGGGGGTAACTCAAGACAGAACACGTGGATAACAAATTTATTTTTTTAAAATTAGCCTAATCTTTTACGTTTGTTTGCTTAGTTTGAATCCCACACAGACCAGATGTGGGAAAGCGATTTATTTTTGTCGTTGGCCTTTACTGGTTCATCCGATGTCAGTATAATGTGACTGGGGGAGTGGTACGCTTGTCTGCGGCGTACCGATTCGGTGGGTTAGCAGCTTGAAGATGCCCTGAGTGCGCGCTGGTACAAGGCAGATCATAAAACACACTTGCCCTTCACATGCATACACGAACTTGTTCATAGATTAATCCATAGAGATTAATCAGGGCTCAAAGTTGCGACTAAATTAGGAGCCATGGCGACCAAAATTTTCCATTGGCGACCAAATTTTACTCATAAGTCGCCAATTTGGCGACTGCTCTTCAGGAGGTTCAAAATTTTGGATCATGGCAGATTCCGTTTTTCTATTTGTTTTTTACATCTTGATAAAGTGTTTCCGGCACTCCTCAGACGGCTTTGTGACTTATAGAGGGAATCTTTCTATATGTATATACGAAATGTCAAAAGTGTACTGAATAGAACAGTAATTACGGCTGGGAAGTGGCTGTCAATGTGTATTGATAAGCTTTTTCAAGGCAAGTACATGTGATACTCCGGAAAAGCAGGCAATATATCCTGATTCCATTGCCTGATGATTGATTGATAATAAATGTTTGATATTATACAGTACACAAAGCGTTTTCAGATTATTTTTAGGATAAAATCACATTAATTTTCTTGCCGGTGCCAAAACTGCTAAAAGTCTCAATTGGCACTTAAAAGTTTTAATTGGCGCCTAATATTTTCATATAAGGAGCCAGCCTGGCTCCTAGAATCAAAAAGTCACTTTGAGCCCTGTTAATAAAGTAGTTATCGTCGAAAATAGCTGAAAAATTGCTGATGCGACGTGAGAAAACATTCAACAGCCATCTTTGCAAAAGTGAAGAAATCTTTATTGGAACGTAAAACAACATTAATCCATGCATCCATCTAATCCAATCTTACCAATATCAAACGCCGTCATTACTTCTCTAAACATATCTCTATCAAATATCAGTTTAACAAGAGCTTGTGTTGGCGAGTCCAGAGTACATGGAGCAGTAACTTCTTTCTCTTTTTGTTCTACGGGTGGCTGAAATAAACACAGCAGAAAATACTAACGTGTAAGAACTCCTTAACTAAATCCGAAACAGGGGTTATAAACTCACCATTTCATTTAAGCAAAAGGAAGACTAAAAATAATACAAATGAATACAAGTAAAAGATTTACCCGCGTGGTGGTTGCAAAGCCCCTTCACGTCAGAAAAATGCGTGGCATGTGATGCTCTTAAACTTAAGCTCCGGAAAGCAGCCAACTTTCGTATATATCTCTTTTGTGATAGTTGCAGATGGCTTTTCGGGACATTAATGAAGATTTTATTGTGGTACTGTTTTCACAAAAAATTCGCGACTCCTGTGTACATTCGATGAACAATACATCATGACGAAGCTACAAGACAGGTGTTGTTTTAAAGCTCGTCTTTAAACATGGCTTGCAAAGATCAGAATAAGTAATGTATGTCGCAAGCTTACAATTCTATGTCCAAAGAACGTTAGTACGAAATTGGCATTTGATTTTGAATTCCATCATTCGGTCTTTTCCCATAAAGACAAACGACGCCATTGAAGTTGGAATTTCCTATGTAAACATTTTCTTTATGGTTCCACAAACTTGAGGTACGCTGGCGATTACCTTATTAGTTTATTCACATTAGCCATAAAAATAAAACTATTGTTATTATTCATAGCCAATGCTTTTGTTATAGAAAAATTATTTATCTTTTTGTTTATGAAAAATTGAAAGAATTGAACATTTTGCACATTGCATCATTACCATGACGTCATCGTTGAAATGTGAAAAATAAAAAAAATCTAACCAATAAAAATGCGATAAATAAATGAATGTTAAATTTTAGTGTATATGAAAATAACAGAACGTTCTGACATATCAAAATCCTTGAAACAATAGAAAAGAGAATTATTAAAAAAATAAAAACCTTATTATCAACCTCGTCTTCATCTTCATCAGCTACGTCTACATACGCATACTTTCTATTTATTGGGTTAAACGTTCTTCTGTTTTCCCATTTAGCTCCTGTTTTACTCTTGAACTTTTTACAAAAATCCTTAATTGCTAAATCTACTGTTTCAAATGGTCCGTTCTTTCCTTTCTGGCCAACATCGCCCTAAAACACAAAAACGCCATTTATGTAGTGCATTGAAATATAACATGTTGGAAAAACTTAATGTCCCGGAAACAAAGACTCAAGAACGTTATTAAGACGCATTTTTCTCTGTAATCTCGAAATGCCAGATCAACCTTCCATTTTTATTTAAAAAAGATTTTGAAACCAAACGAAGACCATCCACATGAACTAAGAAATATGGAATCATATTAATAGATAGACGGTCTTTATACGCAGGTTCATTCTGGTTGAAATACGAAGCAAAGAGGTCTTCAAACTGTTCCTAATAAGGGAAATATTATCTTTATCATACAGAGGGGCATGTTCTTATAGCCTGTTTGCCTCGTCCTGTGACCACGTCGAATGACGTCATTAAGCAATTCCTAATTTAAAGTTGTCGACGGTAACCGTCTGCCTTCTGGCGTCATCATGCGGTGGATGCTTTCATATCAAAGATTTTAAGAGACTAAGACCTTAATTCTTTTTTCTTCAAATTTCTATATCGATTTTAAGAATTAAAAAAAAACAAGAGGCCCATGGGCCTGATACGCTCACCTGATAACTAATGGCTAGCTGATAGATTTAAAGAAAACACAAATACTAAAACCCAATGACTTTTTTCTTTACATCATGATAACCATTGTATCAATACCTACAACATTCTAATATACATGCCTATACAAAAAGTTAATAGTTTTCGAGATAATTAACCATTTGAGTATTGTTTCACATCTGTGACCTTGACCTTTGAACCCATGACCTTTTCCTATACATCAAAATAATCCTTGTATCAATACCTACAACATTCTAATATACATGCCTATACAAAAAGTTTATAGTTTTCAAGATAATTAACCATTTCGGTATTGTTTCACATCTGTGACCTTGACCTTTGAACCCATGACCTTTTTCTATACATCAAATTGATCGTTGTATCAATACCTACAACATTCTAATATACATGCCTATAAAAAAAGTTTATAGTTTTCGAGATAATTAACCATTTCGGTATTGTTTCACATCTCTGACTTTGACCTTTGATCCCATGACCTTTTTCTATACATCAAAATGATCGTTGTATCAATACCTACAACATTCTAATATACATACCTATACAAACAGTTTATAGATTTCGAGATAATTAACCACTTGGGTATTGTTTCACATCTGTGACCTTGACCTTTGAACCCATGACCATTTTCTATACATCAAAATGATCGTTGTATCAATACCTACAACATTCTAATATATATGCCTATACAAAAAGTTTATAGTTTTCGAGATAATTAACCATTTTGGTATTGTTTCGCATCTCTGTCCTTGACCTTTGAACCCATGACCTTTTTCTATACATCAAATTGATCGTTGTATCAATACCTACAACATTCTAATATACATGCCTATACAAAAAGTTTATAGTTATCGAGATAATTAACCATTTCGGTACTGTTTCACATCTCTGACCTTGACCTTTGAACCCATGACCTTTTTCTTTACATCAAAATGATCGTTGTATCAATACCTACAACATTCTAATATACATACCTTTACAAAAAGTTTATAGATTTCGAGATAATAAACCATTTCGGTATTGTTTCACATCTGTGACCTTGACCTTTGAACCCATGACCTTTTTCTATTCATCAAATTGATTGTTGTATCAATACCTACAACATTCTAATATACATGCCTATACAAAAAGTTTATAGTTTTCGAGATAATTAACCATTTCGGTATTGTTTCAGATCTCTGACCTTGACCTTTGAACCCATGACCTTTTTTCTATACATCAAAATGATCGTTGTATCAATACCTACAACATTCTAATATACATACCTATACAAAAAGTTTATAGATTTCGAGATAATTAACCATTTCGGTATTGTTTCACATCTCTGACCTTGACCTTTGAACCCATGACCTTTTTCTATACATCAAAATGATCGTTGTATCAATACCTACAACATTCTAATATAAATGCCTATACAAAAAGTTTATAGTTTTCGAGATAATTAACTATTTCAGTATTGTTTCATATCTGTGACCTTGACCTTTGAACCCATTACCTTTTTCTATACATCAAAATGATCGTTGTATCAATACCTACAACATTCTAATATATATGTCTATACAAGAAGTTTATAGTTTTCGAGATAATTAACCATTTCGGTATTGTTTCACATCTGTGACCTTGACCTTTGAACCCATGACCTTTTTCTATACATCAAAATGATCTATATATCAATACCTACAACATTCTAATATATATGCCTATACAAAATGTTTATAGTTTTCGAGATAATTAACCATTTCGGTATTGTTTCGCATCTGTGACCTTGACCTTTGAACCCATGACCTTTTTCTATACATCAAAATGATCTATATATCAATACCTACAACATTCTAATATATATGCCTATACAAAATGTTTATAGTTTTTGAGATAATTAACCATTTCGGTATTGTTTCGCATCTGTGACCTTGACCTTTGAACCTATGACCTTTTTCTATACATCAAAATGATCGTTGTATCAATACCTACAACATTCTAATATACATGCCTATACAAAAAGTTTATAGTTTTTGAGATAATAATTATAATCAGAGGTAAAAAAAATTAGGTCACGACCTTCATAATTGACCTTGACCTCATTTTGAAGATACTAACAAGAAGATGTCAAAACTGAAAACCCCATGTCATTATCTGGTCAAATAGTCAAGTTATAACAATTTGAAGCTATTTTACGATTTTTTCAAAATTAAATGCAAAAACGCGTAACCTATTTTTTATCCGAATTTCACAAAATGAACAAACTATAGGCTTAAGACCCTAGAGAAGCCAAATATCACATCAGATTTTTTCTCCAATCAGTACTTTCAGAGAAGAAGATTTTTTAAGATTTTTGCACCCCTAGGTCACCTTGACCTAGTTATGGTAGCCATAGCAACGCCACGAACAAATCTGAATTGCACCGGCCCATATATACTTCTGACAAAGTTTCATTAAAAACTGTCCAGTAGTTTCAGAGGAGAAGTCGAAAATAGGTGTTAACGACGCACACACGCACGCACACACGCACGCACACACGCACACACGCACGCACATACACACGCTGCGCTATGCCATAAGCTCACATGACCTTCGGTCAGGTGAGCTAACAAGTATCAGTTTCTACTTACAACTCGTCCCCATCTGTTCCAGGTATAATAAGTACCACCTTTATCTATAAGTTGTATGATGTAAAATTTGTTGTTGTTACGACCAATATTTGTCTGGTTTAAAATACAGTCATAATCTTCATAAATCTAGAATATGAATGTTATAATTATGTAATCTTTGTGTCCCCCGTATTCGACTATGTGAATATATGTGAATTTATACGCCATGATGAAAACTTGTTGAAGCCAATGAAAACCAAAAGGAGTCGAGTGTGCGAATCGAGTCTACGCCCAAGTCAAGATTAAGTCACTAATCGATCGGGGCGCTGATTTAGTCGAGTTGACACTCCCATATACTCAATACTTGAACCTAGAAATGTTTTTTCCTATGAAGTTTTTTTGCTGTTTTGTATTCTATAGGGTCTCTAGAGTTAAATTAGGTTAGTTGCCCTGAAGGCAACCTTGGGCAAATTGCATAATTTGCATATATCCAAGATGGCTGCCTGACGCCATATTGAAAATCTACCTTTTGTAAGAATTGTTCTACAATAGCTTGTAGTATACCGTTTTATATGTTTTCAAGGATGAGGAACTCATTTCCGTTGTTGTTTTTAACATTTAGGGCAATTTAAAAGTATATTTAACAATTTTGACCAACAAAGGTAGGAGTAACATGGTTTTTATTATAAGATGTAACTCAGCATATCACATTCAATGCTGCGTAACTTAATCATACATCTTGATACATTTTGATTTAAAGGTCATAAATGAGGCTCGACCAATTCCTTATAATAAGATATTAAAACATGATCTTAGTGATTTCAGCTTTACTAGCTTTACTAAGTCTAGCGTAAAGGCTAGTTCACTTTGCTAAGGTGTCTTTTAAAGTGTGTATCCAACGAAAAAGTTTTCAAAGCCACATATTGCTATCATAGTTAATCCAGTCACATATATATTACCACGATTGAAAACCAAATTATACTCGGACTTTTTATCAAACTAAATAATACGTTTGTCAACAATGAATTGATTCGATTTTTACATGAACACTGATACATTACGTCATATAATAAAGTACTATGGTTTCGGGAATCTACAGTAAAATCTGTCACTGATAATGCAACAGCCTTCCACAAATAGATTGGTTGGAGTTAAACTTTATAACTCATATTTTTGGTTTTATGATAGTTTTGATCTACTAGTTCCACTCCAAATGACTGCTATGATACACACGCTATGACTACAGACTTCCATGTTTATCAATGTGGTGTAAGTTAAAAGGTAGTGCACAGTCTAGATTTGGTTTACTTTTAAGTCGCCATTAAGCAACATCTCAACGTCTAGATCTTGACAATGCTGTTTCAAATTATACTGGACCGCAGAAAATAATACCCCTACACAATCTTCCAACAAAACTGATTGTATCCTGATTAACACGCCCAACGAATAATTTTATTTGATGCTAAACATGTACAATACGCTGGTAAACTTTCTCAGTGTCTGCTATAAACACATGCGTGTCCTGTCTTGCATGTCGGCACCATGATGGTTATTAGGATGATATCTTAGCTAACCAGTTTGGAGAACAAACTGCTATCAAATTTAAAAAATGAGTCTTGTCTTCAAAGGCATGGCTCTTTAGCCTGATAATTTTAGTGGGTAGATTGGTGCTTCTCTGATCGATTGGAACGAATATTTTCTGAGTGTGATACGGACCATAACTCAGAGAGTTCAATCCTTTGTGTTCCTTGGATATATCTGACCAAAATTTATTGCTTCTTCAAACTCCCTCTAAATGAAAACAGGTCATAAGGAAATTGCTCGTAAAATTGCTTCTTATGTGTCAATGTGGTGGATTCAGTTGTAATGTATGATTAGATGGAATACGAGTACAATCAAGACAACCTGATGAGTTTTATAATGCCATTATTAGCTTATAAAGATGATAAAGGCAATATGTTTCAAAACGACGCCGTCAAGATGCAAAAACAAAGCAAGTTGTTGATCTTGGAAACATGTTTCATTGGTTACCTTTGTTTGGAGAGCAGGGCAGTTTGAGCTTAGCTTCTGTATTTGATATCGGTTCTGTTCCTTTTTGATAGTGGTTGAAAACGGTTGTCATTGGAAAGGCATGAAGTCAGCTCTAGTCAAATCGCTTTGTGGAGTTCGTTCACCCAAAACTCACAAACAATCACAATGATTCACACTTTTTCTATCGCATCCCTTGGTTACATGGCGATAACACATCAGATTTCATTGCATCAACCCAAAATAGGTCATATTGGTACCCAGACACTTCAACGAAAATATTGTATTTGACAAATACTATCTTGTATCTTCTAAGTACCAGGACAGAGGAAACAACACAGCAATATGGATACGATTGTGGATTCGGCCATGATGAATCCGGCAAAACTATGTATCGTATGTTCTCTAGGCTATACAAACATGTCGTGATAGCATTTGTGTGCTGATTGACGACACAAATGTTTTTGTTTTCCTAGTGTATTGTGTGTATAAGCATGAAAACAGTGTGATATACAGATGGAGTGATAGGATAGAAGGATGGAATTTTGAACATCTATGCATCAAACAATGGTCATGATTTGAGATGTCTTTAACTGCCAGGCATGCATGCTCTCAGTGTTATGGTCATGATTTGAGATGTCTTGCATGCTGTAAGTGCCATGGTCTTGGTTCGAGAAGTCTTGAACTGACAGGCATGCACACTGAAGGTGTCATGGTCTTGGTTCGAGATGTCTTGAACTGCCAGACATGCATGCTGTAAGTGTCGTGGCCTTGGGTCGAGATGTCTTGAACTGACAGGCATGCATGCCCTCAGTGTCATGGTCTTCGTTCGAGATGTCTTAAACTCTTCTTTTTCTCATTTAGTTGATGTTCTTGGTAAACAAAGATCACAAATAACTTAATAAGATCTGAACCATTCTTTGTTGTTCTGCATGGCCAACCAGCAGGAAAAATGTTTCTTTAGGCTCTTCATAAAGAACATCAAAGCCTAATAGTTACGACTTTGTTTCAAACACTATTTTCTGTTGTCTCACCTTTAGTTAATGTTGTGAAAGGGTACCTACAGTCAAGATCCTCCTGAAGAGTATGAAATGATAACCGATTTCGGATTGAAATTCAAAGATCAATTCCCATTACATGTTATTGCGAAAGGACATCCAGTGCCACAAGAACGTCTTTATGTCATGTTATGTCAATATAAGGCACAAAATCATAAGTGCAACACAAGGACATGATTGCCTTATAAAATCCTGTAAACAATTTTGTATCTCTTCTGGAGAAAAGGAATGTTTAAATTTTTACACAAAATGAGAGTACCCATGGCTATCCTAGCTTGAATAGTTATTTGACACATATGGTCGGTCATTATAGACATGATGGTATTTAATGTAAAACTAATGCCAGAATTGAGTTATCCATGCCTAAATACCCCTGGAAAGATATATTACAACCAATCATAAATTTGCTTTGTATAAAAATAATATTTCAAGATGGCGTCCGCCGGTCATCTTGGATTTATAGCTTATTGTGCAAGTTAAGTGTTCTGTATGTTAAAATTAACACCAGAAATGGGTTTCTCATACCTGAAAACATCTAAAAGGATATATTACAAGCTATTGGAAGATATTTTATATCGCAGTATGTACTTCAATTTGACGTTTGGCGGCCATTTTGGATTTATGTATATTGTGCAAGTTGCCCAAATTTGCCCGAAGGGCAACTAAGCTAGTTTTATTTAAGGACCCATGAGGAAAACAAATCAGCAAAAAAACTTCATAGGAATGAACATTTCTAGGTTCGTAAAATGCCTACTCGACTAATTGTGGAGGGAAGTTCAAAGAAGAGTGTCCGCAAAAACTGCCGACCTTCGAGAAGCGACCTGACAAGCTTTCTCACGCTATGATATGCCCCGGGTCACACTAAATGGTTCTTGTTTAAAAAACAAATGGTCGCCAGAACTCTGCTATTAAACCCCCTTTCGATTCCGGAACCTTGTTAGCATAGTGGTTTAAAGTGCTGGGCTGGGTAACTCAAAGCTCTCTTAGCGGTTACGAATACTTAATTCTTATATAACACAAAGACGTTAAGTGTTCGTAACTACTAAGATAACTTCAAGTTACTCAACCCCCGGCTTACTAACCACTGAGTATCTCACAGTCTAGTGGGTTCGAATTGTCATGTGCTACTTTTGAATGCGTTATTTTATAAAAAGTAAAAAGTAGCACATGACAGAAACAAACCCTTAATTTTTTATTTGTTTAAAAAGGCTAAAGTGTCAGTTTTCCGATTTACTCAACTGGCACCTCGATATGAGTGAAATAATATTGATAAGGTCCTTTAACATATATTATCTTATTCCAATCTCTATTCTATTTCGATGGCTGGATCTTTATCAAGGTTTTTGTTTTTACAAAATGTATTTTAGTAGCATCAGAACAACCAGCTGTTAACATTTAACAATAACTTCTCATGAGAGCCAAATTATCCCCGCCCCAATAAAACTTGACCTTGTGACCTTGAAATTTGATCCACACTCCTAAATGTGGTATGCGACACATCATCTCATGTTCATCTATATTTGTTCTAGGTTTGAGCAAAATCAATTCATAGATTTGAAAA